>CM045765.1:27612959-28170459 GCA_025200525.1 Camellia lanceoleosa | reverse complement strand
AGACAGGAAGAGAGAGAGAGAGAGAGAAAGAGAGAGATAAATGGAGCGAAAAGAGATGAACGAGAGAGAAAGACATAGAAAGAGAAAGAGAGAGAGAAGAGAGATGGACGAGAGAGATAGAAAGAAGAAAGATGTGCAAGAGAGATAGAGAGAAGAGAATGAGGGAGAGAGACAGAGAGATGAGAGAAATAGAGAGAAGAGAGATGAGGGAGAGAGACAGAGAAAGAAGAGAGATGAACGAGAGACACAGAGAAAAAGAGAAAGAGAAAGAGAGACAGAGATGCATGATAGACAGATGCATGAGAGAATAGTGAGGAGTGAGAAAGAGAAAGAGAAGAGAGAGAAAGAGAGACATGAAGATGAAAAAATGGGTGAAAAGAGAAATGTTATATTAAAAGAGTAAGACGACGTCGTGTTTTTTTTTTTTTTTTTTGCGATAGAAAAATACAGTTGTATTTATTCAAACAATTCAGTGACTGTATATATATGAAGCCGTCTCAAAACCACAATATTTTTATTTTTTTTTGCAATGGTGCCTATTACAATCGCAAAAAACTCACATTTTTTTTTTTTTTGCGACTGCAGCTGGTGTCGTCGCAAAACTTCTATATAGTATAATATTAAAATTTAGATTGGGAGATTGGAGCTCCCACAAGGCTTGGGATTAAAAACCTCATTTTGCTTAATATATAGTATAGATAGATAGATAGATAGATAGATATAGATATGGCACATACCATTTATATGACACAAGGACCAAAGTACCGGAACAATTGTTGCAATTTGCCTTCATCTAAATTAAAGGGATTTAAAAAGTAAAAAAAATATAAATTATAATATTAAAAAATGTTCACTAAAAAAATATGGATTAAAAATTAAAAATTAATTATTGAAAACTCCATACAAAACAAGGTAATGTTTTCTATTAATTTTGAAAATTAAAAAATTATTATTAATTTTTCCTCTGTTTTTTTTCTCACAATTTTATTTTATTTTTATTTTATTTTATTTTTTATTTTTATTTTTATTTTTTTGTGTGGAGAGGGGTTTTGACCTACGATTTTTTTAAAATGGGTGTTCTAGATGGAAAGAGTATAATTGGTTCAGACAATGAGAAAAAATGCTTATGCAAGGGGCGTCTTCACTATGAGGAAAATAGTCGGTTTTGCATAGGGTGCCTTCTTGGATAATAGCTTCAATACTGGCATGCATGAAGGGCTTAAGTGTGAGACATATGAGAGGGGCTTTAGTGCGAAAATAAAAGAAATGGTTTACAGAGTGTCTTCTTGCTTCATGACTTCAATACTTATGAGAGAGGAATAGGCTCAAGTGTGAGAGAGAAATGAGGGTTTGTAAGAAGTGTCTTCTTAGGTCACGACTTGAGTGTCCGTGCACATGAAAATGAGTGATAAGGGTCAGAGTGTGTCTCTTGGGGTGACGGTTTCAGTGCTCCGAAACACAAAACCATAGCATTTTAATAAAGAGAAATAATTAGTGATAATATATTTTTGTCTCCTTAAATACAAGAACAGAGAATTTATTATTGGTGACGAAATATTTTTGTCTTCCACAACATAACCTTATGAGACGAAAAATATATTCATCGCGCAATCAATCAGAATTTATTAGTGACGAAATATTTTTATCTCCCACAACTTATTCTTCCAAGACAAAAATATATTTGTCGCCCGTTTAATAGAAAGATAAAACGGCATCATTTGCATGATGGAGTGTTTATTGGTGATGAAATATTTTCGTCTTCCATAACTTATCATTCCTAGACAAAAATATATTTGTCGCCTAATAAATGGAAATATGCAACGACATTGTTTAATAGGTAGGGAATTTATTGGTGATGAATTACGTTTGTCGCAAAAAAATTATATATATATATTTTGTGACAAAAATGTTCGTCTCCAATGAGCTAAAATAATTCGATTGGCACCTGAATTTTGTAGATGAAATTTTTTTTCGTCTCCTATACGTTTGAGAAAAAGTAAAACAAATGACAAAATTAATATTTTGTCATCTTTGGGTTAAATTTTAAGACAAAAAAAATTTCGTCACCAAATTTTGTCACAATAGCCTAGATTTCTTGTATTTTGTTTCCTTGTTTAATTATTATTATTATTTTTTTCTTTTTGTGGAGAGGGGTTTACTACGAGAAAGAATAGTAGCTTTGCACAAAATGTCTTCTTGGATAACAATGTTTGCATGTGCAAACGGCTTAAATGTGAGAGAGAATAGAGGAACTTCAGTGCGAAATAGAAGAGATGGTTTATAGAGATTGTTTTCTCGAGTCACAACTTCAATACTTGTGGGAGAGGAGACTCAAGTGCGAGAGAGAAATGAGGATTTGTAGAGGGTGTCTTTTCGAGTCACGACTTTAGTATTTGTGTGTGTGTGTGTGAAAGTAAGTGATTAAGGTAAGAGCGTCTCTTAGTTTCTGACGACATTTTAACAAAGAGAAATAATTAGTGATAAAATATTTTCGTCTCAAACTCATATGTTCGTTGCCTAATCAACAAAAATACAAAAACAATGTTGTGTGGGGATGGAGAATTTATTGGTGATGAAATATTTTCGTCTCCTTCAACTTAACCTTATGAGACGAAAATATATTCGGCGCACAATCAATCAAAATGCAACACGACACATGGAGAATTTACTAGTGACGAAATATTTTTGTCTCCTAAAACATATCCTTCCGAGACAAAAATATATTTGTCGCCTAATTAACAGAAAGATAAAACGAGCATGAAGGGTTTATTAGTGATGAAATATTTTCGTCTTCCATAACTTATTCTTCCCAAACAAAAAATATATTTGTCACCAAATAAATAAGAAAATGAAACGACATCGTCTAATAAGTTTGGAATTTATTGGTGACGAATTCCTTTTGTCGCAAAAATTTTTAAATTTTGTGACAAAAATGTTCGTCTCCAATGAGCTAAAATAATTGGCTCCAACAAGAAAAAAAATTGGCGCCTTTTTTTTTTCTAACGAATTTATTTTTTCGTCTCCTATAGTTTTGAGAACAATTAAAAGAAATGACAGAAGTAATATTTGGTTATGTTTGGGTTATGTTCTAAAACAAAAATAAATTTTATCACCAAATTTTAAAAATTAATTATTGAAAACTCCATACTAAACAAGGTAATGTTTTCTATTAATTTTGAAAATTACAAATTTTTTATTATTTGTTTCTCTGTATTTTTTCTCACAAAAAAATAGCTACATTAATTGTCTTTTTTTTTTCTTTTTTTTCTTTTTTTTTTTTTTGTGGAGAGAGGTTTTGATCTTCGATTTTTCTAAAATGGGTGTTCTAGACGGAAAGGGTAGAGTTGGTTCAGACAATGAGAAAAAGTGCTTGCGTGCAAGAGGGGCCTTCACTGTGAGAAAGAATAGTGGGTTTGCATAGGGTGCCTTCTTGAATAATACCTTCAATGTTGGCATGCACGAAGGGCTTAAGTGTGAGACAGAAGATATAGGCTTTAGCGCGAAATAGAAGAAATGGTTTACAAAGTGTCTTATTGAGTCACGACTTCAATACTTGTGAGAGAGGAGTAGACTCAAGTGCGAGAGAGAAATGAGGGTTTGCAAAAAGTGTTTTCTTGGGTCATGACTTCAAGGTCCATGTACATGAAAATGAGTGATAAGCATTAGAGTGTATCTCTTGGGGTCACAGTTCCAATGCTTTGAAACACAAAACCACGGCATTTTAATAAAGAGAAATGATTAGTGATAAAATATTTTTGTATCTTTCAATACCAGAACAAAGAATTTATTATTGGTGATGAAATATTTTTGTCTTCCACAACTTAACCTTATGAGACTAAAAATATATTCACACGCAATCAATTAGAATTTATTAGTGACTAAATATTTTCGCCTCCCACAACTTATTCTTCCGAAACAAAAATATATTTGTCGCCTATTTAATAGAAAGATGAAATGACATTGTCTCGCATGATGGAGTGTTTATTGGTGACTTAAATATTTTCGCCTTCCATAACTTATCATTTGCGCATAAAAACATATTTGTCGCCTAATAAATGGAAATATGCAACGACATCGTTTAATAGGTATGGAATTTATTGGCATTTAATTACGCTCACAAAAAAAATTATATTTTGTGACAAAAATGTTTGTCTCCAATAAGTTATAATAATTCGCGTCAATGCAAATGAAATTGGCGCCTCATTTTTGCACACGAAATTTTGTTTTCGTCTCCTATACTTTTGAGAAAAATTAAAACAAACGACAAAATTAATATTTCGTCATCTTTGGGTTAAATTTTAAAACAAAAAAAATTTCGTCACCAAATTTTGTCACAATAGCCCAGATTTCTTGTATTTTTTATTGATTTTAAGCATTTGGTGACGAAATTTAGTTTTCCTCTCTAAAAATAATACATTTGGAGATCTAAATTATTTCCTCTCTAAAATTTTTTACAATGGTGACGACAAATTTCGTCTCCAAAATGGCGCCAAATCTTCCACCAAATTTTCCAAGAGCGGGAAATTGTTTTGTGACAAAAAATAAAATTTAAAGACGAATAAAATTTTCGTCACCTATTGTTTTATTTGATTTTAAGCATTTGGTGACGAAATTTGATTTTCCTCTCTAAAAATAATACATTTGGAGACGAAATTATTTCCTCTCTAAAATTTTTTACAATGGTGACGACAAATTTCGTCTCCAAAATGGCGCCAAATCTTCCAAGGGCGGGAAATTGTTTTGTGACGAAAAATAAAATTTAGAGACGAATAAAATTTTCGTCACCTATTGTTTTATTTGATTTTAAGCATTTGGTGACGAAATTTGGTTTTCCTCTCTGAAAATAATACATTTGGAGACGAAATTATTTCCTCTCTAAAATTTTTTACAATTGTGACGACAAATTTCGTCTCCAAAATGGCGCCAAATCTTTCACCAAATTTTCCAAGGGCGGGAAATTGTTTTGTGACGAAAAATAAAATTTAGAGACGAATAAAATTTTTGTCACCTATTGTTTTATTTGATTTTAAGCATTTCGTGACAAAATTTAGTTTTCGTCTTTGAAAATAATATAATTGGAGGCGAAATCTTATTTTCATCACTAAAACATGCATATTTGGAGACTAAATATTTTTTCGTCACGCATTTTCGTCACCATAGACCTTTTTTGTTGTAGTGACGAGTCAACAAAGGCCACACGCAGTTACTAGACCAAAACCTAAATAAATGGTTACCACATAACAGACCAGCAGAAAAACACCATTACTATCGTCACATGTTAGAAGTAGACAAGACTTACTCAATGTTTCAAAACTTTTCTGCCAATCAAAGGCAGTACAAGTGAAGCAAATGACTCAAATCTACAAAAGATGCTCAGAGCCCAGATTCTACGTTGAAATCTACAGAGATGCAAGATACAAGGTGGGGGAGAGAGAGTAGCCATAGTCAAGTGGGAACTTGAGCAATTTGCTACACAATTAGAAGTGAAAAGGTAGAGGCTCATCACTTTTTGTTAAAGAGAAGGTTCCCATGATATATGACGTAGGATTTGTTATCTTAAAAATTCCTCAAAAAAAATCATAAATCAATTTAAAAAGAAAAGCACCCACTACATCGGCACAGGTATGTATGAAAATAAAACAAAATAAGAAATTTCCATAAGAATATATTTTCCTATAAAATGTGGAAAAGAAATCAACAGATCAGAAAACTTCCTGGTTAACCATAGCTGAAAAAAATTTATATGCATATTCAATTGCTGAGTATCCCTCTAGTATATAAAAAAAAATGTCCATTTGCCATCCAGATACACCACAAGAGGAAAAGGTCAAATATAAAGAGGAAAGATTCAGATTGAGAGAGGTTGTTCAATAGCTGAACCCAACCCCTACTTAAGCTGAGGAGTCCGGATCCTCTAGAGTGATATTTCCTAGAGTGATCTTAAAGTGATATTTTGGATGACTGAGATTTAATTCTACAAAAGTTGAGAGTATAATAATCATTTCACCTTCCAGCTCTTAAGCCCTAACCCTATCACTCTAAGATCATTCTAGGAAAAAATCACTCTAGAGGATCCGAACTGTAAGCTGAGGTCAGCTATAAGTTTTTCAATCCGAACTTTACAGATGCGGCCTATAGCCTGTTCAAAAGTCCGGTAGGCCTCTGAGTCCATTGAGCTGATTAATTCACATCCATACTCAAATTGGAACCGAGTTAAATGCATATCCTACATGTGCCACAAATATACTCAAAGTATTCATAGTTGCAATTTCATTCTTCTAAACTTCATAAAAAATCTATCATTAAATCCACTGTTTCTTAAATCTTTATAATTTGCAGAACATGTACTTTATTTTGGTAGTTTAAACCTGCTATGAATCTGTAATGTACATGTGTTCATAGATTTTTTAAGTTATATATATTATATCCTAAATAGAGTGGAAATGAACCCTATTATTCAACAAAACATGAGTCTGCACTGGCAAATTCATGAATCCACTATGACATTAGCCCAAACATAACTTGCTCTTTAGAAAACCCACATTTGCACTTGAAATTGAGAATTTCATTGCAATTTACTCTTCATCCCTTCCATAAGTGCTATGCAACATAATCAATTAAGAACGTATAATTTATCAAATTAGACATCAACTTAAATTTGCAATTGGTTTTTACAAAGTTAACAAGATTCAAAAAAGTCTAGAAATAAACAATTAAAACTAACCAAAATTATCACAAGGTTCCATTTCATCATCATGAGAGTTAATGTCCATTCATGGCTGAGGTTTTTTTGAAACACCCAATACATGTTTATGTACCCACCAAATTATGAAGTTTATATAATGAACACTCCTTGACAGTTGCACATAAAGAATAGGTGATCCTAATAACGGAGGTAAAGTGAATATATACATGGACATACAGTGGCTGCCATCAATTCATGGACATACTTTTGGAACTAAGAAAAAGTAAAGAAGAAAAAATAAAGAAGCAAGTCATGCATTTCTACCTGTGAAAGGAATGGAACAAACCTGTTTAGCCATGCTACAAGCTTTCTTTGATGCATTTAGAATCTCATAGTAGAAAACCGAGAAGTTGAGTGCCAGCCCCAACCTTATAGGGTGAGTTGGAGCAAGATCAGCAACCGCAATATCCTTCACAGTTTGACCAATTAAAAAATAAAAAAATAAAAATTTGTCAATAGCAATTATTAGGTATATTAATGAGTAGCACGTAGAATCATCATCAATGAATGCTATTTTACAAATATGCACAGGTCTCAGATTTAACTCTCCTTAGGTTCTAATAAACTCTTTGGAGTCACATTTTAGAAACCCTAAAATGTCTTTCAACCAATCAGAAAAGGGGGAAATAGAGCAGAATGTCCTCCAACCAAACCCATTTTAGAAATCAACATGAAATTTAACTGAATCAAGGATATAAAACCCTAAAGCAAGAATCAGAAAAGGGGGAAATAGAGGAAAGAGGAGAGAGAGAGAGAGAGAGAGAGAGAGAGAGAGACACACACACACACACACAGAGAAAGAGATAGACAGAGAGAGACTATGAGCGAGAGAGCTGGAGCGAAAGAAAGAGAGACATGGACAAACCGAGAGTGAACGCATGACCTCGCGCGCGCGCGCGCGTGAGAGAGAGAGAGAGAGAGAGAACTTGTGATCGGTGGCTATGGTGGTGGTGATTTGCAGCGGTGGCGGTGGCCGTGGTGGTGGCCGTGGGCATGGCGATGTCCTCCGTATGGTGGGCTGCAGTGTGGCAGTGGCCTGCAGTGAGGTGATTCTCAGTGAGGTTTCGTGAAGGACAGTCTGTGTGTGTGAGAGCTTTGAATGTTGTTTTCTATAACAGAGAAAGGGGTGGGCAAAATGAATTTAGTATTTGGTGCTCTAAAATCTGTTTTGGCTCTAAAAACTTTGAACCTTGGCGACCAATTTTATTGTTTAGTCGGCAAATGAACGCTTATTGGCGACTGATTTTCCTTTTGGTCGGAAAAGTAACATTTGCTGACAAAATTTTTTGATCGCCAAGGAGTAACCATAAAAATATGCCATTTTTTAGTGACTAACATTTGTTTTGTCGGCAACAAATAATATACAACGACTAAAAAATGATTTATTAGTAAACAGCGACTAATATACTTTTTAGTCGCCAAAAGTAATATTTTTGCCGACTAAAAATAAATTTAGTTGCCAATAAGTAATATTTCTCGACTAAAAAATTTTAGTAGCTACATCCTAAACCATTGCCGACTAATATTTTTTTTAGTCGCCAATAGTGATATTTTTGGCGACTAAATTTCTTTTAGTCGCCAAATTTTGTCGCCAAAAATGCAAATTCTTGTAGTGGTGAATGGTTTAGATTTAAAAAAAATAAAATCAAATCAACAGACAAGGATTTAAATTGACATCGTAATGTTTATTTTGTTGCAAGGCTAAAACCTTGAGCAGTTTTTATTTATTTATTTATTGTTTTTGTAATTGTCCCCCTTTTTTAAGCCTCAAAGCTCCCTTCAACAAGTTTATTTTTTATTTTTTATTATATATATATATATAGGAAAGCATGAGATTTACGTTACATATCCGACAATAAGTTGTCTAATAAGGTATATTAGAGTACAAAATATATTTTAAATGGATAAAAAGAACCTCCATGTAAGGAGACTACACGTCTCCATATAGGAACAAAAATAAACCTCCACGCATGGAGAAGAAAATCTCCATGAAAGGAGAAAGCCACAAAGAGACAATATTGCAACACAAAAAATAAATAAATAAAAATAAAACAAAATAAAATAAATAAAAAATCAAAACAATCACCACCAAACAAACATTACCAATCACCTTCACGATTCATTTATTATCACAATTGGTAGTTGTGGTACCTTAATTCATGCCTCTACATTACAAAATAAAAATTCTAGCTTGAAGTGGTTGTCTAAAGTATAAAAGCACGTTAGCAGTATTCGATCTCGGTGAAGAATCAGATATAAATTTAGATCTGAAAATTTTCTCAATGACAAATAGCTGATGATAGAGATGAGATTATTGACAAATTCAAAACTTCTCTCTCTCTCTTTCAATTAATAACCAATTTTTCTAGTTGAGAAAGATTCAATGAAAAACCTATATGATAAACATTAACTGATCGGATAAACTGCAGAAGATGGTAGAGACTTACAGGGACTGGCCAAATAACCTGTCGTTCGCACTCTGGGGCTACAGAACTGCACTCTGAACATCTACAGGGGCAACCCTCTATTCTTTTGTTTATGGGATGAAGGCTGTGTTGCCAATTGAAATTGAAGTGGCGTCGCTATGAGTTATGACCGGGCGTCAAATAGTGGAGGCAGATTGGCAAAAGTGCAGATTTAAGGAGTTGATGTTGTTTGATGAGAGAAGACTACGGGCATTGTATCATGCCCAGGGCTATTAGTGTAGAATTGCCAGTACTTTTAACAAGAAAGTGAAGTCCAGAAATCTCAAGGAAGGAGACATAGTGCTGAAAGATAACCGAGCTCCCATCCATGACCATAGGGGCAAGTTCAAACTTAATTGGACTGGTCCTTACATCATCAAGTCAATCTTGTCAGGAGAGGCGATTATTCTCATGAACCTAGATAGCCTAGAGTTTTCACAGCCGATCAACATCTACAAGTTGAAGAAATATTACCCCTGAGAGGCTCGCTAGGCCAGAAACCCGAATAGGCGACCTAGGCAAAAGTTAGAGCATGAAAAATTAGAAATAAAGAAACACTGAGCTTGCAAGGTTGAAAATTGTAAAGGGGGACTTTGGAAAAAGTTAGAGCGCAAAAGAAGTGAGTTAAAATTCGAGTGAACCTGAACCGAACTACGTTAGGCCTGATTCCCATCTTTGGGATACGTAGGCAACTTCATCCTGAAGTTCGACCGTAATCATCTCCAACTCAACTGTCCTGTCCATTTGTTCAAATAGGTCATCTTTGTTTGTTATTTATATGCTTGGTTATGATCTTCACAACTTGGTTATGGTCTTCGTTTTGGGAAAAAGACTCGACGTACAATGTATAACAGTGGTGGTATACATGCAGGGGCAGTTATGATCTTCCGATTCAGGGTTATACATCTTGAGGATCAATTCTACGCTTGTTAGGTGGTGATCGTTTTCAAAAATAGTTTTGAAAAGTTTTAATAAAAGTTGATTTTTTCTCAAAATTTTACTTTTTACAACTTAGACCATTTTGGGACCAAAAGGAAAATTTTTAGTTCTCACAACTTTAATTCCATTGATTTCAACATCAAGTACATTATCCAACTCTTTGCTACAAATTGAAGTTGCTTTTACATCAGAAAACTTGAAAAGAAATATCAAAGCAATAAAACTAGGGGCACATGAGTCAAGTGTTTTTGTACCCTCTGCTCGTATTGGTAGAAGTCCCTGCAGCTAAAGTTGGTCCAACTTGTGCCTCGTCCTCGAGCCAAGCCAAGCATTTGCCAGAAAGGGCATAATTGAAACTAGGAGCAAGGGCCAAGAGCTCTCTCATCCTCCAGGTAGTGAGGTACCGAGTCAAGTTTGAAGCATGTATTGGGAATGGAGTTGGGTATTCCACCCCCTCATCTGGACGTGTTTTATCATGCCCAAGTTGGCATCTGAACTAGAAGCAGAAATCGAACACACAATGTGTAAGGCCAATCAACTAAACACCCAGCTGTCAGGTCACGCTGTAGCTCATCTTGGCTAAGTCAAGCCAGGGGCAACGCCAAGCTATGCCGGCTGCAAACCTGTGACACATCCAGTTGCACCACTATCCCTCATTGGGGAAGTCCACTAGGCGTTGGCAAAAAAACTATGCTTGAGCTGAGTAAACTGGGCAAGGGTTCACCACCTTCAGCTTGTCCATCAGCCAAACCTGGGAAATAATGAAAAATAAGAGAGATTAAAGAATAGAGAGATATATGTTGAGAGAAACGTAAGGAAATGACTTTGAGAGAAAATAGAGTGTGAATGTCGAGTGATGTGAGAAATATATATAAGTAGGGTGGGAAACAATACCTGGAGCAATAGTGGACTCCCCGCAAACCAAGTAGGCTCTCGTCGGTGAAAAGTGTCCAAACCCATCAGGGTCTTGGCCAAGGTCAAATTGATGCAACTCTTACCTTCTTTCAGGCATTGGGCTACCTCAATCAACTTGATATTGGCTTCCCTGAAACTAGAGGCAAGAAGGTAGTGTGCAAGCATACACAAGTAGAGGGCGTGTTGTCGAAAGCCTCGCCAAAGGAGGTCGCCTCGGTCACCGTTGTCAGAAATTTGAAGAATCAAGCTGGGTATATCTAGCTCTCTATCGTGTGTGAAAGATCGAGCTTCGTGCAAAGTAAGCCTACACATCCGTCCCAAGGCTAAGGCATGGCCAAAACAGGACTGAAGTATGATTTCCTCATCATATCGAGATTCCATTAGTGCTTGAAATTCTTCAAGAGTCGGGCATATTTCTTGTGCTCTAAAGCGAAAAACATGCGTAATCGGGGTCCCAATATTGAACCGCGGCATGAAGGAACGAAAAACAAATTGGAGTGCGGCTCAACGGAAAAAGCGCATTTATGCTGAAACCCCAAAAAATTGCCTTTTTCGTGTCGTCTAAAGTGGCTATCCAATCTATGAGTTTCTCGGCCAGAAATGGCTTCATTTGGGGAAGAAACCGTAATTGAAATGAAGTTCTAGAGAAGAAATCATGAAGGACCTTTTGTAGAAGATAAGGTTATGAGTGAAAGCCAGCTGTCAACATTCGGGTGGCTCTCACATTTGTGGCCAGCCATCCACCTTTTGTGCCTGGCCGTCCACCTTTTCTGCCCGGCCGTCCACTAATATGGCCGGTCGTCCACCTATTTGCTGGACAGTTTTGACAATCTAGTTTTGTCCTGGTCTTTGTGTTGTTCAGTCTTGTTTTGAGTCTTTTGGTTTTTGCAAGTGTGTATAGCTATTTTTTGGTTTGTGTTTGAGTTGTTTTTGCTTTATTTATCGAGTTGTATTTTGTATTTTTGTCTTGGTCAGCTCATTATCCGATTAAAAAATTATTCCAATGCAAGCATGTTCGATTTCAAATTCAACTTCATGTTCTTTTTCATGCAATTATGTTACTCGTGGTGCAGTGTTCATGTTATAGAACTAAAACTCTTTCCATAAAAACTGTGAAGCTTTTATTCTGATCATGGTTTTTACAAAAGAAATACAAGTTTCAAAAGAAAAAGTAAAACCTATCTAAAGCTATACATGTGATAAACTATCAAACTAAAAGAAACTAAGGAAAAAATTCCAAAAATAGCGCCAATCATCTCAAGCTCGAGAGGCCCTCTTTGTCCTCTTCCTCGGAGGGGACTCAGAGGCACTGTCTTCGTCGGTGCCACTGTTAGAACCAAACTCTAAGCCTTTACTCACTACCTCAGAGCCAGCCTCAGCGTCATCTCCGCTTTTCCTCACTCTCAGACTCAGAATGTCAACTCGCCATCATCATCATCGCCACTCAGAATGAGCTCCGAAGGACTGCTCCGGCCTCAGGCACCCCTGTCCCTGCCTTGAGTGTGACGCTTATCTTCGTTGTGTGCTGGGGCCCGTCTCTTTCGCCTCCCTACTGCTGGAGGAGGTGCTACTAGTACTAATGCTGCCGCTGCCACTGGTGCCCTCGGTATAACCGAAATCTGGAAAAACAATTGTCAACATATCAGCTACAGTGTGTGTATCAGATACAGGCATAGTATGCACAATGAGTGTCATGCAGAAACTAGATACAGTATGAGTACAATGTGTGAGTATAGTGTGCCAATAAAATGTATCAGTACAGTTTAAGGAAAACTATAGTGGAAATGTTGATGTATCAGTGAAATGCATCCTGAAATAGAGAAAATACCTGAATACCGTGGAGACCAAGCAGCATCTCTCTCCTCTGTACCATGCCGATCAGAGAGGCAACTAGCTCAAAAGAGGCTCTCTACATACTCCATAGTAGGTGCCTGTAAGTGCATTTAATTGATCAATATCTAGAATACACAAATCTGAAATGGAAAATGTGTGGTGCAAATTGTATAGTGTGGTCCATACCCGAGGTGCATCTCGAGCTCTGACATACTTGTGCCCTGCATCTGCTGACTCGATCAAAATCTGGTAGGCAGTCCCAATTGACCGCCAACATGTGAATGCAGTAGGATTCTTCGGCCAACTGGTTATTTGCCCAACACGAGGGGCCCCTTTAGTATTGGCCCTGGTTGCTCGAGTCGCCCCACCCGTCACAGGAGCTCATGCTCCCTCGCCTGTGTAAACGCTCGTCAAAGGGGGAATAAGATGAGTTTGGATGAATGTCGCATAATCACCCTCTGATCTAAAGAAGTCTACATCTAGGCCTGCCATGAACTGAACAATAGCCTCAATTCAGAGGTTATTTGCTGTCCGTATAGACGCTAGGGATGGCATAGGAATGACTAGATTAGACGAGCCTACGGCCTGGCGTACAAACTACTCACTCAAAAACCAAGCCCGACAGAATGGGCCCTCCAGTAGAATCAAAAAGCGAGATGTGCCCCAAGCCCCCGCATACTGTTTCCTCACCCCAGCTGGCATTGTCGCCCAAGGCTACCATGTGATCTGTAAATAGAGAATGTACAAATTATTAGTTGTCATCAGTTGCCAAAAGTATGAATCAGAACAGTATTAAAGAAAAAATGACTGTGAGTTTCAGGTTACCTCGTCGGTAACCACTGTATCAAAGTATCGGCGAAAGAATACGAACGCCGTGTCATTACGACTTCGGCACCGATACTAGCCATCGTACCGTCGCGAGTAAAGGACAATAGGAGGGATCTCATCTAATGGCTCTGGAGCGAAAGCCGAAAAATATGCGTAAACACATAACTGCAAAGGAAAGAGTAGCAGTGTTATCAACAGTGTCAACAGATATAGAAAGTGTAATAGATACAGATAGTGTACTACATGAATAGATATAGAAAGTGCAAGGTAGAAAGCACAGAGCATGAACAGATATAGAAATTGCAAAGCAAAAAGCACAGGTATTGAACATATATAAAACAAAAAATCTGAAGTAGAAAGCATAAGTGCAAAGTAGAAAGTGGAGTATGTACCTCTCATGCTCGCCAGTGGCCTCCAATCTGCTCTTCCCTCATGCGAAAAGTGGAGCTCATGTAGCCATAAAGTGTGGCAAGGCCAGCTCCACCCCAGTTATAGAATCGAACTCGGGACAGGGTCACTAAGACGCTTAGTAAATACAATTCTACAGTGTTCCACTTGTTCGCAAACAAGGTGGTACCGAGGAGGAACATCAGGAAGCCCCGGGCATACTGCTCTATCTCCTTTAGGGTCATGGGCTTGCTCCCGCAAAAATGCTCAAAAAACCAGCTATATCACACCATCGCTGGTCTGGATACAGGTGGGCATGCTCCAAGTAGAAAAATCCAAGCTGCCTCCCACTTGCCCATATCCGTGTCGAAGGAAATCTGATCACCCCCTACTCCTAAGCTTGTCAACATGGAGAAGTCGTAGGGAGTCATCGACATCTCCCTAAAGGAAGAGAAGTGGAAAGAATCAATGGTGTCCCATTACTTCTCCAGTAATGCTCCAATGAGGGGTAGGTTTGCTATGAGGCGGGAAATTTTGGAGCAGAAAAGGCTGAAGCCCTCCTCGACAATATCACGAACCCCCATGGGGAGCTCGTAATACCAGTTCCTAGCTATTGTCGCTTCATAGCCCCTGTAGGCACAAGAGTCTCCCTGCGACAAGAAAGAGTGAATCAGATGAAAGCCAGTGATAAATGAGCATTTAGAATAAAGGCAATACAAGAAATGCAATTCAAATGAAGGAAGAATACATGAAAATAGAGTTTTTACCTCTGTGGCGCCATAAGAAAGATAGGAGTTTGGCTCCCTCAGTAGGAGGTCCTCTGGTACACCATGTTCAAAGTCGCTGAAATGCCTGATGCCTCCGAGCGGTAATATATGTGTGTGGGGAAGATATGTCTCTGGATCAAAGGGCCGAATCCCCAATGGTAATAGCTCGGGATCGAGTCTCAGAGTGAACTCTACCTCTAGGTTAGTTGTAACACACTCCGCCGCTAGCCCCTCAACCTCAGCATCGGGTGATGGTGGAGGCGAAACCTCAAGAGGAACCTTGTTATGTGGAATATCATCTGCCATCTGGGTAAGTAGGTGAAAAGTAGGTGAAAAATGAAAAAAAAATGGAGAAAAGAGGAAAACTTAGAAAAAATCAACCATAGGAGAGAGAAAATGGGAGAAAAGTCAAAACCCGGGAAAGTTTACGAAACCAGAGAGAAACTCAAGGAGAACAAGCCTAAAGTGGTGAACATGCAGGAAAATGTGACGAAATCAAATTCTGTTCGGTTCAAAACGTAGAGAATTAAGAGGGTTTTATGGAAAAAGTTTGTGAGGGGCATTGAAAAATGTATATAAAGCGCAAATCTAGAGAGAGAAAGCACCTAGAGAGAGAGAGTGTGTGAGGATTTTTAGACAAGGGTTTGTGAGGAAATGAAGTATGGAAGTGTATATTTAAAGACCCAAGCGTGAAAAGTCAAATCTGCCTCGAGAAAGCACAGGTGGCCGGCAGCCTTCCCAAGGGGGTCGACAGGTGGCCGGTGGTCTTCATTTGTGGCCTAGTACTTTTTTGTGCTTCTGTTTTCTCGCGTAGTGTATGGAAGGTTCTTGTTTTGGATTCAGATGGTTGTATTCCTGTGCGTGAATATGCCCCACTTACCAAGATGAATGCAGTGTATCCCTTTTAAGCATGTTGCAACGTCTCCAAGAGGTAAGTTGGAAGTTGTTGCTAAACATTACTTTTGCTCGTTCTATCAAATTACGCATTCTCTTCTGTCGCATCGATTATGAGTTTTCACATACACTTGCGTTGCACGCATGCCCTGCATCGTTCATGATTCATGCATTGAGTATGCTTGCAGAGAATATGCTTTTAACATTGTACATCGATTGTCTATCTTGCATGGAACATGCATTATAATTATGTTGAGTTGTCATATTTTTCACTTTATGCATCTATCGCACTTGTTCACTTCATAGCTCATTTTATTATCTCTGTGGGTCTTATTTTCCAAGGCCGAGGCCTTACCGGGGGAGAGATAATCCTGCTTAAGTTCTAACTGTTTGATTGTTCCATTGTTGACCTGTTCAAATCAGTTAAAAATAGCAAGTGTGCCTATTTGTTCACACTACCCCTCCTCCACTTTCGTGTGACGCGTTAGGATTGTTCAAATTGGTTAATAACGTCGGGTGTGCCGAGTTTTTACACCATCTTTCCTCCTCTCGCGTGTGACGCATTAGGATTGTTTAAATCAATTAAAAACATTGGGTGCGCCCGGTGTTCACACCAATCTTCTCCTTCTCTCGTGTGTAACGCGTTAGGATTGTTTAAATCGGTTAAAAACATCAGGTACGCCTGGTGTTTACACCAACCTCCTCCTCCTCTCATGTTAGGATTGTTTAAATTGGTTAAAAATAGTAGGTGTGCCTATTTGTTCACACCACCCCTCCTCCTCTTGTGTGTGACGCGTTAGGATTGTTCAAATCGGTTAAAAATAGTAGGTGCACCTATTTGTTCACACCACTCCTCATCCTCTCGTGTGTGATGCGTTAGGATTGCTTAAATCGGTTGAAAATAGTAGATACGCCTATTTGTTCACACCACCTTTCCTCCTCCCGTGTGCGACGCGTTAGGATCTCGAGTCCTCAGTTAAAAATGTTGGGTGCGCCCAGTGTTCACATCACCTTTCCTCTCCTCGCGTGCGACGTGTTAGGATAGTTCAAATCGATTAAAAATAGCAGGTGCACCTATTTGTGCACACCAACCTTTCCTTCTCTCGCGTGTGACGTGTTAGGATTGTTTTCCTTGGTTGAAAAACATCGGGTGTGCCTTGGTGTTCACACCACCTTTCCTCCTCTCGCGTGAGACGTGTTGGTATTGTTTTCCTCGATTTTAAAAACTTCTGGGGTGCCTGGAATACTATCTTTTCACCCTTTCTGCGCGAGGCACAATTTGGGTTTGTAACCTTTTTCGTTCTCCCTATGTGAAACGTTGCTTGTCTTATATTTTATTACATCCTTTCTATGTGGGACGTAGTTTGGTTTGTGCTTTTGTTGTCTCAATCGCATAAGACATGTTGATTTGTTCACGTCTGTAGACACCTCATTTTTGACCGTCCTCGAGACTTGGACGTCATCGTTTGAACACTCGATGATCATCTATGCTCGTGTTTGTTTTGAGTTCTCGGAGGTTTCGGCTGCATGCCTCACCTCAGGATCTCTCAACTTGTCTGTTTTGTGCTTGGTTATGGACCAAACACTTGTGTTTTTTGTTTCTCATGGAAGAGGGAGGCTTGTTTTCCATGCCCTCAACCCACTGGCCAAGACTTGTGGCCACCGGCCCTGTTTTGTACCCATCGGCCAAAGGTGTTGGCCGGTCGGCACTATATTTGGTCGACCGGCCCTCTTTGTTGGTCAATCGGCCATTTCTGCTGGTCGACCCCTTTCCATCTGCTTTTGGCAGATATTTTATGCCAGTTGTAACAGCTGGCATCCACAATACACCCTCTCCATACACGTGTATGGAGGGATTTGCTCCCTTATGTTAGCTTCTCCAAGAAGCTTAGGAATTGAATTCCTATAAGAGGAGAGCCTCCCCTCCCTCACCAGAGGTTCTGGAATTTAGGGTTAGAAGTTTTATATATATCTATCTCTATATCTCCCTCTCTTTTGATTTGTGTGTGTAATAGTGTTCTAAAGGGTGTTTTGTTCACACTTTTGCACTAAGGCACGTAGTGTTACACTATCCCTTGGTTACTGAGGTGCTAAGGAGTTGTTTTCAAAATTTTTTAGCTGGTTTTTACCTAAGGAAGGTGCTAGAGTGGTGTTCTTGAAAAGGTTCTTCAAGGGTAAGAACCTACCTTCTTTACTCCCCATTTTTGCACAAGCTTTTAGCCTATCTTGCATCTGTTTTTAAGCTTAACTTATAACTGATAAAAGTTCTATTTTTAAGTGCTTAAAATAGTTGTTTAAGGTCACTTTGGTGTTTTGGGTTGTTTACCCCCTCTTGGGCCTTGTTTGGCCTCATTTTTGTGCCTTTTTTGTGAGCTCTAGGACCACCTTGTATTGGCCTTCTCACCACTGAAATCCAGTTTCAGTGGTGGGGATGGTTTTTTGAGGTCCTAAGAAGGAGACCCCTCTCCTTGTTGTCTTCAATACTTGCCATATTTGCCTCATATGTGAGCACCTTTGTTAAGTTCATGTTGACCAAGTCTTAGCTGGTATTTGGTGTTATTTTGCCATGATTTACCTCTATCCAAAGTTGGTTTAGACATTCCATGTATGCTTCATACACTTGTCTTGTAATCCCATGTTTTGGCCTTAACATGCATCATGTTGTAACATGTGTTTTTAGCATGATTTTGGCTCAACTTCATGAAGCTTTTAGCTTTGTCTTAACATGCTAAAGCTCTGATTTTGGTTGTTTTGGTCATCCATGACTTGCTTTGTATAGCTACCATGCAATCTAGCTTGTAAGCTTTGAGTGTCCAAGTTGCTAGCATGCTCTATGTGGGTCATTTCAGTGGTTTGGCACCACTTAGAATGTTATTTCAGTCCATATAGTATGCTCCTATGCTTGCATTTGTGACTCCTTCAATGCCTTAAAGAGTTTGTGTTTTGTGCTTCTTGAATGGATCAATGCATATGCCATCATGCTTAGGCCATTGGGATGCCATCTAAGTGGGTTTTTGGGCTCATTTTGACATGTCATAACTCTGTTTTAGGTCGCTTAAATCATGCCATGGTTGGTTGTATTAGGTGTAGTGTAACTCCTCTTTGATGGCTTTGCATGTTTCATGTTTTTGCCCCTTTGTTTTAGCTTGTTTTGGCCTTGGTCATTGCATGTTTTAGGCTTACTTTGCCATGATTTAGGACTGTTTTGGGTCATACTTTCTATATGCTCTTTGTTTTGTGTAGCTTTAGTTCAACTCCCTCGCCTAGTTTTAAGCCTTAAGCCTTAAATCATGCATGCTTGGTTGGTTCATGTGATTTGGCATCACTTCTAGCACCATTTTAGAGTATGTAATGTTGTCACATTTACATGCTTTTCACCTCCTTTTAAGCGTGCTTAAAAGTTGCTCTTTGATGTTTAAGTGTTAGGCCAATTACCATGCATGTTTGTATGTGGTTTTGTCCCTTATCCCTTAGCATATGGCCACTGATTTGGGCCTATTCGAGAGCTGTCCGCATTAGTTTAAGTCCTCCCTTTGCATGTTGTTGCATACTTGCCTTGCGTGTTGTTACATACTTGGCCTATTAACATGTTGTTGCATGTTTAAGTGATATTGCATCTAGCATGCATCTCTTGTTAAGTTTCCTAACATGCTATTACATGCTTGAATGTTGTCACATGCCTTGCACGTTTGCATGCTTGTTTAGGTTGCATTGCATTTGGCATGCTTGTTACCAATAGCCTTGCATGGCATTGCCATTAACATGCTCATGTTGCATTAGTTTTGCTTGCATGTTTGCATCTCTTGCCTCTTGATCAACCATGATAGAGGCTGAGGGCCCCTTTGTGTGTTTGTGTGCATTCCATTGATATTGAAGTTGCGCACACAGTTTCTTTGACCATCACGCATTGAGATGCGCGATTGATGGTTCGAGAATCGAGAATCATACTCCTTTGAGTCTTAAATATGATAAGGAGGGTGGTGGTGCAAACATGGCTTTGAAAATGCATTGTCATACCTTGTCTGTCCTCTGCTGCAGCAAAACAGGATTCTGCAAGAAGATATGGTCGACCGACCACTTTCGGTGCTGGCCGACCAATAATTTGTGGCTGAGAGCCTAACTTTTGGTCGATGACCATTTCCCCTTGGCCGGTGACATCCCACAGTGTTCAGGGAGTGGTTCTAAAGCATCCTTGGGACTTGTGCAGTCTTCAGAGGAACAGAACAGTGCAAACAGAGGCAGCATGTGACATGGCGATGGATTTCCGAGCCAAGGCGTTCGAGCACGCATGCATCCCTTTTCTAGATGTTTTTACTACTTTCATAGCTTAATTAATTTGTTAATTAGTTAAGTGTCGTGTATTATTTAATTAGCTTGTTAGTTGATTAATTTGTATTATTCTTTCGGTCCCTCCGCGAGAGGGCGAGTTTTGTAATAAGCGTGCGTGTGTGTGATGCATGTCTTCCAACCTCCACTTCTTTCTCCCTTTTACTTAACCGCTTATGATGGTTAGTGATAGGGCATATTTCAATTAGCATACCTTTATGCTTGCATGTTTGCATTCATTCATCTATATTGCATGCATCGGGCACGGCGCATCATACTAACCGCATAGCATCTCAATTCCAACTTGAATACGTGTATTGAGTTGTTGCATTTCACATGCCATCCTTAGATTAGCCGAGACTATTCTAGTTGCATTTTGCTTGCAATGCATTAGCCATCTTAACATGGACTTGGATCATACATTTGATTACTAACATGTTCTTTGTTTTGGCTTGGAATACATTGTGAGTGTTTATGCTTTAGCATCTTGCATGTATGTGAGTGTTAACATGACAGCATGCTTGCCATGAGGCTAATTGCTTATGTGATATAACTGCCTGAATGCCTGTGGGTGAAGGTTGGGTTGTTTGAATTGGGTTGATTCATCGAAATCCGTGTTTTAGCCTACTTGCGAGTAGCAAACTTCAAACCATTTCCAAACAAACGGATATGCGATGCTTTGTTCCAAATTAGGCGATCTAGTATATACTTGTGTGTTGTGCACATCACATAGTAATTCTAGGTTAATAAACCAGAATAAGAGCATATAATGTTTTCAAAACTCGATATCATGTTTAGTAGTGGCCGATCTTTGATCGGGCGAGCGGGGGTGCTCATAGCTGACCTTCCCCAATCATACCCAAGTTCCCGAGCCCAGGCAACTTTGGTGATGACGGACACGTGGCCTTAGGCAACAAGTCAGGGTTTCCTAAATTTCCCCAAAAATAAAATATTTAGGTGGCGACTCTTTATCTGGCAAAGCAGTCCATGTTTGGCACTTCTTTCTAAAAATCAGTTTTTCAAAACGATTTGTCAGATTTGGACTCTTTTGTGATTTATCAGTCTTGCATTGCACTTTGTGAGATCAGATTAAGAACCGTGACACATTGAGTCCGAATTGTAGTGAGCCCAATTGAACAAAATGGGATCTTCTCCCGAGACGTTCGGGGACGTTTACTGTTTCTGGTGACTCTGCTGGGGATTTAGAGAACTTAACTCGAACTCATGATATCTTGTTTTGACTACACATATGTGTTTCTTTGCATTGCATGTGCATTGGTGCGCCTAGGACACCGTGTTTGCCATCTGCTATTCCTGAATGGTTTGCTAGAGGCTCGCTTCGAGAAGCATGCCACAAGGCTGACCGGTTACGGGCTCTGCCACGATGGGAACACAAACCCCGGTTTTTACGGGGGCACCCTTTTTGACCATTCGACCTAGTGCATATTCAGAATCCATAGTGACTATTCCAAACTAGGACAGGTTGCTTACCCGTTTGTAGGTTGTTTGAAACCGCTGCATGTGTAGTGAAACCCTAGCTCCTGACAAAATAGGACAGGGAAACCCTACCCCAACATAGGGGTGTTTTGGCTCTCATTTGCTTGCTATGTGCTTTTAGAAGGCACCTCTGCAGGAATGCATGTATCTGTTTGCAAGTCTAGGTATCAGGCCTGAGGGCACCAATATTTGGGAATCAGTTTTACCTGAGGGTATCTGCTTACAGGCAGAATTTGGGGCAGAATTCTATAGAGAGCACAATCATTCAACTTTGCTCATATCTGTTCTGGTGAAATTGGGCTGATATGCTGCTTGTTTTCTCTTTTGCAAGGTAGTCTTGGGGACCATAGCTTCAGAAGGCTTCGATATCCCCTGGGTACATTGGACTTGTGCCGATAGACTTTGTCAGGTCAGAGATTCAGTTCAAGGGCAATCAGTGTTCCTTTGCCAGAGGCAGGGTAAAAAGTCCAGTCAGGCACAGATCACCAGTTCAACAGTCTTCGGATCAGCGATCATTCTCCATCTCACCTGTGCGTAGTTGGGTTGAGATATCCGCTTTTACCTCAGGGAGATACACTCGTTATTCAGCTAGATCAACACCTTATGGCAGGCATGGAAGAGATGATACGTTAGCTCCAAGAAACTATGCAAGCCATGCAGCAGGATGCTGCCCGCCAAGTAGAAGTGGCTGCACGTCAAGCAGAAGTAGTGGCCCAACAGGCAGAGTTAATCGCCAGGCTACAGCAGCAAACCGGAGCATCTGCTTCACACCCCATTCCTCCCCTACTAAGAGTGCCAATACTCGGGGAGACAGCTAATGTCCAGGAAGATACGGACATTCCAACAAGGCCGGCTCCGCCTCCAATCCTACCCCAGCTGTCCAAGGCACCCACACCTACCAACCTACTGGATTCTCCCTTTGAGTTTCAAGTGGACCCCACAACACTAAAAGTGAGCAAGCTAGAAAAGCTGTTCAAGAAATCTCAGGGCTGTCCATTTCGGATATTGAGGATGGGTACACCGATTCAACCATTACTCTGCCGGACCGATTCAAAATGCCGCATATCGACCGCTTCGATGGCTCTGGAGACCCAATGGTGTACCTCCACTTGTTTTCTGATGTCTTGAAGCCAATGGGTTTGACCATGGCCCAGAAGCTGTCACTATTCGGCCGAACCTTGTCTAGGATAGCCGCAGTTTGGTATGCAAAATTGGAGAACTCTACGAAACAGAACTGGGATAAGATGGCTGAGGCCTTCGTTGCTCAATACTCCTACAACACACAGATCGAGGTCACAACTCGTGATCTTGAAGTCACCCGCCAAGAGCCAAAGGAGGGTTTTTCAGAGTTTGTAACGGGATGGAGAGCAAAGGCCTCGATGATGACTACAAGGCCTTCTGACAAAGACCAGATAAGGATGGTTGTGCGCAACCTCCAACCCAGGTTAATGCAAAAGATGATCGTCCTACCCCTTCCCACCTTTGCGGACCTATACGAGATTGGGATACAGTTTGAAGATGCCATGAAGCAGGGCTTTATTGACCAGGAGAAAGAGCAGCCCAGGAGGGCGTTTTCCCGCAGTTCGAATGTGACCACCAGTGGTGATACAGCTGCAACGACTTCTGAAGTTGGAATGGTCACCACCACTCTCAAAACAGCCACCCCTTTTGTTGGTACATCTAATCCAAACCCCCGAACCTCGGACTATCTACCCCAAGGCAAGAGAGTTTTCACCCCACTTTATATGCCTTTGTCTAAAGCTCTTGGGGTTTTAATCAAGAAAGGGCATCTGAAACCGTTGGAACAACGACTTTTACCTGATCCTCTCCCTCCAAAGCATGACTAGACTAAGTACTGTGCTTTCCATCAACAAACCGGTCATGACATTGATAGTTGCGTCCGTCTTCGCCACGAGATACAAAATTTGATTGACAACAACGTCATCGCCGCACCAGTCTCACAAAGTCTATCGCACTAGATCAGTGAACTTGGGGGATAATGTGATGTGATCGGCGGATGAACCACCTGTAGGCGGTGCTCAATTTACTCCAGATATAGCGTATGGCATGCACTATTTTGAGCATTTTGCGAATGCTAGTTATTTTACATTCTGACTTGGGTATTGAGCCAGTCTTGTTGTGTTGTTTTTAGTTAGTCTTTTTGTACTATTTCAGTTGGGTCTGTCTTGTTGTATCGAGTTAGTCCTATTTTGTTAGGGTTAGGTGATTTTGAGGATGTTACCTTGGACATCACTTGCTTGTTTTGTGTTTGTCTTTTCGCTTTCCTATGAGTCTATTTCTACCGTGGAGCCAGTTATACCAACAGATTTGAATAAAACAGCGGTAATTTTCACACTCTTGTGTTTGCTTCCGCCCTGCGCCAGTTGTGCCAGAAGTTTGAATGAAACGACAATACTTTTCACCTACTTTTCTGTGCCTTGAACTCATTGCATTGACCTAAGTTTTTCAAAACTTTTTGAACAATGTGTTGAAAACAAAGAGGAAGGAATTCCTCGGGATTTGCAAAAAATTTTGATCAATTGAGAGAAAGAAAGGCATGCTAAGCCCTTAATGATTGAGATCATGTTTGTTAATGTGAGCAATGGGAAGGATCCTGGCTTCATCCAGATTGGTTCTCCATTGTCTTCGACGCGAGCGATTAGTTGCTTTCTTAAAAGATTTCAAAAAGTGTTTTGCGTGGTTCTACGAAGACCTGTGTGGAATTGCTCTTGAGATTGTGCAGCTTAGGATCGCTCTTAGCCTCGAGACTCAACCCCTTGCTTTCAAACCTTGAACTTGGATTCAGAATGTTCAAAGGTCAATCATGATGAAAGGCCTGTGTGGCCAGATTTGAAGCAGCCCTCGAACAAAAGGCAAGAAAGTCAGATCAAAAAGGTCAGATGTTGTCAAAAGAAGCTTGCAAAGCTAGATCAGAAGCGCCCCTCGGACTAGGGGCAAAAAAGATCAGATATGCTTGAACAACCAAAGATGGATCATTTTGCAAATCAACGATGGTCAGCAAGAACGCCAAACCCTAGAAGGGAAGAAAGAAGAAAGTACTATTGAGGGACAACTGAGTTCCTATCCACAACACTAGGGGCAAATTCAGCCCCCCATTGGATGGACTCCTGCATCGTCAGCGAACAGTAGCCATTCTCCTAGATTCAGATGACTTCAGGATCTCAAAACCATGCAACATGGACAAAACTACACTTTTACCCTTGAGAGGCTCGCTGGCCGAAAACCGGGAAGGGCGACCCAGGCAAAAGTTAGAGCAAGAAAAAAATAAGAAAAAGAAGAAAAAAGAAAAAGAAAAATGCAAAGAATGAAAAAAGAAAAATGAAGAAAATGAAAAGAAAAGATGAAAAAGAGAAGAAATGAAAAGAGATGAAAAGAAAAGAAGAACAAAGCTCGCAAGGTTGAAAACCCAGAAGGGCGGCCTTGGCAAAAGTTAGAGCGCAAAAGGAGAGGTTAATACCCGAGTGTACCTTAACCCGAATTACGTAAGGCTTGATTCCCATGTTAGCGATACGTAGGTAATTTCATCCTGAAGTCTAGCCATAGACACTTCCAAAGCGACTGTGTCCATATTTTGGTTTTTGACCATCTTTGTCTTCCCTGTATCCGAGAGTTTGGTTGTGATCATCACTATGAGAACTGTTTACAGTATGCTGCAGCGCTATCCAGATAAGGGGCAACTTGCCATTGCCATGAGTTGTCATTCAAACAAGGGGCAACTTCCCGTTGCCATGCAGTGTCCTTCACATAAGGGGCGGTTTTTCCATTATTATGGATCTAAGGTTGTGTATCTCAAGAGTAGGTTCCGTGCTCGTTGAGCAGCGGCCATTTGCAAAAATAGTTTTTGAGAATTATTTTTAATGAAGTTGACTAATTTTCTCAAAAATTATTCCTTTTTCCCAAAACTGGACCATTTATTGGACCCAAAAAGGAAAAATTTTCAGTGTTCATAGCTCGACTAGCATGATTTTCAAATCAAAAAGTGAACAAGTACGCTAATCTAACTCTCATATTGATCAAAATTGTTTTAGTAGAAAGCCAAAACAAAAAATGGTCAAAATGATGAACTAGGGACACAGTTGAGTCAGATGTTCTGTCTTTTCCCCATTGTCAGCATACTCGCCAAGAAGGGCACTCTACCTATCAGAACAAGGCATAACTGAGGTTAACAGCGAAGGGCTGAAAGCTCTCTCATCCTCCAAGTAGCGAGGTTTAAAGCCAAGTGCGAAGCACGAATCAGAATGGATCAAGATACTCCACTCCCTCATCCGGGACATCGACTAAACATCATCGAAGGAAATAGCCGTGAGCTGAATATGCTGGGCATGAGCCCACAACCTTCTTGTTTATCCATCAACCACCTAGGGGAGGGATAAAAAATGAGAGATTAAAGAATATAGAGATGTGCGTGGAGAGAAAAAGTGAGGAAAAGGGATTTTTCAGAAAACTAGAGATTGAGTGCCAAGTGATGTGAGAATCACAACTGAGAAAGGGTGGGAAACCATACTCGGAGAAACTAGCTCCTCGTGCACTGAGTGGTCTCTTGCCATTGGAACATGTCTGTGTGTCGTGTCAGTCGTTTTGCTTGTCTCGATCCCTGTTTTGAGTCGTTTCGGGTACCAATAGATGTGTTTAGGTTGTTTACTTTTTGTTTTTCTTTGTTGAGTCGTGGTGCGCTGTGTTCAGTCGTGGGTTCAATACCCGGTCAAAAACTCATCCCTCAATTTCAAAATAATTTGTTTTGTGCTCAAAGTGCTGTGCCATTCTCCACATTTGTGCAAAACAGGATTTGTTCTTTCATAAAAACGGCAAGGTTCAACCCAGGTCATGTGAGAACAGTAAAATTAGGACTTATCTGAAGCTATGTGGATTTCAGATTGCAAAGCAAAAGAAAAAAAGGAAAATGTGGAGCACCTTAGTGAATTCTGAGACTGCATTCCAGGTGCACCTCCTCAGGCCTCGCCGTTTCTCTAGAGTATGAGTGTATCTCGACCCCAAGGGTAAGCTTGCTTCAAGTCAGAATGGCAGTTCAGGCAGCACCTGAGGGTTTCACATGCAGATGTTAACTCTTGCCAATATGAACAGGGTATACCCTTTTAAGCTGAGCGTGTTACCAAGTCCTCTAAGAGGTAAATCGGAGGTTGCATTTGAATTGGTCTCGTTAAGGCGTGTATTTCCTTATTCTGTAGTTTACTTCAAACATGCTGTTGATGTTGTACCTTTTCACTTGCATTGTTATGCACTTTTCCCTTGCACTGTTATGCACCATCCCACCTGCATCATCATGTACCATTATTCGCATTGTTGTGCACCGTTCTCTTTGCATTGTCATGGACACCTCTTCCCTTGCGTTGTCATGCACATTCCACTTGCATTGTTTTGCATGCTCCTTCTCCGAAACACTCGGATACGTCCCTATGTTTCTCCTTCTTCTTCCGAAACACCGGGATACATCCCTATGTTTCTCCTTCTTTTCGAAACACCGGGATACATCCCTATGTTTCTCCCTTTTTGGTTAAGAGCATTTGGAATACGTTCCAATGCTTGAGCCATTCCAAAACACCGGGATACGTCCCTGTGTTTCTCCTTCTTTTCGAAATACCGGGATACGTCCCTATGTTTCTCTCTTTTCGGTTAAAAGCATTTGGAATACGTTCCAATGCTTGAGCCATTCCGAAATACTGGAATACGTCCCTATGTTTCTCCTTCTTTTTCCGAAACACTGGGATACATCCCTATGTTTCTCCTTCTTTTCAAAACACCGGGATACGTCCCTATATTTCTCCTCTTTGAAACACTGGGATATGTCCCTATGTTTCTGCTTCTTTTCGAAACACCGGGATACGTCCCTATGTTTCTCCCTTTTCGGTTAAGAGCATTTGGAATACGTTCCAATGCTTGAGCCATTCCGAAACACCGAGACATGTCCCTATGTTTCTCCTTTTTTTCAAAACACCAGGATATGTCCTTATGTTTCTCCTTCTTTTCGGTTAAGAGCATTTGTAATACGTTCCAATGCTTGAGCCATTCCGAAACACCGGGATACGTCCCTATGTTTCTCCTTCTTTTCGAAACACCGAGATACGTCCCTATGTTTCTCCTTCTTTTCGAAACACCAGGATACATAGGTTAAGAGCATTTGGAATACGTTCCAATGCTTGAGCCATTCCGAAACACTGGGATATGTCCCTATGTTTCTCCTTCTTTGGTTAAGAGCATTTGGAATACGTTCCAATGCTTATGCCATTCCGAAACACTAGGACATGTCCCTATGTTTCTCCCATCCACTTGCGTTGTCACGCAATTTTAAATTGCATTGTTATGCATGTTTCTAACGATATTGCAACTGTTGAGTTTCTTTCTTTTGCAGGCACGATATTGTATGTACGGTTCATTTGAAGCTGGTGCGACCAGACGAACCGGATGATATTGTATTCTTCATGTGAGACGTAGCGAGAATTGTATAATTCTCTTACATCCTTTCTGCATGTGATGTAGTTTGGTCTGTATTCACTTTGCTTAAATTGTTGTATTTATTTGGCATAAATATTTCATTACAGCTTTCTTTGCATGATCATAAGTTATGTTCGGCACCCTGCATGTCACTTGCATCTTGCCCCTGCCTTGGGGCACATATCTTGCTAGCTTGTATGCTTTGTCTAAGTCTTCGGCCTTGTCAAAAACGGGTCATCTCTAGGCTTTGACATTCACTTACGTCATTGTTATGACTTTCGAGTTCTATCAAAGAGGGGCAACTGTAGACACCCTATTTTTGACTGTCCTCAAGACTTCGACGTCATCGTTTGAACACTCGATGATCATCCATGCTTGTGTTTGTTTTGAGTTCTTGGAGGTCTTAGCTGTGTGCCTCGCCTCAGGATCTCTCAACTTGTCTGTTTTGTGCTTCATCATAGTAGTGGCCGATCTTTGATCGGGCGAGCGGGGGTGCTCATAGTTGACATTCCCCAATCATACCCAAGTTCCCGAGCCGAGGCAACTTTGGTGATGACGGACATGTGGCCTTAGGCAACGAGTCAGGTTTTCCTAAATTTTTCCAAAAATAAAATATTTAGGTGGCGACTCTGTATCTGGCAAAATAGTCCATGTTTGGCACTTCTTTCTAAAAATCAATTTTTCAAAACGATTTGCCAGATTTGGACTCTTTGGTGATTTATCAGTCTTGCATTGCACTTTGCGAGATCAGATTAAGAACCGTGACACATTGAGTCCGAACTGTAGTGAGACCAATTGAACAAAACGAGATCTTCTCCCGGGACGTTCGGGGACATCTACAGCATCTTTCCATGTGAGACACAGCTTGATTCGTTTTGCTTTAATTTATGTTGCACTGCTTTGAGTTATTTTTCCTGCATGTGTTTTGCTTCTTACACCTGAAGTACGTTGGTTTTGATTTCTTGCAAAGGGATGCGTAGGCAACTTGCAAGCACAACCATTTACTTTATGTCTTGCTTGTTTTGCCCAAGTCTTACGGCCTCGTCAAAATGGGTTGTCTTCGGGCTTTAACATTCACTCACATGATTTCATGACTTCGAGTTCTGCCAAAGAGGGGCAACTGTAGACACCCTATTTTTGACCGCCCTTACGACTTGGGCACCATCACTTGCACACCTAATGATGAATGTATATGCTTTTCAAGTGCTCGAAAGTCCTCCATGGAATGCCACAGCTCTGAACCTCAAAACCCTGCAAACCTTGTGCCTTGTTTTTGTACCAAAATCCTAACCTTTTAAACCTTAAAAACCTGGGACCTGTAAGCCCATTTTTGTTGGCTACCGGCCACCCTTGTACTTTGTCGGCCAAGTGTGTGGCCTGCCGGCCAGAATTGGTGGGTTGCTAACCACAAGTGTATTTCGCAGATATTTTTTGCCAGCTGTGCCAGCTGTGCCAACTGTTTACACAGATGTTTGAATCTACCTACACATGTATGGATGGATGTTTATGAGGAAGTGTGATGTTTTTCTATAAATAGAGGACCTCCCCTTCCATTTTTAAAGGTTAGAAAAATTAGAGCAAAATTAATTCTCTCTCTCTCTCTCTCTCTCTCTCTCTCTCTCTCTCTTTTGAAATTTCTTGATCTTTTGCCTATACACTCTTAACCAAACCTTGCCATCTTTGAGCTGAGGTACCTTTGAGCCTACTTTGAGCTCTTGAGGGTGTGTATGTGTTGAATTGTTTCTTAAAAGTGTTCTTCTCTTCAAGAGGTATAAGGCTTAGCTTGTTTCATTGCTTTGGTTGCTTCTTTTCGTATTGTTTTTCTACTATTTTTGAGCAGTATAAACTCTGTATTTTTGGGCTAAAACGTGTGGTGTAAGGCCTTAAAGGGTAAAGGGGTGGTTTACCTTTCTTTCTACCTTGCTTCTCTAGCCTTTACCCTTGTGTTTCCTACCTTTACAATATCTTTTTTTGAGCTTTTAAATACTAAATTTTAGAGTTATTTCAATGGCTAAAAACATGTTTTGAAGTCCAAAATTGGAGTGGCTAGCCTCCTCCTCTTGTGTCTTGTTCACTAGCTTATATAGCTCCGTGTTGTAGCTTACTATTTTAGCTATTTTTGTCTTAATCCCAACACTTCTTTTGCATGTTTTAAGACTGTTTTAGGACTATTTTAGGTGTTCATTGCATTTATGCGTGTTTTGAATGCTTGTAGTTTAGTTGTCCTCATAGGTTTGGTATTTTATGCCTTAGCCACCAACCTATTTGAGTTTATAGCATTTATTTCTTGCTTTTCATACTTGTGATCACCTCTAATCATCTCTGCAACCTCCCTTATTTCTTGCCTTTTTATTTTCTTTGAGAGTTGTTTCAAACAGATTGTTCTTGTAAGCTTGAGATAAAGGTTGTCGTGCTTAATGGTTTAATCCCTTTTAGGGGTTCATTATCAACAACATGACATCTCTCTCATGACTTAAACTAACCCTCGGTTTGACACTTCCTTCCTTTAGAGGACTTAATCTTCACCTTTGGACTTAATGAATTAAGGAATGGAAAGGTAACTGAAATGGAATAATAAAACTTGGACTAAAATGATGCAAGATAATAACTTGGTTTAGGTTCAATCGGACGTTAATTGAACCCTTGAATCTTGGATCGTATCATACTCATTAGTGATGAAAACGGTCCAAGAGTCATTGTCAACAACTTCCCTTGATCATCCATGATAGGGAGGGGGTTTGAGAGTCTTATTTGTTGCATAACTTGCACCCTTTGGTTCATTGGCCACCTTTGTGAATCAAGTTTACTACTCCTTTGAGTTGTTTGATGATAAGGAGGGGTAAGTTGTGCAAACAATCCTTGCGAATACCCTGTGTTTGCTCTATTTGCTCTCTGTTGCAGCAGGAAAAACCAGACATCAGTGGTCGGCAGGCCACCACTTTTAGCCAGCTGGCCACCTTTGAAAAACCAGGCAGTGGACTTCTGAAACAGAATGGAGTTGATTTTGAGGTGAAAAACAATGCAAGTGTTCTACTGTGCAGCAAAGGCATCTGGCAGCAAAACAGTGGCCAAGTGGAAATCTATGCATGCATGAGCATTCCTTGTTTCCCGAGGTGGAGTATTAGAATAGCTAGCTTAGCAATTCTTTTATGTTCTATTCATGTAACTACTTAGTTCGTTTTGATTTGTAATTAATTAAATTAGATGGTTCAATTAGTTAGTTAATTTGTTGTAATAATTAATTAGCTAGTTTAGTTGATTATTTCATTTAGTTTGTAATTAGTAGTAATTAGCTTAGCTAGTTAGTTTATTTAAATCCTCCTGCGTAAGGCTGCAAATGTTGTAATAACGTGTATGTCTTCCAACCCCACGTCTATGTCCCTTTTATTTACGTGCTTATAATAGTTAGTTTAGAAGCATCATGTTTCATTTAGCATATCTCATGTTTGCATCCACTTGTATTGCATGCATTGAGGCTCGGCGCATCATTCTAACTTCCATTGTTAGTTAATATAATTCTTTGAATACGTGCTTAGACCGCATGCTATCAAATTGATTCATATGCCATATTAGTAACCGAGCCTAGTAGTTGCATTAGTCATATTGGATTAGTTAGGATCATGCAATTTTTCTAACTCTTTTGTTTATTTTTGCTTGAAGTACTAGGTCACATAGGTGTGATTGTTGCCATATCTAGCATGTTCACCATGAGACTAATTGCGTAAATGATATTACTATTTGAGTGCCTATGGATGAAGGCTAGTTGCTTGACTTGAGATAATTTGATTAATGTCTATTTTAGTCCACTTTTCCGAGTGGCAAATTCACAAAACAATTTCAAATAAAACATGAAATCAAATGTTCCAATTCTTGAAAAATTAGTCTATACTTGTGCGCGTCACATAGTAATATAGCTAATAAATCAAAATAAGAGCATATAATATACATAAGAGTCACATCATGATTAGTAGAGGCCGATCTTTGATATAGCAAGAGGGGATGCTCAATTCATGACATTCCCCTTTCGTACCTAAGTTCTCGAACCAAAACAACTTTGGTGACGATGGACTAATGGCCTTTGGCACGAGTCTTGGGTTTCCTAAATTTCCCAAAAATATTTAGGTTACAGCTCTGAAATTTGGCAAAGTAGTCCATTTTTGGCATTTTATTCAAAATATCGATTTTCCAAAACGAATTGCCAGATTTGGACTCTTTTTGTGTTTTCATTATTTCACATTGCATTTGTGAAATTAGATTCAGAACCACAGGTAGAGGGCAAACTATATGGCTTCTCATCTTCTGAAAGGAGTGCGAAAAGTCGAGCTACAGACACGTGTTGTCTCTCACCTTTGGAAACTTGCTTAATTTATCTATTGAGAAGATTATATATCTATTTAGAAATATTTGTGTTGGGCTATCGGTGGAGGATTGTTATGATTGTTGTAGAAATTACATGAGGATTAGGTAAATTGAAACTAATCTATTGTTAGTTGTCATTGAATATGCCTATGTTTAAATATATTGTATATGTATAATATTTGGGAGGAGAAAGGGGATGTACTCCATTGTTTGGAAGGAGATAGGGGATGTACTATGTTGTAATTAAGTTGACCGGAGTGTCCAGGGTAAAAGTCCTGAAATCTTGTGTATACATGGGTGCCGATCCTGCGGACAAAATTTCCATAAAATGACAGATTGAAGTGTTTGTGTGGTATTGTATTGACTTGGAAAACCACTGAGTTGTAGTCTTAGTTGGATTGTTGAAAGAAAATGGAATTGGCTCATGAATTGGAAAAGGGTAAATTAACTTGAAAAGAATTGATGGAAAATGAATTGAATACGAATTTTGGTACTTTACGATCTTATAAAAATGTGAATGTTTTGTCACAAGCATTGTGTATGCAAATTGTACTTATATCTCTATTAAGTCTAATATATTGTGTTAGATTGTTCTTACTGGGCTTTGGCTCACTCTATTTGGGAAAACCATTCTCAGTTCTTTTATCATTGTAACACATGTTGTAGATTCAAGATGAACGGTTTGTGAATGTATATCGCATGTGTTATCTTTTGTATACAAATTTTAATGAATAAAAGCATATTATTTCTATTATCTTTCCACTTATGGGTTGTATTTATGGTATAATTTTGGGGGCATTACATCAAATTCTTCATATTGTCTTTGAATTCATTCAATTATGAATTTAAACTCTTCAATTTGAGTTCAACTATCCACATAGAAGCTCCAATCTTCCAAATTCTAGCTAGTTCTTGTGCTAATCCACCTAGCTCTTGAATTTCCTTTCAAAACCTTCAAGGATGAGCCCTCTCTTTCTCTGTCTGTCTCTAAAGTGTGTATTTCAGATCTTGAGCTCAAAAAAATGAGCTGAAGTGTAAATAGGCCCATATATATAGGCTTGACTAATCAAATTTGATTAAGGCTAAGTAATTATGCTTAATTTAATAAGCTCAATCTAATTATTTTGATCCGAATCAATTTTTAATTAAATTTCACCATAGGCTCTAAAAATCACGCTAATCACAACAATACAGACAATTTCACTTTCTAACACCTCTACAACCTTCAATTTAAATTTTATAACAAAAAAACAAACAGACTTTTCTACGGTGAATAGATACAAATTGAGAAACACATATAATCACATAATTGGCACTCAAAATCATATCAAGCATATAATTATAAGCATAGTTAAGATTAATTAGCATAACACAGAGTAGGGTTGTCACACTTATGTTCCATTTAGTCCACATTATTTTCTTATATTCCAATAAGTCCTATGAGTGACATAGTTACCAAAATACCCGTAATAATATTCACATTTATAGTGTAAATGTTCTGTGATGCGAAAATTCATACATTCAATGTGAATGTTCACATCGTTAATGTGAATGTTCACATCGTTAATGTGAATGTTCACACTATCAATGTGAACATTCACGTTGTAAAATATAAATGTTCACATCACCAAATTGCTAACCGTTCAAAAAATATTTGTAATGGTAGAAATGTCTGTAAAATGTTTTAAATACGAGAATTAAGATTTTGTAGATCAAATGTTCAAATAATAAGACTCATTAGAATATAAGAATATCTTCTGGATTAATTATAATACAAACACTTGAAAAATGATTTTTCAATGAATCTCCCTATTTATAATGTTTACCATCTATTTATAATTATTTTTTGCTAACACCATTGTGGTGTGATTTGCCCAATTATATATGGGTCCAAAAGACTATATAATTGTGTGTCCAATCAATAATATGGTTATTTTTGTCAACGAATGTTAGAAAGGAAGTGTTACATTGTGCAAGACTTCAAAGTTGCAAGTTTTGAGCCATTGAATTTGATTGAATTAATGTACACCCTTGAATATTTTACACACTTATTACAACTTATGTCTAAATCGGTTAACTATTTTAGAATACAAGGTACATTTTTTATGGACCGATTATGAAATTCTATAATTTTATTATGCCATAGCTTATGGTTTTTTAAGATTAAATGTTTACATTACAACATGCTATAATTTTTTTAAGTATGTTTATGGTGCATTACAAATTTTTCTGAAAAAATAGAAAAAATTTCACCAAGGATAAAAATATACTAAGAAAAAAGGGCAAATTGCAAAAAAAAATAAAAAAATAAAAAATGATAACAAACACAAACAACTGCCAAACAAGTAAAAATTTAAAATATTTGCAATTTACATAAAAACTTAAAAATAAAAAGGTGCTTATCAATAAATCACATCTCACAAATAATGTGACATACTTCAATGTGGCAGGTATTAATGTGATACACTAACAATGTGACACTAAAAAAAAAAAACTCCTTAGTGTACTTTTCCGAAACGTGACAATGTGACGGATATGACGTGACACTCTAAAAAAAATTAAAAATTCCTTACTGTATTTTTCTCAAACGTGACATGTGGCACTCCATAGGTATGATGTGACATTCTAAAAAAATTAAAAACTCTTTAGTGTACTTTTTCAAATGTGACATTCCAACGTGGCGGGTATGATGTGGTACTAAAAAATTCCTTAGTGTGGCGGACAAATGAGTCATTATATGTCCAAAAGGACTAAATGGATCATAAGAAAAAATATGAGATTATATGGATTACAAATCCAAAATATAGGACTTATTGGTCAATCTTCCAAAATAAGAAAGTACTGTAACAATTACATTATTTCCTTTTAGTTCCTCTCTTTTCCCCTTTCTTTCTAATTCTCTATAAATCCTATTCTAGCAATGGCATCCCCTTTCACACTTGTCCTGCCGCCGTTAACCATTTCTCCAGCCCCAAGTTAGGGTTTGTAGATGGAAGAGGAGAGGAGGGAAAAATGCAAGGTAGAGGCAAAGGAGGGAGGAGATTGTGGGAATTGTTGGTGGTAGTTTGGGAGGGGATGCCGGTGACACAAGTTAGGATTTGCAGAGAATGAAGAGAGCGAAAAGAGAAGAGAATGAGGAGAAAGAGAGAGGGTAAGGGGAGAGGCATAAAAGGATGAAGGAATGGTTGGCAGTAGATTAAGGTTTACAGTGAGAACAAAAAAGAGAAGGAAAAAGGAAAGAGTTAGAGGACAATAATAATGTAATTTTTAGTGTTCTTTAAATTTTCAAGTCAAGTGTAAATATTTTGGATTCTCATTTTTTAAAATTTTTTTCCTTTGTTACCATTTTTCTATAATTTCTAAATAAATAAAAAAAAATTATTGAAGCCAAAAATAAAGAAATCATTAACTAGTAAATATAAAGAAAGTGACCTTAAAGGGAATTGTTATTAGGAGAAATTACTATTTAGGGGGATTTTTAAAAATTATTATCCATTAATTAAAAAAATTAGAATTTTTAATTATTAATATTATTAATACTTTTTAATTTTTATAAATATTTCTTCTGACAACCAGTGTGTTATTATTGGTCATGAAGAGAGTGACTGTAAAGGAATTGGCAGTCTCTATTCAAGAGTGGTGTTGTTTGTTCTAAATCAGAGTGATTATTTGGTGGTCTTAGAGTATTATTCTACATCATTAATCACTTGATATTTGTCAAGTTACTTTTCAAAAATATAACAAAAAATATTATATTCTATTATATTAATCAATAAAAAACAAATTAAAACACCACATGATATTGCACCCCAAGCAAAAATATATTTCTTTTCAAACCATCTTGCTCAAGCCATTAGTAAAAGTGGGGCTTGAAGTCGTTGTGTGGCTTAAAAACCAACCGATTTGAATTGAAACATAATATTCAGGTGAGCCCGTACTCCTTTCTTCCAAGCTCCTGTCTGCCCGATCGACTTGGGAGCACAACGGCGGTGAGCTACCCGACGGTGTGTGGCCAGAAAACCCCTCTGACGATCAAGTTAGAACACACACACAGGAGATAGATAGAGAGAAGGGAGAGTGTTGAGTATTTACTGTATGTCTCACCAAATGTTCATCTGTGCCAACATGGGCGGCGCAGACATGCTTATATACTTTCTGCATCCCAAATCTACTCCCATTAGTTTCTCGACACGTGGTGTTGCTATCTCATCTGTCAGCACAAATCCAACAATCATCACCTAACCAAACTGTTAGGATACCTCGGCGGAGCACGGTAGTATGGCGAAACCTCCTCGGTTTATCCTGACCGCGTCACACAGAATACTTGAGCAATTCATTCACTAAGCTCCTATACTACCGAGCTCGGCCTCATTCCGACGAGCCGAGCTCGAGGCAAGCCGATCTGGTTAGCCGTCGGACTTTCTGCCGAGCTAACCCATGATCCTTGGAAATCGTGGAGGCAAGTGGATAGCTCGGCCGAACTCCCAGCTGACCAGTTTCTACACCAAGTAGCCAAGTAGCTCGGTTTACCATGTCCCTTCCCTTAACCGAGCAAGACCTTTCTGGACAGGCCCATGCTACCACGGCCCAATTATGTTTGGACCATCATCTGCCCGGCCATTACCGCGGCCCAATCCAGCTCATAAATCTCCCTCTTAATTGCCCCTTAATTTCGTTCGCAAAAGCGTGACCGGGATTACATGATCCGACTGGGGTAAACCCTTCCTCGGTCTTCGGTCTGCTAGACGACAACCGGGTTAGTTGACATACCTGTGTTCAAAACTTGCCCGGTCGACGCCTTGACTTGCCATCTTGTCTCTTCAGTACTGACACTGCCGTCAATAGGGACACGTGTCATTCGGCTATTGGCCTCGAGCAGCCAACCATCACGTCCCTTCAAATTCAAATTTGGGCGGCCTCCATCTCTCCCATATATACGTCATATCTCCCTTCACTTCACTCTTACTGACCTTCCTTCCTCCTCGTCGATTCAGAGCTCCTGTGCCCTTCCTGTCTTGCCATTCTTGAGTTTGTGCTTGAAGATTCATCTCCAGCCCCATTCTGGGAAGTTTTTTTGAGCCCTTTATTGCAATTTCATTTGATGTTCTTCGTTTTAGGGCACATAAACCATAGATTTTAGGGTATAGCTCCCCAAAACCCTCCCATGCCCCTTGTCCTCCTTGTTGTTCTTCAACTCCATTGATGAACACTTGAAGATCTAGGGCAGACAGGGCTCCAGGTTTTCTCTTAATCCCAAAAAACATTAGGACCGAGCAAATTACTAGTTTTTAGAAAACTTCTGTAGAAACCGAGGTAGACAGAGGACATGGCCGCTTGACCGGGCTAACCACTGGTTCGCTTGAGCGACCAAGCTCCTTGGCTTGCCTTTGTAACCAAGGTGGTTTGGCACTCTTCATGTCCGAGCTAAAGTCAAGCTCGTTTTGCGCGACCGCACTTCCACTTACAGTTGCCCTCCTTTTCCTGCAGAGTCCAAGGGGACCACAGACCAAATACCGAGGCTCTCAAAGACCGAGCATCCATCAAACATCAGTGTGCCTAACCATCTCAGCCGAGCTAAACCAGCCGGCAACACATGGGGCGCTACCACTTCCTCATTGACACTCCGGCTGCCCTGGCCACATTCCAGGAAGAGTATGGTATCCCGGCCGACGCTCACTTAGAGCTTGGTGAAATTGACACGACTCCATGGGGTAGATTAGACCAATGCCCCTTCACCGTGCTATCCATCATAGAAGGAGGCCTCCGCTTCCTGGTCAACTCACTCATGACCGAATTCTTGCGACGCACCGGGCTGGCTCCTACCCAAGTCTCCACCAACACTTACAGAATAATCAACGGGGTTCATGAGCTGAACAACCGGCTAGTGACCAACTTAGGGTTAGCCGAGATACTCCGCCAATACACCCTAGGGCACACAGGCGACGGCCTCGCCTATTACCTGAAAATTAGACCGGGCAAAGAGAAAATAGTGACCGGCACCCCGGACAAGGACTTGCACGATGACGACTTCTTCTGGGTGTCTGGTAACTATGAAACGGCCGAGGTGCCAGGCTGGTATATCAGCAAAAATTTCGGCGAGACATGTAAGCCATGCTAATTGCTCGGTCGATTTGCTATATTTCATTGCTCTATACTTAGCATTTTTTCTTCTTTCCTTTCAGCAATCGATGCTTTGCAAGCCAACTACCATTATCCCAACGAAGCCGCCATCAGAACCGTGCTCTGTTACCGCAACCGGGATTGCCACGAGCTCCTCGGTTACACACCGACATACAGATATTGTGCTCCACGTCAGAGTAAAGTCACAGACTTTCTTCGAGCTCCATCTCCTTCACCAGATCCCACATTGCCAGGCGTGCCACTCATCCGGTTGGCAGAAGCTGAAGAAATGGCCAAAAGAAGCCGAATGAAGAACCTGATCACCGCCACCTCCACCAAGATATCGAGCATTACAACCCGCTCTCCTACTGTCGGGCAATCCAGTGGGACTGTGGTGGCGTTGGTGTCCCCCGCTGCTGGGCAAGCCGGCAGAGACAACCGCCGGGCTAGCAAAAGGCCTCGCGCAGACCCTTCTGCCGAGCTCAACACTGAGCAGCTGGCCGTGACAGCTGACCCAATTCTGCCATGGAGGCCGCATCTTAAGCACCGGGGAAAGGAGATCCCAGGAAACACCTCAATCAAAGGAGACAAGGAGCATCTTCTTGCCTTCGATCTCTCCAAAGCTCTCCTTCTGCCGAGCGATGTGGTTGGCATTGACCATGTGCCAGACACCCGGTTGGTGAATTCCTCAGTCAAGTCCATGGCCAGGGTAAGCATCTTTAAATTTGTTATTCAAATTTCACAAGTGTTTGCACGGTTTCCATTCTAATCAAACTTACTCCTTGCAGGCCATCCAAAAACAACACTTGGTGATGGAAAGGATCCCACCGACTCCGGCAGAAGGCAACCGACTCTGCCAGCCAGGTCCAAAGGCTTCAAACCGAGCTCGGGCGAGCCAAGTCTTCACTAGAAATGGCCAACTCTGATAATTTTAAGTTGCTCGGCCAGCTTGGCATTGCCGAGCAAGAGAGGGATGCGCTCAAGGCCGAGCTGGAGGCGCTGAAGCAAGCTAGGGAGAAAGGGCTGGAGGATGCAAACAACGCCGGCTTCAAGAAGGCCGAGGACAGCTACACAAAGTAGGTCCATGCCACCCAAGACATCTTCTTCAAGGTAGCCTGGAAGACTGCTTGTGAGCAGCTTGGCCAAGGTCCTGGCACCGACGTGTTTGCCTCCCCTCCAGCTGCCTTTGTACCGATCTACCTTGTGCAATATGCCAATGAGGCCTTTAGCGCACTGCAAGCTGAAGCCGAGGAAGAAGAGGCTGATGACGCCGCAGAGAATGCCGGCACCCAGCAGAAGACCGGCAAGGAGAAAACCGACGCCCTGGAGACCACCGCCACAATCGACCTGGAGGCCAAAGCCGGGGATGAATACACTGACCTTTCCCCCTTAGCTTAGTTTTCTTTGTTTTCTCTTTTTGCCTAAACATGTAACCGGGCTAAGTGCCCCACCTTTGTACTTATTTTTCTCATCAATGAAAAAACTCAATTTTGTTCAAGTGTTTGTACGGTCTTCGAGCGATAGAGCTTCAACCGAACACAATACCTCAGCAAGACTAATCGGCTTGAGTAACCGGAGTAAAACATCTCGGTTTTAAACTCAAAATTGAGCAAATCATCAACTCAACTAACCGGAATAAACATCTCAGTTTCGAACGAAAAGTTAATTAGCCGGAATAAACATCTTGGTTTCAAACTAAAAGTTGAGCAGATCATCAACTCAATTAACCGGAGTAAACATCTCAGTTGGAAACTCAGAGTTGAGCAAATCATCAACTCGTTCAACCGGAATGAATCATCTCGGTTGGAAAATCAGAGTTGAGAAAATCATCAACTCGTTCAACCGGAGTGAACATCTCGGTTGGAAACTTAGAGTTGAGCAAATCATCAACTCGTTCAACCGGAGTGAATCATCTCGGTTGGAATCTCAGAGTTGAGCAAATCATCAACTCGTTCAACCAGGGTGAATCATCTCGATTGGAATTTCAGAGTTGAGCAAATCATCAACTCGTTCAACTGGAGTGAATCATCTCGGTTGGAATCTCATTATTCAAAAGCAATAATCAAAATGATAAGGTAAAGATGAAACACTTCTATATATTGACAAAAAAGAATATTACATTCTGAAGTGTAAGGCAAAAAATTCCTTTGCACAAAAAGAAAAGAAAAGCTAAAAATAATACAGTTTGAGGTTGGCCACATTCTATGGCCAGGGTATTCCTCTACCCTTCAGGTCCTCCAAGTGGTATGCCCCCTTGCCCGCCAGACCGGTTATCTTGTAGGGTCCTTCCCAATTTGCCCCTAGTTTGCCTTCACCTGGCACCATGGTGTTGCCCATGACCTTCCTCAAAACCCAATCGCCTACTTTGAACAATTTGGGGTGCACCGCCTTGTTGTATTTTCTAGAAAGCTCTTGTTGGTAGGCAACCACATGGATGAGAGCCTTTTCCCGGTGTTCTTCCACTAGGTCCAATTCCAAGGTGATGGCTTCGGCATTCAACTCGAGCTCAAAACTTTCACTTCTGAGGGTGGGCATTCCAACTTCCAAAGGTATGACTGCCTCCATGCCATAGGCCAAGGAAAAAGGAGTTTCCCCAGTAGATCGCCGCAAGGTGGTTTGGTATGCCCTTTCTTCAACCCATCAAGACTAGTCTTGTTTGATGCTTCTGCTTGACCGTTAGACTGCAGGTAAGCCGGGGGTAGAGTTGTAGAATTCAATCTTTAAGTCTTCACAAAATCCTCTGAATAGGCGGCCGTCAAATTGGGTGCCGTTATCCGAGATCAGCATTTTGGGGACGCCAAACCGCATAACTATATTCTGCCAGACAAATCGTTTGACGTCTTTCTCCTTGATTGTAGCCAAAGGCTCTGCTTCAACCCATTTAGTGAAGTAGTCAAGGGCGATGAAGAACTTCGTTGCTCGGTGTCGCTGGGAGTGGTTCCACTATATCCAAATTTCACGTCGCAAAGGGCCAAGGGCTGGTGATGGGAAGAAGTTCCCTGGCCGGTTGGTGGATTTGGTGGGCAAGCTTCTGGCACTTCTCACACTTGTGAACATACTTCTGTGCGTCTGCTTGCATGCACAACCACCAGTAGCCTTGTGAGATAGCTCGGTAGGCCAAAGATCAGCCCCCTATGTGACTGCCACAGATGCCTTCGTGGATTTCGTACAAGAAGGCTTCCACGCTACTTGGGTGCACAAACTTTAAATACGGACCGGTGAAAGACTTCTTGTATAAAGCGCCAGATGAAGAGAGCCAAAACCGCTCTGACTTCACCCGGACTTTATGTGCTTCCTTCTTGTCTGTTGGGAGAATCCGTTCTCTGAGAAAGAGGATAATAGGGTCCATCCAAGAAGGACCTAGCTCGGCACAGAGTACTGCTGTCTGCCCAGTTTCCTCAATGCTGGGCCTCAGAAGGAATTCAATCAGGAGAGGGCTGGGAGATGAGCTATCGACCATGGAAGCAAGGCCGGCCAATTCATCTGTTCGGCTGTTGTCTTCATGGCCAATCTGTTGGACCCTTATTGCCTGGAATCGTTTGATGTGGTCTCTGACCAGAGCTTGGTACTTCGCTATTCTGTCATCCTTAGCTTTGTAAACCCCAGAAACTTGGTTAACCACAAGTTGGGAATCACTGTAAACCATCAGCTCGGATGCGTGCATCTGAAGCACGCTCTTGAGTCTGGCCAAAAGCGCCTCATACTCAGCCTCATTATTAGATGTAGAGAATCCAAGGGTGATAGAGTGTTCGATGGTTAGGCCATCTGGCGAAATCAGAACGATGCCCAGCTCGGCACTGTGGCGGTTAGAAGCCCCATCAACAAAAAGTTTCCACATTTCCCCCACAAAGAGTTTCCAACATTCTGAAGGGTCTTGGGGGGCCTGAAGATTGATGTTACCATGGTAGCCCGACTGTCCGGCTTCAGGTTCAATCGTGATTGGTTCTACTTCCTCTCCCCTTGGTGGTGTGGCACTGGACAGAGCATGTTGGTTGGTGATACCCAACTTCATCGACGCATCGCCGGGCGGAAGTGTCGTGCGAGCTAAAGGTTCTCCGGTGGGGCCCGCAATGTCCGCGTCGCCAACATCGCCAGGCTGTGTAATTTCGGTCGAGTTTGCATTCACCTCCTCATCTTCCGTGACAATATCAACCGGGCATACCAGATGAGTTCCCGGTGAGAATTTAGGAACGAAGTCGGCCAATGTTTGGGCTTTTATGGCAGTGCGTGGCTGAAACTTGACGTCAAACTGTCCCAACTCGATCGCCCACTTGAGAATTCAACCAGAGAAATCCGCCTGTTCGAACAGAGCTTTGAGGGGGAACTCGGTCAAAACGATGATGGTATGGGCATGGAAATAGTGCGCCAATTTCCTTGAGGCTATCATCAATGCCAATGCAAGTTTTTCCAGCGACAAGTACCTTGACTCTGCCGGTAGCAAGGTTTTGCTGACGTAGAAGATGGGGAGGTGCTTGATTCCTTCTGACTGGACAAGCACTGCATTGACTGCATGCTGAGAAACGGCTAAATAAAGGTAGAGTTCTTCGCTGGGCTTTGGTGTGACCAACAGGGGTGCTGAAGACAGATACTCCTTGAGCTCGGCCAAAGCCCGGTCACATTCTTCATCCCATGAGAACTTTGATTTCAGAGCTTGAAAGAAAAGGCGGCAGCGATCTGATGACCAGCTTATAAATCGGTTAAGCACAGCGGCCATTCCGGCCAGATCCTACACGTCCTTAGCCGAGCTGGGCTGCTTTAATTCTTGTACGACTCTGATCTTTGTGGGGTTTGCCTCGATGCCTCGATTTGTGACTAAGAAACCTAAGAATTTTCCGGATCCCACGCCAAAGGCACACTTAGACACATTCAGGCGTAGCTTGTGTTGTTTTAGAATGGTGAACATCTCGGCCAAGTTGGACAAGTGGTCTGCTTGATGCCGGCTCTTAACCACCATATCATCTATATAAGCCTCCATTGTCTGGCCTAGCAGAGGAGCGAACATCTTGGTCACCATCCTTTGAAAAGTTACCTCGGCGTTCTTCAAACCAAAAGGCATGACTCAGTAGCAGAAGAGTCTCCTCGGTGTGGTGAAGGAGGTGATCTCGCAGTCGGGGCCATGCATGGCAATCTGATGATAACCACGGTAGGCATCCAAAAAGCTGAGCTTGTTATGTCCAGCCGTTAAGTCCACAAGCTGGTCTATTCTGGGCAGTGGAAAGCTGTCTTTAGGGCAAGCTCGGTTGACGGTCTTGTAGTCGACACAAAATCGCCACTTCCCATTCTTCTTGGGTACAACAACTGTGTTTGAAATCCACTGAGGGTAGTGCACTTCCTGAATAGCTCGTGCCTCAAGCAAGTTCTTCACCTCTTCTGCAACTACCTCGGCATGATGCAACGTCGATCTCCTCGTTCTCTGAATGACCGGCTTTGCTCCGGGGAAAACATTCAGGTGATAGAAAATGAAACTCGGATTGATGTCGGGCATGCCGTAAGGCGACCATGCGAAGACTTCGATGTTCGCCATCAAGAATTCCACCATATCGGTCCTTTCTTGGGCGGTAAGGCTTGCACCGAGCAAGAAAAACTTGTTAGGACTTTCTGTGTCAATCCGAACTTCCACTAATTCTTCAACGGCCTTGTCCTCAGCCTTGGTGCCCACATCGTCAAGGACTCTTTGGTCTTCCAGTCCCTCAATCATTTAGACAAAGCCCTTGGCAGCTTGGCTCCCGTTGACTGCCACGAAGCATTGCTTCGATATGACTTGATTGCCCCAAACTTCTTCGATTGCCCCCATAGCTGAAGGGAATCTCATCACCTGGTGGTAGGTCGACGCTATGGCCTGCATAGCGTGAAGCCATCCCCTTCCAAGGATCAAGTTGTATGTGGATGGCACTTGCAATACCCAAAACTCCACTTGCTTGACCACGGATCCCTCTTTGACCGGCAGAATAATCTTTCCCAAAGGCCATTCAGGTTGTGAGTTGAAACCAACCAGTGGCGAAGTTGACGGGGCCAAATCTATATCCTAGAGCTTGAGCTGTTTGAATGCGTCGTAACACATGATCTCGACCGAGCTTCCCTAATCGATCAAGATGCATTGACATCGAATTCTTTGACGCGGAGTGTGACCACTAGGGCATCGTTGTGCAGCGTCTGAATGCACTCTAGGTCCCTTGTGGAGAAACTGATCACGTCTTTTTCTTCGGTCTTGCCCCTTTTGATCGCGGGCTGGACCGACAAAACTTCCCTCATGTGCTCCGCTTTGTTGATCATGCCTCGGAGTTCACATACACGCGCCGGTTCCACAATGTCATGGACCACATTAACTATGCGCTGAGGGGGTGCCTCCATGTCATCCAGTCCACGCGAATCAACCGGAGCAGGATGCGCGGCTTTAACACCCCCATCAATGTATAGGTCCAAGTGTCCAGCTACGACTAGCTCCTCTAAGTGTTGCCTCAGAGGCAAACAATCCTCTATCCGGTGTCCACGCTCTCGGTGAAATATGCAGCGGTACCGTGGATTGAAACCCTGCTACGCATCGTCTAACTTAGCAGGAAACCGGACATAATCCTCGTCATGGATTTCACTAAGTATGCGATAAATTGGAATCTTAAAGACCGTGGTGATGCTTGTCCTGGCCTTCAACCTTCTATTCGCATCAGCTACATCATCGCGGGGCTAATCATCTCGGTCATTCCGTCGAGCCCTATCCCGGTTTCGACGATTTGAATCTCGGTCAGATTCCTCAGCGCGATCATTTGAACGGTTGGTCTCTTGTCCGACCGCGTGCACCTTGCCAGCCGACCTCTTGTCTGTTGCTACCGGGGTCACCTTCGCGGTAGACACTGCAGCATCATTTTCTACTCAGATGTGCTCGTTGATGCGTTGCATTAATTGGCCCAGGATGTCGGCTGGTGCATAGTAAGCGAGTCCCTCAGTCTATGTCCGACCGGGAGACCACGCTTATATTGAGTGATTGCCAGGTTGACCAGTCCAAGATCTCATTGAAAGTTTTCCAGTATCTGGAGTTGTATGCCTTGAATGTGTCACTCAGTTCCATCCTGACACTGAGAAGGTGGTTAACTTCCTTTGGCGTTTTGGTGTTGGTCTTGAAATGTGTCACGAAGGCTTCCGCCAACTGATGCCACCTTTCAATGCTTCCCTCCGGCAACCTTTTGAACCACTTCAAGCCTAGCTCGCCCAAACTTGACGGAAAAATAAGGCACATAAGAGCGTCGTTTTGCCTATGTCTGGCCATGACCTGTCGGAAGTGGCTTACATGCATATATGGATCAGTTTTTCCATCGTAGAGCATGAACTTTGGCTAGTAGAAGCCCGTCAGAAGTGGTGTTGTTTCTATCTCCAGGGAGAAAGGAGTGGCGCTCAGCCTTGCCAAGTCTGTGTCTAAAAGGAGAGGCACAGCTAGGCGGGGTGGAGGCATTCCGACCTCTTTACTGGCGTGTCCTCCATAGGACAACCGCTGGAACGCCGGCACTCTTTGAGCTTCCCACTGGCGAGCTCATTCCTTCAAGACTGCCTGTAAGTCCTCCAAGCAAGCGGAATAGGAATACCTCGACTTCGTTGCCGGACGTGAGGGTTGATAAGTGCTATCTTGCGCGCTGGGCCTCTGTACGTGCACGTTGGAATCTCTAACCTTGTAACTTCTAGTGATAAAAATGGTTGGAGTGTGCTGCTGGCTCTGACTGCCTGAACGGCGGGATTGGGTGCGTTCACTGTGGTCTCCCACTCTAGCTACACCCTTCCCTTTGACATGCCTCTTGTGATCCTCCATCTCCGCCGCCATTCTCCGGATGACGGCGTCTTGGTCCCCCAACTTGTGCTCCAGACATCTAGCATGCGATTCTCTCTGTTGCCAGTGACCATCTGGACTCCGTGAATGACCAAAGCTTCTTCCACACTTATCCCGCGCGTCTCTCGTATGTCCTCCGGGAGAAGTCTTTAGGTCCGCCATAGGAGGGATAGCGGGATGTCCTTCTCTCTATCTGCCTGACTCTGGGGTAACTCCGTCGATGGCAGACAACGGAATCTCATCGTTGTTCGCCATGGAGGGCGATCAGATGAGCCTAGAAGACAAGGTTTTGTCTTTCAAAGTTCCCACAGACGGCACCAATTGTACAGGGAGCAACTATTCAGGCGAGCCCGTACTCCTTTCTTCCAAGCTCCTGTCTGTCCGATCGACCTGCGAGCATAATGGCATTGAGCTATCCGGCGGTGTGTGGCCAGAAAAACCCTCCGACGATCAAGTTAGAACACACACACAAGAGATAGATAGAGAGAAGGGAAAGTGTTGAGTGTTTAGTGTATGTCTCACCAAATGTTCATCTGTGCCAGCATGGGGGGCGCAGACATGCTTATATACTTTTTGCGTCCCAAATCTACTCCCATTAGTCTCTCGACACATGGTGCTGCTATCTCATCTGTCAGCACAAATCCAACAATCATCACCTAACCAAACTGTTAGGATACCTCGGCGGAGCTCGACAGTATGATGGAACCTCCTTGGTTTCTCCCGACCTCGTCACGCGGCATACCTGAGCGATTCGTTCGCCGAGCTCTTATACTACCGAGCTCGGCCGCATTCCGACGAGCCGAGCTCGAGGCAGGCCGATTCGGTTAGCCGTCAGACTTTCCACCGAGTTAACCCATGAACCTTGGAAACCGTGGAGGCAGGCGGACAGCTCGGCTGAACTCCCAGCAGACTGGTTTCTACATCGAGTAGCCAAGTAGCTCGGTTTATCATGCCCCTTGCCTTAACCGAGCAAGACCTTTCTGGACAGGCCCATGCTACCACAACTCAATTATGTTCAGACCATCATCTGCACGGCCATTACCGTGGCCCAATCCAGCTCATAAATCTCCTTCTCAATTATTAATATTTTTTAATTTTTATAAATATTTCTTCTTACAACCAGTCTATTATTATTGATCATGAAGAGAGTGACTGTAAAGGAATTGGCAGTCTCAATTCAAGAGTGGTGTTGTCTGTTCTAAATTAGAGTGATTATTTGGTGGTCTTAGAGTATTATTCCACATTATTAATCACTTGATATTTGTCAAGTTACTTTTCAAAAATATAACAAAAAATATTAAATTCTATTATATTAATCAATAAAAAACAAATTAAAACACCACATGATATTGCACCCTGAAAAATCTAGAAACCCTAGATGTCGATTTGTGATTATGTACCAATTTTAAGCAAAATATAACAATCCCAATCAAACAATCAAGAGAAAGAGACAAAACCACAATTGATACCTTCCAATTGTGATAAAAACCACCAAGACAATCCACTAAGAAGATTTAAAGGAATTACACGTATCACTCTCAATTATCTAGCGAATCCACAACGCCTAATTGAACCAACCTCTATGTGCCTCTTCCAACCCCATCTTCACCACTAATTGTCTTTTCGATGAGCCACCCAGATTCCACCAAAGCTTAAGAACAACTCTCTTTTGTGTATAACAAACAAACCTTTGATGTACTCTCTTTAAACCATGAGTTGAATACTCAATAAAAACATCAAAGAAAATTTAACAAAATATCTCCAGATATAACCCTTAAGAACCAAAAAGAAGATCTGGAGAGATTTAATGAATCAATCAATGAATAGCCTAGATTTGGGAGAAACCCAACTATTTATAGAAAACCAAAGCAATTCTAGTTGGGAAAGAAAACCAACTTCTTGTAGAAAATCAACTTCCTGCAGAACTCCAAAGCAATCCTGTTTTTGAAGGAAACCAACTTCTTAAAGAACTTTTGAGCCATGGAATTTGACAACAAAAGGTCCTAACAATCTCCCCCTTTGTCAAATCCTGGATAAAACCAATCTAAAACAAATTTCCTAACAAAATCTCAAAAGCAACACCACCAATTATGAACCAACACTCAAATCCATGCTCTTGAACAATTATCTCAAATAAAATAACCACACACAAGCCAACCAAAATATGTGGAACCGATTAAATAACAAAATATAAATCAATCCATAAACAAAATACTAACAATCCAAAAGAAGGATATAAGCAAAAGTAAAAACCATCAACCAAACCATCAATATACATCAAACACGGTAATGATGAAGCAAACTCCCTCATTAAAAAACAACCACAAACAGAACAAGAAGAAAACGACAAAAATAATATGGTGGAGCAAGTATGAATTTCAGATTTGTACCTTAAAACACACAAGATTATCCAAGAAGCACAATTACTTGAAAATACAATGTGCACAGCCTCTAGAAAATTCCTCATAAAAGAAAGTGATGCATTATGTGAAAAGTATAAATCACATGATAAAAGTGTGTGTGTGACTCTTGGAGTTCGACAAACACAAGATTCAAATTCTAGTAGTGATATGAAAGAGAATCTAAGCACAACTAAGGAAAGTCAAACCACTAGGAATCAAGGGTATTTGGTGAGTAGGCTCCTCAATCAATGAATCCTTTATTTTTCTTTTCTTTTTTCACATCTTTTTTCTTTTCTTTCTTTTGCACATTTTTTTTTTTCTTCTTTTGCACTTTTTTTTCTTTCTTTCTTTTGCACACTCATTAAGAGTATGGAAACCGAAGTATGGATATAATAAGGATAGCTTGGTTGGTGACTCTGAGGTAGCCTTTTCCTCATGGCTGGACTACAAAAAATAGAGGGGAAAGCCATGGAGATGCAAAAAGATGGAAGGTGGTTAAGAGACTCAACATTACCCATGATATGCTAGTATAGGTCAATTCCTCTAGAAAAGCAAAAGATACAATGTCAAAAGTCCATAAAAAATAATCACCAAGGTCAAGACTCATATTTGCTAATCCAAGAGTGTGTATGAGACATACTAAGCAAAAAACACACACTCCAAAATGAGTAATGACCACAAGACGAACACATATATTAACATGTAATGGTTATTCTCATCAATTCCAATATGCACCAAGGACATCTCACAAATTTCAAGCTTACAAAACCATACTAAGAAAATCTTTTGGATTTTTATTTTTTAAACAAAGCAAGACAAAAACGAACATGCACACAAATCAAACAAGATCTCGTTCTAAAAGAATTTTTTTAAAAAAAATAGAACGAGATACCAATTGAAAAATCTAGAAACCCAAGATGTTGTTTTGTGATTATGTACCAATTTTAAGCAAAAAATAACAATCACAATCAAACAATCAAGAGAAAGAGACACAAAGATTTTAAAACCACAATTGGACACCTTCCAATTGTGATAAAAACCACGCAACCGCCACAAGACAATCCACTAAGAAGATTTAAAGGAATTACACAGTATCACTCTCAATTATCTAGCGAATCCACAACGCCTAATTGAACCAACCTCTATGTGCCTCTACAAAAATCCGTTCAAAATCATACGGTTTGGTTCTTCTATTAAGAATTGGTTCATTAAGAAATATGAGAACCGTAAAACGGTTCGATTAATGGATTTTATGAAAAATCACTAAATTTTAAAAGATATATATATATATATATATAATATCAAATTTTATTTTTATTAATTGGTTTTTTATATTTTTAATAATTTTATGATGGTATAGATATGTAATATTAAGTAATGCCTTAATATTATTAGTTTTTATCATGAGTTAAATGTAATTAGTTTGAGTAATTATTTTGCTAATATTAACAATTTATTCTTGTGTAAATAGAAATTTTTTTTACAAGTGTAACGGTTATCAAAATCAAGGATCGGTTCTTCTTGGATTTTCTAACCAATCCGTACACCCTTATGTGCCTCTTCCAACCCCATCTTTACCATGGAATTGTCTTTTTGATGAGCCACTCCGGATTCCACCAAAGCTTCAGGCTCGAATTCTTCAGAATCCACAACTAAAGAACAACTCTCTCTTTTGTGTATAACAAACAAACCTTTGATGTACTCTCTTTAAACCATGAGTTGAATACTCAATAAAAACATCAAAGAAAACTTAACAAAATATCTCCAGATATAACCCTTAATAACCAAAAAGAAGGTCTGGAGAGATTCAATGAATGAATTAATGAATTGCCTAGATTTGGGAAAAACCCAACTATTTGTAGAAAACCAAAGCAATTCTAGTTGGGAAAGAAAACCAACTTCTTGTAGAAAATCAACTTCTTGTAGAACTCCAAAGTAATCCTGTTTTTGAAAGAAACCAACTTCTTAAAGAACTTTTGTTACAACCTTAGTTTTGATCCGTGGAATTTGACAACAAAAGGTCCTAACACACTCCAAGCAAAAATATATTTCTTTTCAAACCATCTTGCTCAAGCTATTAGTAAAAGTGGGGCCTGAAGTCGTTATGTGGCTTAAAAACCAACCGATTTGAATTGAAGCATAATAAATTATACCATTAGTATTTGTAATTTAAGTGAATTATCATTTTAATTATTATATTTTTATTTTAAACTCTATATTTTAATTTTGTTGTACTATGATTCATCTATATAGAATTAGATGAACTAAAGTGACATTCAAAAAATATTGATTCATGTACTTTGTTTTGAATTTCACTTCAGTTCATTTCGTTTTGCTTGTGATATTTTTCATTTAAAGTAGAGATAATTACAAATAAATAAATAAATAAATAAATAAATAAAATAAGATTTGAGTCTTGTAACAAAGTAAACCATGACTTTTTAATTTTATCAATTTAAATAATTTTTTAATTTATTTTAATCTAGATCAATTGCTTATTTTCGTTAAGTAAAACTGACCAAAAAAGAGAGAGAGAGAATATTTTAATCATTAAATTCAATGTAGGTATACATAAAATGTGTAAAATAGCATTTAAAAAAAAAATTAAGTTTAATGATTAAAATACCCATTTTTCTTTTTCTTGACAAAAATAGACAAATGGTTTAGATTGAAAGCAAATAAAAAAATTTTGATTTAAATTGACAAAATTAAAAGCTCATGATTTATTTTGTTACAAAGCTCAAACTCTGGGATTTGTTTTGTAATTTCTCCTTTAAAATATTAATAACACATGGCCTAATGACCACATTGCTACAGAATTGAAAATGTCGGAATCAATTATTCAAATTAAAACTACGAATAATAAAAACTTCTCTCAAACTTTCTAGATCAATAATATTTTCAACCCATTGAAATATTTTAACAAAAACTGATTTTCCAAATTAATAAAGCTATACAGTTTTGCTTTCTGAATCAATTAGAAGATGATTAGTTTTTGAATCAGTTAATTATTTCAAATTTACTCCAAATGAGAGTGTATGATTGGGATTGAATTTGTATGGTGTAGGATCTATGTGTAGAATAAATCTGAACTGCAAGATGATAATTTTAAATAATTTATAAATAGTTAAGTTTGAATTTGTAGTATTAGTAGTATTTTTCTACTTTGAAAGGAGGAAAACAAACAAAAATTATTTCAACTTGACTCTGAATGAGAGTGTATGATTACGATTAAATTTGTATAGTGTGAGATCTATTTATAGAATAAATTTAAACTGTAAAATAATAATTTTGAATAATTTCTAAATAGTTAAGTTTAAATTTGTGGCATTAGTATTATTTTTTACTTTGAAAGGAGAAAGACGAACAAAATATGTGGTCTCCTTTTTGAGGTGGTCAGGAGTAAAGACACTGTATACACAAAATCTTCTCTTTCACAAATGAATTAAATAGTCAGACAGGATGAAGTACATTCTTCCTGCTTATAGTCCTAATTAGGATTTTGGCCTAACCCGACAGCCTTTGCATGATTCCTAATTGGGCTTATTCAAACTCGATGTGTAGTTGCATACATCTCTTTCCCACTTATGCTTGTGCTCCCATTTTTCCCTCGAAAATGTAGGCGGAGTGTGTACTTGGATGATTCTATTTGTATCGAAATAGTAATTGAGTACACCTAATAATTTTTTTGATGTTTTAGTCCATATTATACGTTAATTTAAATTTACGAATAGGACAATACATATTTAAATTTAAAATAAAATATTATTTTTTTCTCATGATACACTCTATTCACTTATAAAGTTGGTATTTTTATTTATTTATTTATTTATTTATTTATTTTTTTCATATTCAAGGTTGTTCATCCTCTTCTCCATTTTTTAATTATTTTCTCTTTATCTTCTTCATCACTCTAAAACTCCAATTTACCCCACTAAACATGAATGGAACAATCCTTAGGAAAAAAATAATAATAATAATTGAAACTCGAGGAAAAGTTTTTGTCAGGGGACAGATTGGTGTAGCTAAATAGAAGAGTTTTTGCTCGTCGCATGCATCCTATATGTATGCTTCGCATCCACAGAATCAAAGACCATTTTGCTTTCCATTTTCTTTATTTATTTATTTATTTATTTTTATTTTTTATTTTAATTTCTATGAAGCATTGAGACAACACATTCCCGTTTAGGGGTCCACAATCCCAGTCCTAATAAACCACCAATTCGAACCCTATATATTTTTTACATTTTTTTTTCTTTGGAAGAGGTGGTGACGTGATGGTGGGATGGTGGGGTGGTGGAGGAGGTGAGAGCGAAGATCATAATTTGAATTGATTGAGTATCGTGCCTGAGAAGAGATGAGAAGAGGGGAAGAGAGGAAAAGAGTCTTTTTTTAATCGATTTGCTTATTATTTGAATGTACTACAAATTATGATTTTATCTTAAAAGTTAATTCGTGAAAAAATATATGATATATTGAAAGTAAATTATAATTCTAAATAATTTAATAAAGACTATTGAAAAATTAAACCTACGCAGTAATTTTTGACGTACAAATAGAATCACCCAGTCTACGCATAGATTTGGAAATTATGGGCCATGCTTGGCACAACTGCATCTTGCCTAATCCCAAGGTTATCGGCCTGGCCTGTACATACCAATTAGACACAGTATATAAATTTTACACATATTTATCGTGGCTATACTGCCTTGACTAGCCATTCACTATGTATATAGGCGTTGATCTCTTTTGAATAGTAATTTTTTGGTCCTAGTAGAAGTTTGATTTTTCCGTCTTTTCTACTTTTGTTTCTTTTTCATATTTTTTTGCTAGCATTAAAATTATCATTTTTATATAATTTTATCTTTTTGGAGATAAAAAATAATTTTTTATATTTATTTTTGTCAAATTAGTATCCACTTTTTCAAAAAAAAAATTCTGATTTTTTTTTTTTAGAAAATGAAACCAAATATTTTTTTTTTTGCCTGTTCCAAATGGGAAATTTTAAGGGTACTATTTTGAAATTACTATTGCCAATCATATATATATATATATATTTTGAACTAATCTATGAGTTTCTATTCTTTTTTTTTTTTTTGTGAATATTCCAAAAAATTAAACTATTTAAGTAATTAACCAATTTTTAAAATTAATTATCAAACTAATTTTTTAAAACTACATGTTCAAAATACGATTTCGTGGTGAAATCGCATCTTGAACATGCGATTTCATATTACTATGATTCACATTTACATATCAGTAAGCCAAGTCAATATCAAATCGTATTTTAAATATGCGATTTCATGATAAAGTTGCATTTTGAACTTGCGTTTTTAAACAAGTTAATTTGTTAAATAGTTTAAAAAGTGGATTATTTTGATAAATAGTTTGATTTTTTAGAATATAAAAAAAAAAAAAAAAAAAACCTCAAAAAACTAGATGTTGAATTTTGAAATAGCCAAAAAGTCATTATAAGTTGTCATAGTATCACTCTCTCTATCATTTTATACATATTTTTATAAAAAGTTCAAAAACCAACGAAAATAGTCAATTTTTGAGCCCCAAAGAACCAAGCAGACAGACCATCAATAATCAATTGGGCCTGTGTAATATTGTTGGTTGCAAAATAGAATTAAGATAAAGAATAGAAAGACAAAAAATAAAAATAAAAATAAATATTTGGTCAATGCCCTCATAATAAAATTTTAAAGCATTAAAAAGAATAAAAGAATTTTTTTTAAAAAGTTCAATACATATCACTATGACCAAAATATACTCAGTGAGTAATTTAATATTTTAAACTTTAAAATAACGTAACCTTTAATCTAGATGTCAATTTTTAATAAAATTAGTATTTTTAGAATCTTCTTATCAATATCTATCAAATAAGATCTATGTTCATTATGATGTTCTTAAAAAATAAAAAATAAAAAAATACCGTTAAAATTGACGTAAATAGTAACATATTACTCTAGTTTACAATAATATGTTACTCTGGTTTATAGTAACATTTTACTGTTTCAAAAAACATAGTACATACTAGATGAATCAACCAAAAATGCACATATACAACATTCTTAAATTTGTATAAAATAAAATAAAAGGATTCATCGTTAAAAGAGTTCTGTAAGATACATATGCATGGGCAATATTGTCCAAGTAAAAAAAAAAAAAAAAAAGGAAATTTTATTTTTGTTCTTACTTAATTATGTGTCTTCCCCTTGGGAGATTTATGAAACAAAATAAATTAAGTTGTTATTTTTACCAAACAATGGTCTAATAGAGAGATTTTGACTAAATTTCCACCCCCAAAAAAAAAAAATTTCAAGACATGGCAGGCAAAGTGGTGTAGCGATAACGATCTCAGAATCTTTTAATTGAAGAATGAATTGAGAAGCAATATTTGTCTCTGGACTTATTGATTCACAGGAGAATAAAAATGGAATAACGGTTGATTTTTAAAAAATACCAAAAGTCAGAACAAAGAGTATAAACTCGAAACTTTATTATTAATTAAGAATTGTCTAGCCAAAGACCTACAATTACTATTTATAATTAAAAAAAAAAAAAAACTAACCTTAGCGATGGATCCTAATCTCTATCATATTTCCAATCATTCCACTCAATGTCACAAAAATTGAGCACATGCCATTCTATCATATTTCCAATCATTCCACTCAATTTCACAAAAATAACATGCCATTCGATTCCTACTACTGCCACTAGGGGTGTTCAAAGACCCTAATCACCCAAAAAAACCGACTCAAACCATCCGACCCGATTCACTACAGGCGGTTTTGAAAGCTTGTGCGGTCAACTTCAGTTGAAATCTTGTGCTTTTTTCTAGATATAGGTCGACAATGGATTTGATAGACAAAAACTTGATTGATCCGAACTGACCGCGTATCTATATAATATATATCTATATATCTCTGCCAAAGACATGAAAAGTTCTACAACCTTTCACAAATGATAAAAGCTTTTTATCTTCCCAAGATTTTTGTATATTTTCAATATTATTTTTATATAATTTCATTGTTACCTTTTCAATAGGGGTGTAATTTTGGCTTGGGCGAGGCAGGTTTGCCCGGGCTCAAGCCGGCCCACGGGCCAAAAAATTAGGCCCAGGCCTAAGCGCAGACCCAGGGGTATTTAGGCTTTGGGTGGTCCAGTGAGCTGGGCCTCGAGCCGGGCCTTGGGGCTTGGGCTTTGGACGGGCTTGGACTGGCCTAAATAAATTTTTTTTTTTAATATTTTTTCTACCAAAATTTTATTATTTTCCATTAAAAATAACACTAGGATCGAAGCGGCCGGGCCTCAGTCAAGCTTTTTAAGGTGCCTTGAGCAGGCGGGCCAAGGGCCCAGTCGGGCTTCAAACGATGGCCAGTGCCCCGCCAAAGGCCTCGGGCTAGGCTTGGGCTTGGGTCTAAACGGACCTTAACGAGCCGGGCCCACCTCGGGCTGCCCACGAGCCACGAGCCAAAATTACACCCCTACTTTCCAAGACAAGAAGTCTTGTCACCTCCAAATAATCTTACAATTTCTAATCTACAATGTCTTATTTTCTTCCCAAGACAAACTTCTTATTTTTTTGTTATTATATTTTGAATTTCGTTCCTAGCCTATCTATCTAACCGTCGGATCTCCCCTTCTCTTTAACCCTTAGCCTTTCACAGTGTCTTATCCCTTTCCCAAGACATACATTTTTTTTATTGTTATTTTGAACTTCATTCTCATCATTTCTCTTTCTAACCCTCTAGTCTTCCCTTTCTATTCTTTCAACCCTCTTTCCTCTCACTTTTTCTATTCCTTTTTCTCAGACTCTCACTACTATCTTTCTCTCACTATGTATTTCACCCTTTCTGAGAAACCCCATCTCTCTCCTAGTCTCTCTCATGTAAAACCCTACTTTTTTCTCTTAATCTCCCTCTGTTGGCAGCAATGGTGTTAATCGACAATGATAATGATGGTCAAATCAGTGAGATGATGCTCAAATTGAAGTGAAGTTGGGTCTTTATACTCTCAGATTTGTTTTCATGTTTAATATTTTAAGATCTATCTTTATATCCTCAGATCTGTCTTCTTTTCAATTTACTTTCACCGACTGAATCGACCACCAATCCGAATGGTGAGTAACGGTCTATTTTGAATGTATTCTCGGTCAGCAGTTAGTGACATGTAACGCCCCGAAATAAACACAATATATCTATTTCATAACAACCAATAAATAGAAATATGAATGAATTGATAAGCTTTCATTAATCAGAGTTTGATATACAAAAGGCGACACATACGATATACATTCATAAATAGTACTTTCTTAATTTACAACATGTGTTATAAGATGGTGAAAAGAAATGAAAACTGAACAGATAATCGTATGTCCTAAAGGCTTACATCTTTCCAAATCAATACATGGGTACATCAAAAGTGAGTCTTAAACCCAATACAGATAAAGCCCTAGGTTTGTACAAAATTAAATACAAAATAACAAGACTAAGCCTTCAGTTCCACAGTCCTCCCAAGCTAAGTACTTGATGGAGGTATATCATCAGCACCTGAAAATAGTTTTTCCCATATAGGGTGAGTAAAAGCCTAGTAGAAATACTACAACATAATATATAAATCTTAACAAAGCCATAAGGTTTTATGCATATGTAATGCCAATACTAAAACATTTATAACTTTTTTCAATAGTTGTCCTACGCCAAATTTATATAACAATTCTTAAAACCATGCCCATTACAATAGAAAGTAGAGGGAAATCTCAAACCAATACTGTAACGCCCCCAAAATTATACAATAAATACAACCCATATGCAGAAAGATAATAGAAATAATATTCTTTCATTCATCAAAGTTCGTATACAAAAGATAACACATGCAATATACATTCACAAATTGTTCATCCTGAATCTACAGCATGTGTTACAATCATAAGAGAACTGAAAACTAAACAAGTAATCATATGCCCTGTAGGCTTACATGTTCCCAAATCATTGCTTGATTACGACAAAATGAGCCTAGCTTAATACAATTAAAGCCCTTGTTTATACAAAAAAATACATAAAGAAAGAAGCTCTTGCTCCGAAATGTCCCTCTAAACTATTGCCTTAGTCGAGTCATATCACCAACACCTGAAATGGTTTTTCCCAAATAGGATGAGCCAAAGCCCGTAGGAATAATCTAACACAATAAATGAGATTTAACAAAGATATAAGTACAATGTGCATATACAATGTCTGTGACAAAACATTCACATTTTTATATAATCATAAAATATCAAGTTCATATCTTATTCCATTTTCCTTAAATTCATTTCAATTCATGAGCCAATTTCATTATCTTTCAATAATCCAACTGAGACTACAACTTAGTGGTTATCTAATCAACATAATTACCACACAAACACTTCAATCTTCCATTTTACGAAAATTTTGTCCATGGGATCGGCACCTATGTATACGCGTGGTTTCGGGACTTTCACCAAAGACACTTCGGCCAACTTAATTTCAATGGAGTCCATCCCCTATCTCCTCCTAAACATGGAGTACGTCCCATTTTTCCTCCCAAACATCATACATATACAATATACTTAAAACATAGTCATATTCAATGACAACCAACAATAGATTAGTTTTAATTCACCTAATCCTCATGCAATTTCTACAACAATCATTGATATCCTCCATCGATAGCCAAATACAGCTATTTCTAAACAGCTATTCAATCTCAAGACAGATAATTTATTTAAAATTTTTAAAAGCGTGAGATAATACATATCTAACTCCACCATCTATTTATTTATACAAAATAAATATTTGAATTATTTTAGGGCAAACTCACTTTTTCCAAATATCAACCCAAGGCCAAAATCACCTATTTTGTAACTATTCCACCTTATATTTAACCTCATAACCATTTCCATAATGTACACTTAGAAAGCCCTCTTTTGATTTTACAACCCAAACCCTAGGTTTGTCCATAATACACCCAAAGCCCACCATTGTTACACAATCATCAAATAACTAAGTTAAAAATTATAGGAAGGTGTAGAAAATCCCAACGGCAAAGAGAGAGGATGAGCACGACAAGGATGAAACTCCAAAGATGCTCCAACCCAACTTTGTTCGAATCAAAATATAGATCTTTAGACGCTTTATATTTTTCTCAAAGGCACTAAGGTGAAGATTCCAATGGATCTAGATGAAATAGTAGAGACAAGATGAGTTTTAGAGAGAGAAACTCAAGATCTAGGTTTTTGAGAAGTTTTAGAGAGAGAGAGGAATGAAAAAGTGATGAAAAATGTCATTTTCGCGATCTATTATACACGCAGTCTACTCGAGCATGCAAAGTGATGCTCGAGCATCTAACACATTGTTCCGCTTGAGCGCAAGAAGTGACGCTTAAGCATAGAATCCACACTTTCAGAAGTTTTATAGATGAAGGACATTTTGGAAAGTTTTAGAGAGAGAAAAAAATGAAAAAGTGATGAAAAATGTCATTTTTGTGATCTATTATATACGCAGTCCGCTCGCGCGTGAAAAGTGACCCTCTAGCGTCAGATACATTGTTCTGCTTGAGCGCAAGAAGTCACGCTTGAGCAAAGAATACACACTTTCAGAGGTTTTGTAGACGAAGGACATCGCTCGAGCACAAGATTAGACGCTCGAGTGTAGAAAATGCCTTTCGAGCGTAGAATACACTCATCTAGTATTTACAGGTTTGCAAAAATACTGAAAGTTTGCTAAGCTCGCTCGAGCGGAGGAGCAAAAATCTCGGCAACAAAGGTTTGGAAAAACAAGCAACCAACCTGTTCCAAACACACAACTACAATCCAATAACCAAATTTAAGAGGGATTAAGGGGGAAAACGACAATGAACAACATTCAGAAACTATAAGCCTGAGTTCGGAATGCAATAAGAGTCGGGTCAAAACCAAAATCGCTATAACCTCTCCCCTTAAGGAATTTCGTCATCGAAATTACAAATCGAGTTCATAATCATTATTAAACCATTCACAACAATGTTAATCTCACAAGTTCAACTCCATGACCCACTCTCCGGTCATCCATTCTCATCAACTCGATACACAAGTTGCAATATTAGAAGTGCAACTTACAATTTCTCAAAACATTTACAATGTTTAAAATGTACACAACATACACAATGTTTTCAAAAGTAATGTAACACACGATACTCCGTATTCTCAAAACATATGTGTAGACACCCCATTTTTGACTATCCTCAAGACTTGGATGTTCTTGCAGGTACATCTAGTGACAAGTTTGATTGCTCGTCGAGTGCCCGAAATCCGCGGCGAAATGCCACAGATTTGAACTTTCCAAACCCTGCATCCATTTTATCTTATTTTTGGACCATGTTTAGGTCCTTTTAGCATGTTGCTTGTGATGCACTGACGCCCATGATTGGGCACTGTCGACCATGTATCTTGGCCTACCGGTCGTCAATAAGCCCCTGCCAGCTATCATCGATGGCCAGTCAGCCACCAATGCATCAGTAGATATTTTGTAGATATTTCTGCCAGCTGTTTGCACAAATTGAGCCATCTGATTGCACATGGATGGTTGGATTTCTTTGAAGGGCCTTTGTATCTTCTATATATAGAAGTCATCCTCTTGCGTGAGGAAGGTTACAAAAATTTTCAGAGCAAAATTTTCCTCTCTCTCTCTCTCTCTCCTCATTTTGTGCTTGAAAGTGAAATTTCTCTGCATTTTTGCACTGAGACCCTTAGCCAAACACCTTCACCTTGGAGCTGAGATTTTTGGAGGCTTTGTTTGAGATCTTAAGGCTGGTTTTGGCTCAGAATCTTAGCTTTTTTGCTGCTGTGCTTCAAAGGTAAACACTTACCCCTTTTAAGCTTATTTTTGTACACTAGTTTGGCCACCTTTGCATGCTATTTTTGGCCCATTTTTTAACTACAAAAAACTCTATTTTTAAGGTTTAAAAATGGTGGTTTAAGGCCTTTTTGGAGTTAGGGGTAGCCCACCCCCTTTTATAGCTTGTTTGCCAAGTGTTGTGCCATCTTTTAAAGCTTTTAAAACAAACTTTCTTTGGCCTTTTAACCACTAAATTCCAGAGGAATTTTAGTGGCAAAAACTTAGTTTTGAGGTCTAAAATAGGAGGGGGTGGCCTCTCCTCCTTGTGTCTTCTTTGCAAGTATTGATAATCCCACATATGACCTTGTTTTTCTGCCATCTCGTGGCTTGATCTCAACATGTTTTTGCTACTTTTTTTGACCTGCGTTAACTCCGCTTGTGGCTGGTTGGGTCACTTGTTGCTTGCTTCTTACACTTGTAGTGTAATCATGCTTACTAGCTTAGCATACCTAATGAGTTAGCCTATCATTCTAGCTTGTGTTAGCTTAGCTGCAGCACATTTTTGCTAATTTATTTGACATACTTTAACTCTATTTTGAGTGGTCTTGGTCATATGAGCCATGTTTTGTATAGCTATAGTGCAATGGCTTCACTAGCTTTGTGTTTTAAGGCCTCTAACATGTTTTGCATGAGATGATTGCATGCTATAGCATCATTTAACATGTGATTTGAGTGCCTATATCTCTGTCACACTCTCACTTATATTGCTCTTTCATTACTTTTGAGAGTTGTGCTTTGAGCCTTGTTTGTAGCCTAACACATGAGCATGTTTTTCTTGCCTTTCATGCTTCCATCTCAGTATGTTTTAGCCACTGTTTTGGCATGTTTTTGCTCTGTTCAGAGCTGGTTTAGTCATTTGAACTTGATATCGCATGCTTCTAGGGTAGTGTTCTTCACTAGTTTTGACGTTTTGGCTTGTAATATGTTGTGCATGTTGCTTGCATGTTGTAGTGTTATTTTTCATGCCATTTCAGCACTGAATTGTTTGCAACCTGTAGACACCCCATTTTTGACCAACCTTAAGACTCCCGATTGTGATGTTTCATATTACTTCCAAACCCTCTTTGCCTCGATTTGCGAACTAGACTCGATTTTCTCTGCTTTTCTTTGGAGAGGTCCCAGAGACCATCTCTCGCCATTTTGCCCATTTTGGAGCTCTCTGTCTGACCACCTAACCATCTTCGATTCCTCCTTTGGCATGCATCTCATTTACTCCTTTTGAGGGACAGTCTTAGATAAACACCACTTAGCATTCGTTTTGCATCGGTTTTGTTCATTTTTTTATCAGAAGATCTCTCGGAGGGTGGGAGGCGAATTGTCTCTTGAACACCCTAGGGCCATTTTTTTCGAGCCAAAACCACATATTTGTGTTGTACACACATGGGAGGACCCTCAAAACACATGGCCGGCCAGTAACTCTCATTGACCCTTTTGAACCCCTTCTAAAAGTGGCTTGTTGTTTCTCATGTTTCAGAGTTGCTAATTTCCAACCATAGGGTCTTGTTGTACACACATGGGAGGACACCAATCTTTGGTGGTCAAATGACCATTTTGAGTTTGTTCATATCTTGATTTTCCAAAAAAATATGAACCTTTTGGAGGGAAATAAGAGCTCATTTCCCTCCACTTTTGCAAGGATTCCTCTCTCCCTCTCTTGTCTACATTCGTGTCCTCCCAACTCAAGAGAAGAGATTACAAGCATTGGTTGGAGCATATACATACATACAACCTCATTTCCATCAAGTTTTGGTGCCATTTCTTCATCATCTTCAAGCACCACCACTACTACTCCATTCCAGCAGCAAGGAGAGGCTTTCCAGCAGTTAAGAGGCAACAAATTTGGTCCAAGAAGCAACCAAAGTCTTGATCTTCAAGGGTAAGTCCACTTCACCCTCTTTTGAGCTCATTTTTGCCTCATTTCCTTAGCCTATTTTCTTACTGTTTTGGGCTCCGACCCTAACTGAAACTAGGCCTATTTTGAGCTATTCTTCATGTTTGTTCAAGGGCTCAACCCTGTTTGAGCCCTCCATCTTGCACTTGTTTCAATATCCTCTTATATGCCATTATTTTGCATTGAATATTTGGCCTATGTGTGATCTGTTTCCGAGCATAATGTAAACTGTGAGTGGGCCTATTTTGAACCCCTCTTCAACATTTAAGAAGGGATCAACCCTTTTTGGCCTCCCTATCATGCACTTGCTTCATAATCTCTCATATTTACCGTAAATTTGCATGATTTGTTTGGCCTACATGTAGTCTGTTTTGGAGCATGTTATGAACTGTGAGTAAGCTTTTTTTGTGTCCCTATACAACATTGTAGAAGGGATAAACCTTGTTGGGGGTCTCCATGTAATACTTGTCATTATATCCCTCTTTGACCCCCATTCTTGCATGCTTTTTTAAGCTTATCTAGGTTCTTTTTTCGGCCATCATCAGAACTAGAAAGAGTCATATTTTGATATTCTTGACATATTTCATTAAGGGTCTTTTCTGGTTTAATGAATTTTTGCTTCATAATCTCTCATATTTACCGTAAATTTGCATGATTTGTTTGGCCTACATGTAGTCTGTTTTGGAGCATGTTATGAACTGTGAGTAAGCTTTTTTTGTGTCCCTATACAACATTGTAGAAGAGATAAACCTTGTTGGGGGTCTCCATGTAATACTTGTCATTATATCCCTCTTTGACCCCCATTCTTGCATGCTTTTTTAAGCTTATCTAGGTTCTTTTTTCGGCCATCATCAGAACTAGAAAGAGTCATATTTTGATATTCTTGACATATTTCATTAAGGGTCTTTTCTGGTTTAATGAATTTTTGGCCTACCTCATGTTATATCCTCTTGTGGCCTCAATCTTGCATGGCATTTTTATCATATTTTCATACTGATTTGGGGGATGTAATCTACTGTAAATGTGCATATTTTTAGTCCCTCTTCAGTGTTGTAGAAGGGTATTTTTCCATTTGGGCATCGCATGTATCACTTGCTTCAATACCCCTCTTGCGGGGCCATTTTTGCATTCTTGCCTAATCCTATGTGTGCTTGCTGTTTAGCCCTTTTTATGACTGAAAAATGCTGGTTTTGGGGCTGCCTTGCTACTGTATTTTCATTCCATATCCATATTGTGCATGCATTGCATAGCTATAGGCCATTTGACCATTCCTTGCATTTGGTGTCATTTCGCCATCTTTCCATATTTCAAATTCCATTGGCATGTTTGCATATCATTTTCTATGTCAATTCATGTCTTAATGCCATTGTTTTATCCGATGGCCTCTTATATGAGTGTGAGGTCCTCTCATGTTAGTGTAAGCCCATATTTCATTGTTTATGCCATTTTAGTCTCATTGCATTATGCCATTGCCTCGGTTTGCATGTTTTCGAGGCATCTCATTTTCATCCAGGTCCACTTTAGTGTAAGTCCAATTTGCATTTATGCCATTTCATGCCTTGGGATCACTTTCCAAGGCAACTCATTTTCATAGCATTGTGTATGCTAGGATTGCATATCATGCAAATTGCATCGTGTTCGATTGGAGTTAGGGTCTCAATTCCCAAGTCACCGGATCACCCATGATGGAGTTAGGTTTTGTTGTAGCATTCACGTGCATTCATCCTATATTGAGCATCATGCATCGAGATGCGTGATTGATCGAGGCATGCATATATTTGTGAAATACATTGCTATGCCCCTTTCAATGAAGAATCGAACTTTTATGGCATGCATTTCAAAAACATTGCAAACAGAGGCTAATTGGGATATATCATTCATCAATATTTCTTAGTTAATCATAATTAATTAGGAATCAGATATTTATTATTATTCTTTATTTTATTCTTTCATTCGCATAATTGTAATAAGTGTGGGTGAGTGAGATGTATGTCTTCCAACCTTCTTCCCTTTTATTTAATGGTTAGATATAGGGCATATTTCAATTAATGTTTGCATCATTCATCATTTGTATTTCAATTCCGAATTGAGTACGTGATAATTGTAGCGTTTCATATACCATGTTTAGAATAGCCGAGCCTGCTATGAGTTGTATCTTTGCATGTGTTGCATTAGGCAATTTTGTATACTTAGGTCCATGCATGGATTTCTAATGAGCTTCTGTTTTGGCTTGGAATACTCGGTGAGTTTTATGCTTTAGCATCCTTGCATGCGTGTGAGTACTGCCATGAATAGCATGCTTACCGTGAGGCTAAATGCTTATGTGATATAACTGCCTTGAATGCCTGTGGGTGGAGGTTGGGTTATTTGGATTGGGACAATTCATCAAATGTTTGTTTTAAGCCCACTAGATGGTGGCAAAATCACGTTTTCTAAGCCCACCCGAGGGTGGCAAATCCACGTCTTAGCCTACTCACCATCAAACCATTTTTCAAACAAACAAACATGAAATGTTTTGTTCCAATTCAGCGATTCTCTATACTTGTATGTATCACATAGTAACCTAGGCTAATAATCGAATAAGAACTCACAATGTTTTCAAAATCGGATATCATGGTTAGTAGAGGCGGTCTTTGTTGTACCCAAGTTCCTGAGCCGAGGCAACTTTGGTGATGACGGACACGTGGCCTTTGGCACCGAGTCAGGGTTTCCTAAATTTCCCATAAAAAAAAATATTTAGGTGGCGACTCTATATCTGGCGAAGCAGTCCATGTTTGGCACTTCTTTCAAAAAATCTGTTTTCAAAATCGATTTGCCGGATTTGGACTCTTCGGTTCAAGATTAAGAACTGTGACATTTGAGTCCTTGAACTGTAGTAGACCCAATATCGAACCAGAACGGGGAGGACTCGCACTCCCTTTCCCCGGGATTCGTTCGGGGACGTCCACACAACCTCCCTCATTTCTTCATTTCTCTATTTGTTTTGAGGGTTGGTTGACCTTATGATTGTGTTTAAACTTGAGATAGAGCTTGTGCTCAATGTGTTTCTTGCATGTTGTAGTGCTCAATGCATTTAATTAAAGTGTACACCTTGGATCTTTGGCCATCATGCATTAAAAATGCTTGATTGGCGGTCTTGGATCCAAGAATGCCGCTCCTTTGATTTTTTGAGATGATAAGGAGGGGCACAGTACAAACATATCCTTGGGAGACCCTCCATTTTCCTTTGTTTGGGCTCTGTTGCAAAATGGTGATTCAGCACACCAGTGGCCGGTTATGCCTCATCAATGGCCAACAAGGCTTCATCCTTAGCCGGCAGTGCCACTCTTTGGCCAGCAGGTGGCCGACAGCAAGTATTCATGGCCGGTAGGCCACTGGTGCATTCCTCAGCATTGTTTTGGTAAGGTAGAGCATAAAGTTCTTGGAGTGACCCTGCAAACAGAGCCTCTCAAGAGCAAACCGGTGGGCTTCTTGGGGCGAAAACTGAGTGCATTCATATTCAATTTCCAAAAGCAAATCTGAGGCAGTGTAGTTAATATTTTACATGTGTAGTTAGCATGAATTTGTAATTTAATTAATTAGTGTGCTAATTAGTTAAAGTGTTGTAATAATTAGTAAGTATGTTACTAGTTATTCATTTGATTCGTTTTGTAATAATTAGTCTAATTAGTTTAATTAGATTAGTTTGAATAGCTTAGCTTAGAGTAGCTTAGCTTATTTATTCGGACCCTCCTTCGAGAGGGCACAATGTTGTAATAAGCGTGTGTGTGTGTCCATGTCTTCCAACCCCACGCCTTTCTCTATTTTATTTACTTGCTTTTGATGGTTAGATTTGGGAACGTTTTGATTAGCATACCTTATGCTCGCATGTTTGCATCATTCATTTGTCTTGCATGCACGGGCTCGGCGCCTCATTCAAACTGCATCATATTTCAATACTTCTTTGAATACATGCATCAAAGTGTTGCATTCATATGTCATCTTAGATAGCCGAGCCTATTTAGTTGCATTATTGCATGCGTTGCATTAGGCATCTTGTATAGTTAGGATTATGCATATTTCTAACTAACTTTTGCTTTGGCATGGAGTACACTGTAAGTTTTACGCTTTAGCATACTTGCATGAGTGTGCGTGTTGCCATGATAGCATGCTTGCCATGAGGCTATTTGCTTAAATGCTAAACTGCATGAATGCCTTTGGATGAAGGCTTTGTTGCTTGAATTAGAATAATTCATCAAATGTGACTTTTAAGCCCACTTTGCGCAGTGGGCAAAATCGTGTTTTAAGCCCACTTGAGGGTGGCAATTTCAAACCATTTTCAAAAACAAACATGAGTTGTTTTGTTCCAATTCTCACGATTTAGTCTATACTTGTATGTGTGCGTCACGTAGTAAAGTTAGCTATATAACCGGAATAAAAATACATGTGTTTATAAAACAACATATCATACTTAGTAGAGGCCGATCCTTTGATTGGGCGAGAGGGGGTGCTCATTTCATGACCTTCCCCCCTCGTACCCAAGTTCCTGAGCCGAGGTAACTATGATGATGACGGACACGTGTCCTTTGGCACGAGCCAGGGTTTCCTAAATTTCTTCAAAAATAAAATATTTAGGCAGCGACTCTGTAATCTGGCAAAGCAGTCCAGTTTGGCATAATTTGATTTAAAATATGATTTTCCAAAATGATTTGCCGGATTGGACTCTTTGGTGTTTATCAATTTCACATTGCACTTTGTGAAATTAGATTTAGAACTGTGACAGGGGTCTGAACTGTAGGACCAATTCGTGCCTCTCCGAAAGGGGGGCGCGCGAAGAAAGTCGAGTCTATAGTTTCTGGCGACTCTACTGGGGATTTAGAGAACTTGACTCAAACTTATGATATGTTGTTTTATTTACACTTATGTGTTTCTTTGCATTGCATTGGCATTGGTGCGCCTAAGTCATAGTGTTTGCCATTTGCCATTCCTGAATGGTTTGCGAGAGGCTTGCTTGGAAAAGCATGCGGTAAGGCTGACCGGTTGCGGACTCTGCCACGATGGGAACACAAACCTTGTATCTGGATCACCGCTGTACCATTTGATCCTCCTTTCACTTCTTAGTGTTAGGCACGAGAGGTATATTATGTGGTCTTGCTGAGGCACCCCTTTTTGACCAATCGACCTAATTGCGTATCGAAAGCCATAAAGACTGTTCCAAACTAGGACAGGATGCTCACCCGAATGTAGGTTTGTTTGAAACCGTTTGCTTGAGTAGTGAACCCCTAGTTCTTAATGAAATTAGGACAGGGAAACCCTACCCCACCATAGGGGTGTTTTGGCTCTCAGTTGCTTGATATGTGCTTTTAGAGTGTGACTCTACAGCAATGTATGTATCAGTTGCAAGTCTAGATATCAATTTGGGGGTATCAGTTTGAGGCAAAAATTTGGGAGCAGAAATTAGTATTTGACTGCAGATTGTTCAACTTATGATTTCAATTGTGTGTTGTCTCTGTCTAAGCTGAGATGCTGTCAGTTTGCTGATTGATGTTTCTTTTTTTTTTTTTTTTGCTTTTTTTTCTTTTTGCAAGGTAGTATTTCACAATTGTTTCCGACGAGGCAGATACCCCCCGAGCACTCTGGACTCGAGTGAAGAGGATTTACTGATCTGAAGATCTTATTGGAGGACAACTAGTGTTTGCTTCGCTACCACCAGTTATGAGACAGAGGGCAGTTAGGCATAGATCACTGGTTCAGCAGTCGCCAATTTAACGGTCCTTATCTGCATCACTTGTGCGCAGTCGAGCCCAGTTTCCTGTTTCCACCTCAGAAAGAGAATACTCACTGGAACAGATAGATCAGCACCCCTCAGATAGTATGAGTATGGAGGTTATGGTATGTCAATTCCAACTGACCATCGAGGCCATGCAGCGAGACGCTGCTCGCCAAGCGGAGGTTACAGCTCGCCAAACAGAGGTTGTAGCCCAGCAGGCTGAACTCATTGCCAAACTTCAACATCAATAGCAATAACAACCCCAACAAGTAATGACTTCTGCTTCACACCCACCCCTACCTAGGGTTCCAATCCTTGGGGATACAACTAATGCCCAGGAGAATACAGACATCCCAGTGGATCCAATTCCACCTCAGACTTCCAAAGCACAGTCCTATCCAATAGAGGCCATCTTTGAGTTTGAGGTTGACCACACCGCGTTAAAACTGAGTAAGCTTGAAAAGCTTTTTAAGAGGTCTCAGGGAGTCAACTCCATCCTAGACATAGAGGACGGCTACACAGATTCGGCAGTGACATTGTCGGATAGATTCAAGATGCCTCACATAGACTGCTTCGACAGTTCGGGAGATCCTATGGTCCATCTACGGCTGTTCTTAGATATTCTGCGGCCAATGGGCCTGTCTAGATTGCAGAAGCTTTCTCTTTTTGGTCAGACCCTGTCGGGTATTGTGGCCATCTGGTATGCGAAGCTGGAGGATTCTATGAAGAGAAGCTGGGAGGAGATGGCTGAGGCCTTTGTCGCCCAATATTCTTATAACACTCAAATTAAGGTCACAACTCTTGTTCTCGAGGCTACTTGTCAAGAACCGAAGAAGGGTTTCTTTGACTTTGTAACTCGTTGGAGGGCTAAGGCCTCTATGACGACAACCAGGCCAATTGAGAATGACCAAATAAGAATGGTCGTTCGTAATCTGCAACCGAAGCTAATGCAGAAGATGATAGTCCCACCACTCCCTACATTTGTTGATCTTCATGAGATACGGATGCAAATAGAGGATGCGATGAAACAAGGTCTGATTGACCATGAAAAGGAGCAGCCTAAGAGAACCTTTGCACATAGTTCAAATGCAGCTATGAGTAGTAATGCAGCTGCAAGAACTTCTGATGTTGGTATGGTCACCACCACACCAAAAACAGCCACACCCTTTACCGGCACATCTGGACCCACCTCACAACCTGCAAAGTACTCACCCCGGGGCCAAAGGGTTTTTATCCCACTTTACATGTCTTTGTTAACGGCCTTGAGGGTCCTAATCAGAAAGGGGCACCTAAAGCCTTTAAAGCCTTGCCCATTGCCTAATCCCCTCCCTCCTATACATAACCCGACCAAGTAATGCGCTTTCCACTAGCAGCATGGTCACGACACCGACCTCTGCTTTAGACTCCATCATGAGATCCAAGATCTCATTGACAACAAAGTAATAGCACCTCCTGAGAAGCCAAACGTCACTACAAATCCCTTTCCACCACATAACCAACCCCCTCCACCTAGGCAAGTGAACCTTATCCAAACAATGGCCATCCCATACGACCCCAGCATATACATCACTCCCTCCCACCTACCCAAGCCGGTGCTCTTCATCCTAGAGAGCATAGATTTGTGCATGATGAGCGTCTCTATATCCCAACCCAAGCCAGTGGTGGTGACTATGGAAGACAAAGTCAGGGTGACCTTGGAGGAGAATGGAAATGTTGGTTTAGAACCTGAGGGATCTGTGGACTTAGCAAAGGAAGGATACAACCCTTGCCGCTATATTGTAACAATTGGTCAACCCAAGTCAGAGATAAAATTACCAAGGGGAATGGAAGTCAATGTAGTCTGGGACGACTGGCTGAATTAAGGATTGGATGACTTAGCACAGCTTGAAGAAGATATCAGTAATCTGCAGTTCTTTGATGAACAAGATCCAGGGGATGTACACATCAATTGGTTTGATATGAACGGATCAACGGATAATTCAGGGTGGCTTAGTGATGAGCCAAATGTTGATGAGGGGTCTCAACCAACGTAGGAACAATAAAAAACAGGAACGTCTGCAACAGCCGGAACGGTTGATAACAAAGAGAAGTTTCCGGAGAGCACCGATATGAAGAATTTTGCTCAGGGATTGAGCGAGATTTCTGGCCGATCTGAGAACAAGCCGCACTGAAGCAGTTTGAACAGGAAAGAATTGAGGATGATCAGAATGCTAGAAAAGCCAAGTGTCCTGCAGGGATAGAATGTGTTGTGAACCAGGGAACAATTACAACGGAACCAAATGTGTGCTTGTCGGTTACCGGAGGAACATAGTGGGAAGACGATGATTTGCGTCTTGCCCATACTGATGAGGACTAGGGACAGAATCTCCCAGATGATACATGGTATATCGAAGAGGTGGATCATATGACCCGGAGTGGGCGGTACTTTAAGCCCTCGCATCTAGACCAACCAGAAGCATCAGGAAAAGACAAGGAGGCTGAGAAATAGAAAGAGAAAATGCTAGAAGAAGAGGCTGTATTGAAGCAGCTAAAGAAGATTCAGGTGGATATATCTATTTAGGGATTGCTCATGGCATCACGGGTGCACAGACAAGCAGTCCTATTTGCAACGGACTGAGCTAAACCCTCCATCGACACAACTCCTGAGTCGTTAGTGGGACTGGTTTTCCCGGTAGGAGCCTCACCGACTTTGACCTTTACAGACAAAGAATTGCCGCCTGAGGGCTCTAAGCATAATAAGCCACTATACATCTCTATTGAGCGCAAGGAGAAGTAGATACCAGTTGTCTTAGTTGATACCGGGTCTGTAATCAATGTGTGCCCGTAGCGCACAACCTATGCTATCGGGTTGAAACCCGCAGACTTTGTGCCAACCACCCAGATGATTTGGGCTTATGATAATGCAAGTCGCGAAGTGATGGGGACAGTGTGAATCAGAACACAGGTGGGCCCGACGTAACAAGACATTTAGTTTCACATCCTAGATGTTCTAGTGACCTTTAACTTGCTTCTTGGGTGGCCGTGGCTGTATCAAGTGAAGACTGTCTCTTCCACTCTACATCAGATGCTGAAATACCCTCATGGGAAGGAGATAGCTATTGTTTTTGGGAACACTTCAATCCATCCACCACCGAAGGTTACTACGTCGGTCCTAGAAATTGTGCATGGCGAAGAGGACGTCTTTTTGTTTGGGTTCACCTTGGCCGAGGCTCGGGGAGTGCAAGATATTTTGGTTGTTGATGAGGGATTATATGTCAATACGCAGTCAATCTACCTCATGAATAAGCTCCAACATGTACCCGGAATGGGATTGGGAAGAAGTGGTCGGAAGGGCGTCACTGCATTGGCCAAAGTGCCATACAACCCTCATACCTTTGGTTTAGGTTACACCCCTACCAAGGAGGATTGGGTATTCTTGGGGCTGGTAACCCGGATACTATTGTTTTGTCCAGGTCAACTTTTTCTTTTTCTTTTGAGTCGGTTATAACCGAGGAACTGGACGAGCTGGAAGTTATGAATGAGAATGGTACCACTGCTGTTTCTGAATACTTTTCTGTGCCTTTAGTATATTGCATTAATCAGGACTTTCAAAATTTTGATGAAAACGACAAGGAAGAAATTCCTCTTCTTTTAAAACATTTGATTAATCGAGAGGAGGAGAGGTTTGTAAAACCCTTAGTTGATGAAATACTTCAATTAATGTTGGTACTAAGGAGGATCCGTGTCTGGTCCAGATCGGGTCCACGTTGTCTTCGGAGGAACGTGAGCGCTTAGTCGCTTTATTAAAAGATTTCAAAGATGTTTTTGCGTGGTGCTACGAAGACATGCCTGGAATCGATCTTGAGATTGTACAGCACCAGATCCCTTTTGATCCTGAGGCTTGACCTGTTAAATAGAAGCTTTGGAGAACACGCCCAGATTGGGCTCTGAAAATTAAGGAAGAGGTCACCAAGTAGATAGACGCAGGGTTTTTGCTAGTATCTGAGTATCCGACTTGGTTGGCTAATATTATTCCGGTGCCGAAGAAAAATGGTAGAATTCGGGTATGTGTGGATTTCAGAGATCTGAACAAAGCTAGTCCGAAGGACGACTTTCCTCTACAACACGTCGATGAATTGGTGGACTTCACAGTAGGGCATGCGTTGCTCTCCTTTATGGATGGACTTTTCAGGTATAACCAAATCTTGATGGCACCCAAGGATAGGGAGAAGACTTCCTTTGCCACACCATGACGAACCTACTGCTATAGGGTAATGCTGTTTGGACTTCAGAATGCTGGGGCTACTTATCAACAGGCTACAACCACTATCTTGCACAATATGATCCATAAAGAGGTTGAGGTGTACGTCGACGACATGATTGTCAAGTCCAAAGAAAGAGAGGGCCATTACACTGCCTTGAAGAAGTTTTTGCAACGGATCAAAGAGTATCGGTTGCGACTGAATCCTCAGAAATATACTTTTGGTGTCACAACAGGGAAAATGCTGGGGTTCTTGATTACATAGAGGGGCATTGAGGTTGAACCTTCCAAAATTTAGGCCATCTTAGAAATGCCACCACCAAGGACTAAAAAGGAGGTGCGAGGCTTTCTAGGCAAAGTGCAATTCATAAGATGATTTATTACAAAATTAACATTGACTTATGAACCACTATTTGGTCTCCTAAAGAAAGGAAAGAAATTCCAATGGGATGACCGATGCCAAGTTGCTTTTGAGCAGATCAAGCAGTATCTATAGAACCCACACGTGTTGTCACCGCCAGAGCCAAGGAAGCCGTTGATTTTTTATCTGTCAGTAACCGACACGATAATGGGCTGCATGCTTGTGCAGGAATTTGAAGCTAGAGTGGAGAAAGCCATTCATTACCTAAGCAAGAAGATGCTGGAGTATATGACCCGTTACACTCTGCTCGAGAAGGCTTGCTTAGCCTTGGTATGGACCACCAAGAAGTTGAGGCACTACCTGTTAGCTCACTCTGTAATTTTGGTTTCGAGATTAGATCCCATTAAATATCTTTTCAAAAAACCAACGCTTACGGGTAGGCTAGCCTGTTGGTTGCTTCTTCTCTCTGAATTCGATTTGAAGTATGTGACGCGCAAGTTTGTGAAAGGGAGAGCTGTAGCGGAGTTCCTAGCCTATCACCCAGTGGAGGAAGAAGAAGCAGTAGAGTGTCTGTTCCCAGATGAGGCTATTCTGTACGTCGAAGAAGAGATCTGGACTATGTACTTTGACGGAGCGTCTAATCAGTACGGGTATGGGATAAGGGTGTTGCTGATAGCACCCGACAATTCCCATATACCTTTAGCCTTCAAACTTCGGTTCAAGGTATCGAACAACGAAGCAGAATATGACGCATGTATTGCTGGTCTGGAAGCCGCCCTAGAACTAAGGGCAAAATGGTTAGACGTCACTAGGGACTCGAACCTAGTTGTATCTCAAGCAAAAGGAGATTGGAAAGTTAAAGAAGAAAGAATGAAAGCCTATCACCAGACCTTGGACGTTCTGATTCCACGGTTTGAGAAGTTGACCTTCACCCATCTGTTAAGAGAGAACAACATGCTCGCTGACGCTTTATCAACTCTATCTTCCATGATAGACATCCCTTTGGAAGTCCGGATGCGTTCGATCATTATTGAACAGAGGTATGTGCTGGCCTATATGTTGATCGCTGCAATAGATGAAGTACAAGACCAGAACCCCTGGTACTATGATGTCTGGAACTTCTTGGAGAAGGAGGCTTATCCATTAGGGGCAAATGCCAAAGGCAAAAGGGCAATACCTCAAATGGTTGCTCAGTTTATCATCTGCGGGGGGTAAATTGTACAAATGAGGTCATCTGGGAATGCACAAGCTGTGTGTTGATGCAAAAGAATCGAAGTGCCTAATGGAGGCCATCCATGGAGGAGAGTGCGGATCGCACATGAGCGGAGTGATGCTAGCTCGGAAGATTCTCAGACAGGGCTACTACTGGTCAACCATGGAGGAGGATTGTATTGGTTTTGTTCGGCAATGCCACAAATGTTAGATCCATGCAAATCGTATGAATATCCCGCCGTCGATGCTGTACAACATGACTTCTCCGTGGCCTTTTTCAATTTGGGGAATTGATGTTATTGGGACAGTTACTCCGAAGGGGTCAAATGGGCATGAGTATATCTTGGTGGCGATAGACTACTTCACAAAGTGGGTCGAAGCCCAATCCTATGCAGTGCTGAAAGCGTCGCATGTAGCCAAGTTCATCAGGAATAACATCATCTGTCGCTATGGGGTCCCGAATGAGATCGTCTCGGACAATGGTTCCCACTTCAAGAAGGAAGTGACCGACTTGTTGGAGAAATACAACGTGGCTTTTCATAAGTTATCCACATATCGGCCGCAAACCAACGAAGCTATTGAGGCCACCAATAAGAACATCAAGCACATTCTGCAGAAGATGGTGGAAATCTACAGGGATTAGCCAGATAAGCTGCCATTTGCTCTTTGGGGTTATAGAACATCAATTCAAACTTCTACTGGGGCAACTCTGTATTCTTTGGTTTACGGGATGGAGGCTGTTCTGTTGATTGAAGTTGAGGTTCCGTTGCTACTGGTTATGGCTGAGTGCCCAGATAACAGAAGCAGATTGGCAGTAGAGTAGGTTTGAGGAACTAATGTTGTTCGACGAGAGAATGATGAAAGCACTGTATCACGTCCAAGGTTATCAACGAAGGATTGCCAGGGCTTTCAATAAGAAAATTAAGTCCCAGAATCTTAAAGAAGGGGATTTCGTGCTCAAAGACAACCGAGCTCCTATCCACGACCCTATGGGCAAATTCAGACCCAATTGGACTGGTCCTTACATCATTAAGTCTATTTGGTCAGGTAGAGTTGTCGTTCTTATGGACCTAGATGGCCTCGAATTCTCCCAACTAGTCAACATGGACAAGTTGAAGAAATATTATCCCTGAGTGGCTCGCTAGGTCGAAAACCCAAAAGGGCAACCTAGGCAAAAGTTAGAGCACAAAAAATTGGAAATAAGAAAAATTGAGCTCGCATGGTTGAAAACTCGGAAAGGGCAGCCTTGGAAAAAGTTAGAGCACAAAAGAGTGTTAATACTCGAGGGAACCCGAATCGAACTACATAAGGCTTGATTCCCATCTTTGGGATACATAGGCAACTTCATTCTAAAGTCCAGCTATAAACACTTCCAAATCAATTGTGTCCATGTGATTGTTCCGGTCATCTTTGTCTTTTCAGCATCCAAGAGTTCAGTTATGATCTCCAGTACATTGCAGTACTATTTAGACAATGGGCAATTTTCCATTGCTGGATTTGGGGTTGTACATCTCAATGATAGATCTCGAGTGTGTCTAGTTGTAATCCATATCGAAAATGATTTTGAAAAGTTCTAATAAAAGTTGATTTTGTTCAAATTAATCTTTTTACAACTTAGACCATTTTTGGACCGAACAAAAAATTTTCAGTACCCACAACCTTCAATTTCATTGATTTCAATACAGAGTTCTCCAGCTCTGGATACAAATTGTAGTTGCTTTTTTATTACATTTAGAAAGGAAAACTTGAAAACACAGATTAAAGCAATAAACTTGGGGCATAGTTAAGTTAGGTGTTCCTGCGCCTCCTCCCAGAGCTTGTGGAAGCTTCAGAGGCTAAAGTAGGCCTGGTTTGTGCCTTATCTTCAAGCCAAGCTATGCACTTGCCAAAAAGGGCACAACTGAAATTGGGAGCGGGGGCTAGAAGTTCTCTTGTCCTCCATGCTGTGGTGTATCGAGTTAGGTGTGAGCCTTGGATTGGAAATGAAGTTGGGTATTCTACTCCCTCTTCTGGGCAAGTTTGGTCGTGTCCAAACTGATGCCGGAACTGGAATGGGAAATAGAAGATGCAGTGTGTCAAGCCAATCAGCTGAATGCCAGGATGGCAAGACATGCTGTAGCTCATCTCAGGCAGATCAAACCAAGGACAATGCCAAGCAATGTCAACAGCAGACCTGTTGCACATCCAATGACACCACCACCCCTCATTCGGGAAATCAACTAGCTATTGGCGAAATAAATAGCCGCGTGCTGAATATGCAGGACAAGAGTCCACTACCTTCAACCTATCCACGAGCCATATCTGAGGAGGGATGAAAAATAAGAGAGATTAAAGAATAGAGAAGTGTACGTGGAGAGAAAATGTAAGAAAGGGTTTTGAGAGAAAAACAGAGGTTGAGGGCCGAGTGATGTGAGAAATACGTGTGAGAAGGATGGGAAACATTACCTGTAAGAGTAGTGGACTTCTTGCAAACTTGGTTGTCTCTCGCCGATGGAAAGCATCCAAGCCCATCAAAGTCTCGGCTAGTGCCAAGCCAATGCAGCTCTTTCCCTCTGTCAAGCCTTGGGCCACTTCGATCAAGCAAATGCTAGACCCTCCAAAGCCAGGGGCAAGTAGGAAATGAGCCAACATACACAAGCATAAGGCATGTTACTGAAAACTTTGCCAGAGACAATCGCCGCGATCGCTAGCATCAGAAAATTAATGAATCAAGCTGGGAATATTGAACTCCCCGTCGTGGATCAAAGATCGAGCATCATGTAAAGTAAGCCCACACATTCTTTCTAAAGCTTGGATGTGACCAAAACGTGACTGAGGCAAGATTTCCTCATCATGCTGGGATTCTATCAAAACTTGGACTTCTTCGATTGTCGGACACATCTCTTGTCCCTCAAAGCTGAAAACATGAGTTACTGGATTCCAACATCTAATTGCAGCATGGAGGAATGGAAAGCACAATGGAGTACGACTCAGCGTGAATAGTGCATTTATCCCGAAACTCTAAAAATTCAGCTTTTCCGTGTCATCTAAAGCTGTGATCCAATCAGAGTTTTTTTTGGCAAAGAATGGCTCCATTTGGGGCAAAAATAGAGCTGGAATAAAGAAACCACGAAATTGGAGCTTTAGTAAAAGATAAGGCAGTGAGTGGAGGCCAGGTGTCAACATTTCAGAGGTTCTGTTCATCAATGGTCGACAGGTTTCCACAATCTCCCTCTATCTCTTTGGCCTTGATTTGTATCCTTGGATTCCAAAAAATGCAAGGTATGCTCAAAGTTTGATTCAGAATGCCTCCGTAGAAGCCTAGAATTGTGTTCTCAGTACGTGGTGGTCATCGCCCATCAACATAAGCAAGGTGTATCCTTTTTAACATATTGCGACTCTTCCGAGAGGTAAATTGGAAGTTACCTTTGAGTCGTCTTTATCGAACATTCTTTTGTCATTACATAGAATGTGCATTTCTTTGCATGTTGCATAGAACATGCATCACAATGTTGCATAAAACATGCATTATCATATTTGCATAGAATTCGCATGTCGCATTGAATATGCATTCTTGATTATTTTGCATAGGATATGCTACTATTTCATCTCTTGCATGTTGCGCATAAAGCATGCATTTAACATTTGTGTTATAGTTATCTTGCATGGAATATCCATTCGTACGGCATTGTACTTGTTAAGTTTCTTTCTTATGTAGGCACGATATTGTATGTACGGTTCATTCAGAGATAGTGCAACCAGACGATATTGTATATATGGTTCTTTCAAAGGAATTTCGGGTGAGATCATTCCTGTCCTTTGAACTCCTCACTTCGGTTAGAAACATTTGGGTACGCCCGTTTTTTACACCACTTTGCCTCGGTTAGAAGCATTCAGGTACGCTCGGTGCTTACACCGTGCTCTCTGGTTAGAAACATTAGGTCGTGTGCCCGATGTTTATACCTTGCTTTGGTTAGAAGCGTTTGGGACGTGTGTCCGACGCTTACACCTTCTCATTGGTTAGAAACATTCGGGTACGCCTCGTGTTTACACCGACATCTTGCTTTGGTTAGAAGCGTTTGGGACCTGTGTCTGACGCTTATACCACCCCTTTGGTTTGAAGCGTCTGGGTTGTGTGCCCGACGCTTATACCTTGTCCCCGGTTAGAAGCGTTTGGGACGTGTGTCTAACGCTTATACCACCCATTTGGTTAGAAACATTCGGGTACGCCCGATGTTTATACCTTGCTTCGGTTAGAAGCGTTTGGATTATGTGCCCGACGCTTATACCTTACTTTGGTTAGAAGTGTTTGGGACGTTTGTCCAACACTTATACCACTCCCTTGTTAGAAATGTTCGGGTACGCCCGATGTTTATACCATCTTGCTTTGGTTAGAAGTGTTTGGGATGTGTGTCCGATGCTTATACCACTTTTTTTTTGGTTAGAGACATTGGGTCGTGTGCCCAACGTTTATACCTTGTTCTTGGTTAGAAACATTGGGATGTGCTTCGATGTTTAGACCACCCTCTGGTGTTTACACCGCTTTCTTTTCTCCCCTCGCGTGTGATACGCTAGGATGTGTTTTGTTTGAGACATTGGGTGCGCCCGACGGTCTCTTTTGGCCTTTCCTGCATGAGGCGCAGTTAAGATTGCATAATTTTCTTACATTTTTTCTACGTGAAATGTGATTCGATTTGTGATTCTCACGCGTGGCGTGTTTATTTGCTTACTTCTTCTCACGTGTGAGATTACTGTACCATGTTGGTTTGCTGAAAATGTCATATTTTCTTTGCATAGTACTTGCATTTAATGCTTCATTACAGGCTCATAGCATGATCATAAGTTATGCTTTTGCATCATGCATGCCTTTTGCATTTTGCCAACCTGTGGGTTCATCTATATATTGATGTATTGAATGTTTGTCTAGGTCTTCGACCTTGTCAAGAATGGGTCGTCTCTGGACTTTGACATTAACTCCCGTCATTTCATGACTTCTGAGTTCTGTCGAAGAGGGGCAACTGTAGACACCCCATTTTTGACAATCGCCAAGACTTGGATGTTCTTGTAGGTACATCCAGTGACAAGTTTGATGGCTTGTCGAGCGCCGAAATTCACGGCGGAACGCCACAGGTTTGAGCTTTCCAAACCTTGCATCCATTCTATTTTATTTTTGGACCATGTTTAGGTCCTTTCAGCATGTTGCTTATGATGCACTGCCAGCCATGATTAGGCACTGCCGGCTATTGATGTGCCCTACCAGCCATCAATGAGCTCAATGATGGCCGGCCAGCCAGCCACAGGTGCATTAGTAGATATTTTGTAGATATTTTTGCCAATTGTTTGCATAGATTGAGCCATCTGCTTGCACGTGGATGGTTGGATTTCTTTGAAGGGCGTTTCTATCTTCTATATATAGAAGTCATCCTCTTGCATGAGGAAGGTTACAAAAATTTTCAGAGAAAAATTTTCCTCTCTCTCTCTCTCTAGAATTCTCTCTCTCCTCATTTTGTGTTTGAAAATGAAATTTCTCTACCCTTTTGCACTAAGACCCTTAGCCAAACACCTTCACCTTGGAGTTAAGGTTCTTGGAGGCTTTGTTTGAGTTCTTGAGGCTGGTTTTGGCTCAGAATCTTGGTTGTTTTGCTGGTGTGCTTCAAAGGTAAACACTTATCCCTTTTAAGCTTATTTTTGTACAGTAGTGTGGCCACCTTTGCATGCTATTTTTGGCCTAGTTTTCAACTATAAAAAAACTCTGTTTTTAAGGTTTAAAAATGATGGTTTAAGGCCTTTTTGGAATTAGGGGTGGTCCACCCCCTTTTATAGCTTGTTTGCCAAGTGTTGTGCCATCTTTTAAAGCTTTTAAAGCAAACTTTTTTTGGCCTTTTAACCACTGAATTCCAGAGGAATTTCAATGGCAAAAACTTAGTTTTGAGGTCCAAAATAGGAGGGGGTGGCCTCCCCTCCTTGTGTCTTCTTTGCAAGTGTTGATGGCCCAACATGTGAGCATGTTTTTCTACCATCTCATGGCTTGATCTTAGCGTGTTTTTGCTACTTTTTTGACCTGCGTTAACTTTATTTTTGGCTGGTGGGTCACTTGTTGCTTGCTTCTTACACTTGTAGTGTAATCGTGCTTACTAGCTTAGCATATCTAATGAGTTAGCCTATCATTCTAGCTTGTGTTAGCTTAACTGCAACACATTTTTGCTAATGTTTTGACATACTTTAACTCTGTTTTGAGTGGTCTTGGTCATATGAGCCATGTTTTGTATAGCTATAGTGCAATGGCTTCACTAGCTTTGTGTTTTAAGGCCTCTAACATGTTTTGCATGAGATGATTGCATGTTATAGCATCATTTAACATGTGATTTTAGTGCCTATATCTCTATCACACTCTCACTTATATCGCTCTTTCATTGCTTTTGAGAGTTGTGCTTTGAACCTTGTTTGTAGCCTAACACATGAGCATGTTTTTCTTGCCTTTCATGCTTCCATCTCAGCATGTTTTAGCCACCGTTTTGGCATGTTTTAGCTCTATTCAGAGCTGGTTTAGTCATTTGAACTTGATATTGCATGCTTCTAGTGTAGTGTTCTTCACTAGTTTTGATGTTTTTGGCTTGTAACATGTTGTGCATGTGTTGCTTGCATATTGTAGTGTTATTTTTCATGCCATTTCAGCACTGAATTGTCTGCAACCTCCCTCATTTCTTCATTTCTCTATTTGTTTTGAGGGTTGGTTGACCTTATGATTGTGTTTAAACTTGAGATAGAGCTTGTGCTCAATGGCTTTAACCCTCTTTTGAGGGTTCCTCCTAGTCAAAGCATGATCTCTCTCATGTTTTAAACCATCATTTAGTTGACCCCTCTCTCAGTAGAGGACTCTTACCTTAGACAAATTGACTAAAGAATGGCTTGGTAATCTTAAAATGTATAAATAAGAATTGGACAAGTAAAACATGACCAAAATAAGCATGTTCTGTTTGCATTGCATTGTGTTCAATCGGACGTTATATTGAACACAAGGACGATTGGTCCATTTCATACTTGAAGTGATGAAAATGAGCCAATCTCCTTTGTCTCCATTGCCTTTGATCATCCATGATAAGATAGTGGTCTTGAGTCTTGTTTTTGTGCATTTATTGAAAGTGTACACCTTGGATCTTTGGCCATCATGCATTGAAAATGCTTGATTCGTGGTCTTGGATCCAAGAGTGACACTCCTTTGATGTTTTGACATGATAAGGAGGGGCGCAGTACAAACATATCCTTGGGAGACCCTCCATTTTTCTCTGTTTGTGTTCTGTTGCAGAATGGTGATTCAAAGACACACATGGTGGTGATGCCTCCTCTCATCGACAAGGCTTCATCTCGCTTCTCTTTGCCGACAAGGCTTCATCTTGGCGGAAGCATGCACTCATGGCTTGCAGGCCACTGGTGCATTCCTCAGCATTGTTTTGGTATGGTAGAGCAGAGAGTTCTTGGAGTGACCCTACAAACAGAGCCTCACAAGAGCAAACCAATGGGCTTATTGGGGCGAAAACCGAGTGCATTCATATTCAATTTCCAAAAGCAGAGCTGAGGTAGTGTCGTTAATATTTTACATGTGTAGTTAGCATGAATTTGTAATTTAATTAATTAGTGTGCCAATTAGTTAAAGTGTTCTAATAATTAGTAAATATGTTACTAGTTATTCATTTGATTCGTTTTGTAATAATTAGTCTAATTAGTTTAATTAGATTAGTTTGATTAGCTTAGCTTAGAGTAGCTTCACTTATTTATTCGAACCCTCCTTCGAGAGGCCACAATGTTGTAATAAGCTGCGTTTGTGTGTGCATGTCTTCCAACCCCACGTCTTTCTTCCTTTTATTTACGTACTTTCGATGGTCAAATTAGGGCACGTTTTGATTGGCATACCTTATGCTCTCATGTTTGCATCATTCATTTGTCTTGCATGCACCGGGCTCGATGCATCATTCAAACTGCATCGTATTTCAATACTTCTTTGAATACATGTATCAAAGTGTTGCATTCATATGCCATCTTAAATAGCCGAACCTATTTAGTTGCATTATTACATGCGTTGCATTAGGCATCTTGTATAGTTAGGATCATGCATATTTCTAACTAGATTTTGTTTTGGCTTGGAGTACACTATAAGTTTTACGCTTTAGCATACTTGCATGAGTGTGCATGTTGCCATAATAGCATGCTTGCCATGAGGCTATTTGCTTAAATGCTAAACTGCATGAATACTTGTGGATGAATGCTTTGTTGCTTGAATTAGAACAATTCATCAAGTGTGAGTTTTAAGCCCACTTTGCGAAGTGGCAAAATCATGTTTTAAGCCCCCTTGTGGGTGTCAAATCCGTGCTTTAGCCCACTTGAGGGTGGCAATTTCAGACCATTTTCGAAAACAAAACACGAGTTGTTTTGTTCCAATTCTCACGATTTAGTCTGTACTTGTATGTGCGCGTTACGTAGTAAAGTTAGCGAAATAACCGGAATAAGAACACATGTGTTTATAAAACAACATATCATGCTTAGTAGAGGCCAATCCGTTGATCGGGCTAGTGGGGGTGCTCATTTCATGACCTTCCCCCCTCGTACCCAAGTTCTCGAGCCGAGACAACTTTGGTGATGACGAACACGTGGCCTTTGACACTAGTCAGGGTTTCTTAAATTTTCCCAAAAATAAAATATTTAGGTGGCGACTCTGTAATCTATCAAAGTAGTCCAGTTTGGCATAATTTTCCAAAATGATTTGTCGGATTGGACTCTTTGGTGTTTATCAGTTTCACATTGCACTTTGTGAAATTAGATTTAGAACCGTGACAGAAGTCTGAACTGTAGGACCAATTCGAGCCTCTCCAAAAGGGGGGCGTGCGAAGAAAGTCGAGTCTACAATATGCAATGCTTATATTGAATCCACGCTTCCAAAACATCCATAACATGTACAATGTCTTTGAATTTCTAAAACATATACAATGCTTTTACATTTCATTAACATAATCAAAATCTCAATATGCGTTCAAACATCAACAAATAAGTCTGGATATTTCTCACGGACTTCTAATTCACACTCCCAAGTTGCTTCCTCAACTCCGTGATGTTTCCACAGTACCTTAATCAAGAGAATCATCTTGCCTCAAAAAACTTGGTCCCGAGTATCCAAGACTCTCACTAGTCTCTCCTCATACAAGGCATCCTCATCTACCTCTAAATCGGTCTAATCCAACACGTGCGATGGATCCGGCTCATACTTCTGAAGCATACTAATATGAAATACGTCATGAACCCAAGAAAGTTGTGGGGGTAAAGCCAATGGGTAAGCAATCTCTCCAATCCGCTCAATAATCTCAAAACGCCCAATAAATTGAGGGGATAACTTCCCACTCTTTCCAAATCTCATCAAATCCCGTCTAGGTGATATTTTCAAAAAGGCATGATCTCCCACCTCAAAAGACAAAGGTCTCCTCCTACGGTTGGCATAACTTTTCAGGCGACTCTAAGCCGTAACTAATCGCCTACGGATAAGTGCCACATTCTCCGTCATTTCCCGAACAAACTCTGGACCCAACAAAGATGCGTCACCCATCTCGGCCCAACACACAGGGGATATACATGTTCGGCCATACAAGGGCACAAATGGTGCCATGCCTATACTCGATTGGAAGCTGTTATTATAGGCAAACTCCACTAAGGGAAAGTGCCTCTCCCATGACCCCTTAAAATCAAGGGCACAACCTTGAAGCACATCCTGAAGGATCTGAATGGTACGCTCGAACTGCTCGTCAGTCTGAAGGTGATACGATGCGCTAAAAGTTAGTCTAGTACCCAAGGCACACTACAAGCTCTGCCATAACTGAGCTATAAAACGCGGATCTCTATCCGAAACAATCATCACAGGGACCCCGTGCAACCTCATAATGTCCCTAATGTAAAGGTCAGCAAGATAGTCTACCGAATCGCTTACACACATAGATATAAAGTGCATCGACTTGGTCAACCAGTCAACTACTACCAAAATGGCATCACTACCCCGTTAGGTCCTTGGAAGGCCTAGAACAAAATCCATCGTGACATGCTCCCACTTTCACTAGGCTATAGGCAAGGGTTGTAACAAACTCGTTGGCCTCTGATGCTCGGCCTTCACTTAATGACAAGTAGGCACTTCGTTACAAACACGGCTACATCCTTCTTCATACCCTTCCACCAAAACTAGCGACTAGTCATGATACATCTTTGTGCCCCCCGAATGCACCGCAAGGCGTGAATGGTGAAACTCTCAAAGTACTTCCTCTCAACAAGACTTCAGCACAAATAGATGGTCAAGGTATCTAACACTCAAGTCACAATACACATTCAAGCCCCTTTCCACCTTCCCATTGGAGATCTTTTGTTGAAGGGTTTCTACCTCAAGATCGTTCTTCTGCGCTTCCAACACTCGGTTCACAAGTGTGGGTTGTGCAACTACCGTAAACAATGCTACAGACATAAGGACTCACCAAGATGTAAGTCAAACTCACCAAGAGTACCCAACATCTCCCATTCTCAGATAGTGATACAAGGCACATTGCTAATTGATTTCCAACTCAAAGCATTGGCCACAACATTGGCCTTCCCTAAACGATAATACAGCTTGAAATCATAATCCTTTATGAACTCCATCCACCTTCTCTGCCTCAAATTCAAGTCCTTCTGTGTAACCAAATATTTCAGACTCACGTGATCAAAAAAACACTTCAAATCTCTCACCATACAGATAGTGCCTCAAAATCTTCAAGGCAAATATCATCATTGCTAACTCTAGGTCATGGCTAGGTTATTACCCTCTCCTCTCGCATTAACACACAACCCAAACCTTCCCGTGAGGTATCACAATATACCGAATAGTCCAAACCCCTCTCCGGAATAATCAAGACTGGAGCAGTGGTAAGTCTAACCTTAAGCTCTTGAAATGACTTCTCACAAGTCTCCATACAAATTTGATTCATTTCCTCGTCAACCTAGTCAAAGGTAAGGCTAGCCTAGAGAAATCCTTCACAAACCGACGATAATACCCAACCAACCCCAAGAAACTATGAATTTCAAAAGCATTCTTAGGTTGTGCCCAATCTTGCACTGCCTCTATCTTGGATGAATCTACAGTCACCCCCTATCCAGATACCACATGAACTAAGAACTTAACTTCTCTTAGCTAGAATTCACACTTCCCAAACTTAGTATACAACTAGTGGGTTCTAAGCAATTCAAGCACCACTCACAAGTGTTCCACGTGTTCCTCTTTAGCGAGTGAGTAAATCAAGATATCGTCTACAAAGACGACCACAAAACGATCTAGAAACTCATAGAAAATCCAGTTCATCAAATCCATAAACACTGCTAGTGCATTAGTTAGCCCAAAAAGCATCACTAGAAACTCATAGTGGCCATATCGCGTACGGAATGCCATCTTCGAGATATCCTCCTCCCTTACCCTCAGCTGATGATAACCCGATCTCAGATCTATCTTAGAGAAGCAACAAGACCCCTTCAATTGATCAAATAGATCATCTATACAAAGCATTGGGTACTTGTTCTTAACAATTACCCAGTTCAACTTTTGGTAATCTATACAAAGTCGCAACTTTCCATCTTTCGTTTTAGCAAAGAGAGCTAGTGCTCCCCACGGTGAAGTACTAAGGTAGATAAAACCCTTATTTAACAATTTTTGGAGTTGAATCTTTAATTCACTCAATTCAGCAGGTGCAATTCTGTACGGTGCCATAAAAACTGGTGCCATGTCAGGCACCAAATCAATAGTGAACTCGATCTCTCGATAAGGTGGTAAACTAGTATGATCCTCGGGAAAGAGATCAGGGCATTCACAAACCGCCCTTGGCAACTCAGCCCGAACTTCATCACACTTACCACCCAAGAAGATTGCAAGAAGGCAACTAAGTTCACTCCGCCCATGTGGATCATATGCCGGTGATAAAACTCTATCCATTCGGTCTCCCAAGAAATAAAAACAATCACCGTTTAGGGTATATGCAGTAACCCTCTGTCAGTAGCAATCTATAATAGCCCAATATGAAGACAACCAGTCCATACCCAATATAACATCAAAGCTAGACATATCAATCAATATAAATTGAAATGGAAGTTGAAGACCGGCAACCTCTATGTCACAACCCCGACACCCCTGCTTCAAAATAACGTCACCATCGATAGGTGACTCTACACAGATAGGGGATGCTAACTGAGCCAACTCTAATTCCAAAATCGATGCAAATGCATACAAGATAAATGAACGGGATGCACCCGTATCAATCAATACATTAGCAATTGAATTGTAAAACAAGAAGGTACCTCTCACTACAGAAATAACAAATAGAAGATCTGGTGCTATAATAGCATACACACACACCGTAGATCTCTTCTCAACCTGCTCACCCCTCGAAGCATAAGCCTGATGCACTGACTGAGCCGAAAAGGCTTCCTGATTAGCCCTCGAGGCCTGTACCGACTGTGCTAGCTGGTGACTCTATGTTTGCCTCGAACCAGATGCACCAGACATGCCACCCAACTGAGGGCAAAATCTCTTCATATGCACCACCTACCCACACTGATAATAAGTGAGCAGCTGGCCTCTCCTTAGACTTTGGCCTTATGAACAAGCTAAAGACGACGCAGACCATTGCCCTTATTCCCTCTGCGGGCAAGCTGGAGACTTATGGCCTAACTGACCACATCTGTAACAAGTAACATCTCCCTAACCACCCCTCCCAGAACCTGAACTCTGTACTGGAAAGGTGGACCTCAATTGAGCTCCCTAGGATGACTGGGGTTAGAACGCCTCTACCTCTTATTGTCCCCCTGACTGTCCTGATTCTTCCTAGAGCCCCTCATTCTTTAATTCTCCATCTGCATGATAGTCTCAAGATGGGAAGTTGCCTCCACAAGGAGCCCATAATCTCTAATCATGGACCCAGCTACTCGAAACATGAGCTTGGTCCTTAACCGCTTCTCAAACTCTAAGCAACGGTGCTCCTCAGTCACCACATGCTCAGGTGCAAACTTAGACAAGCTAGTAAAAGTGGCATTAAACTCGGCCACTGGGGTGTGCAACTACACCAGCTTGGAAAACTGGTCTCTCAACTTCTCTCTAATAGTGGAAGGTAGAAACTTGTCCTCGAAGGCGCTGACAAAAGCCTCCCAAGTCACCCCAATGCACCCATGCGCATACTTTCACCACTAACCCGCATCCCCCTTTAGCTGGAAAGACGCCCAGGTCACCCTCAACTGATCATCCTCGATGCCAAGCATCTCGAATGTCTTCACTATTTGTTCTAGCCACTCATCTGCCTTCAGTGGCTCCTTGGGATCACCTAAAAACTCATTCGGATTTGACCGAAAAAACTCTCTCTTCAGAAAAGATGGCCCTGCTTCAGCTACTTGGGCCTGGACTTGATTCTTAGCTTTGAGAATGTCCATAGATTCTCACAATGCTCTGGTCATTTCACGAGCTAAGGCGTCCATAGCATGTTGACGCACTGGTTTGGCCACATTGGCCTGACCAACTCCCTTTTCTTGTGTCGGAATATCATCTGGTATGGGCACCTCGTGCCTTTTAGGCCTACCACGCTTACCACCACCACGTCTTGACATCCTAATAGAGGTAACAAAAGAGGTTAGCACATTTACAAATGTGTTGAAGCTAACTCACTCGCGTCCTAATGCATTGGACACCAGTAATTCACTCGATATAAACATCTAGTCACATAAACACGTATGAATTTCCCTCCTAGATAATGATCGTCCTGGCGGCATTGCTAGAGTTCCAATTAGAAACAACAGTGATCAAGTGCTTTTCTACTAGAACTTCCAAAAACCTGTAGACCCACTCAATATCTTAGGAACTAAATCTCATACCCATATAATCATATAAGAATGATATCACACAAGCATACAATACATACTAATGTCCCAACTAAGCGAGAAAAACCTATTATGGTAATAACCACTTCCCACGTACCCAAAGTATTCAAACCCAATATGCTCTGATACCAAATTGTAACGCACCCCCCCCCCCAAAAAAAATTATACAATAAATGCATCCCAAATGAGGAAAGATAATAGAAATAATATGCTTTTATTCATCAAAGTTTGTATACAAAAGATAACACATGCGATATACATTCACAAACTATTCATCCTGAATCTACGACATGTGTTATAATGATAAGAGAACAGGAAACTAAATAGGTAATCATATACCCTATAGGCTTACATATTTCCAAGTCATTGCTTGGTTACAACAAAATGAGGCTAGCTCAATACAGTTAAAGCCCTTGGCTATACAAAAGAATATACAAAGAAAGAAGCCTTTACTCCCAAATGTCCCTCTAAACTATTACCTTGGCAGAGACATATCTCCAACACCTGAAAATGGTTTTCCCAAATAAGGTGAGCCAAGGCCTAGTAGGAATATTCTAACACAATATATGAGATTTAACAAAGATATAAGTACAATGTGCATATACAATGCCTGTGACAAAACATTCACATTTTTATATTATCATAAAATATCAAGTTCATATCTTATTCTATTTTCCTGCAATTCATTTCAATTCATGAGCCAATTTCTTTATCTTTCAACAACCCAACTGATTCTACAACTCAGTGATTATTTAATCAACACAATTACCACATAAACACTTCAATTTGCCATTTTACGAAAATTTCATCCACGAGATCGGCACCTATGTATATGTTCGGTTTCGGGACTTTCACCCAGGACACTCTGGCCAACTTAATTTCAATGGAGTCCATCCCCTATCTCCTTCCAAACGTGGAGTACATCCTCTTTCTCTTCCCAAACATGGTACATATACAATGTATTTAAAAATAGTCATATTCAATGACAACCAACAATAGATTAGTTTTAATTCACCTAATCCTCATGTAATTTCTATAGCAATCGTAGCTATCCTCCACCGATAGCCCAATATAGTTATTTCTAGATAGATATTCAATCACAAGATAGATAATTTATTCAAAATTTCCAAAGGTGTGAGGTAATACATATCCAACTCTACCATCTATTTCAATATTTGTCCAATTTCATATTTACAACACTAATTTCATTTATTTATACAAAATAAATATTTGAATCATTTTAGGGCAAACCGCCTTTTTCCAAATATCAACCTAAGGCCAAAATCAACTATTTTGTAAGTACACCACCTTATATTTAACCTCATAACCATTTCCACCACATACACTTAGAAACCTCTCTTTGGATTTTACAACCTAAACCCTAGGTTTGTCCATATTACACGCAAAGCCCACCATTGTTACATAATCATCAAATAACTAAGTTAAAAACCATATGAAAGTGTAGAAAATCCCTACCTCAAAGAGAGAAGATGAGCAAGGCAAGGATGAAACTCCGATGATGGTCAAACCCAACTTTGTTCGGATCAAAATGAAGATCTTGAGATGCTCTACCTTTTTCTCAAAGGCACTAGGGTGAAGATCCCAATGGATCTAGGTGAAATAGTAGAGAGAAGATGAGTTTTAGAGAGAGAAACTCAAGATCTAGGTTTTTGGAAAGTTTTAGAGAGAGGGGAATGAAAAAGTGGTGAAAAATGTCATTTTCGTGATCTGTTATACAAGCAGTCCGCTCGAGCGTGAAACATGACGCTCGAGCGTCAGACACATTGTGCCACTCGAGCGCAAGAAGTGACGCTTTAGTGTAGAATACACACTTTCATAAGTTTTGTAGACGAAGGACATTGCTCAAGCGCAAGATTGGACACTCGAGCATCCAACCGCTCGAGTGTAGGAAACACCACTCAAGCGTAGAATAGACTCATCCAGTATTTGTAGGTCTACAAAAATACTGAGAGTTTGCAAAGTCCGCTTGAGTGCAAGAATGGCCGCTCGAGCGGAGGAGCAAAAATCTGAGCAACAAAAGTTTGGAAAAACAAGCAACCAATCTGTTCCAAACACACAACTACAATCCAATAATCAAATTTAAGAGAGATTAAGAGGAAAAACGACAATGAACAACATTCAGAAACTATAAGCCCGAGTTCGAAATGCAACAAGTGTTAGGTCAAAATCAGAATCGCTATAAGTACAACCTTTCACGAATATTTCGTTCATACGCTTGTAATCGTAGATTGTGCAAATGCTACTATTGCCATTTTATGGACATTTCATCTGCGGGAACTAGCACCCATGTATATGATCGTTTTTTGGGACTTTCACCCTGGATAAACAGGCCAACTTGATTTGGTGATACATACCTCTTTCCCATGTTTATCTCATTTTCTCAAAATCATATACATTTCAATGTATTAAATGAGAAACAATGTTCAACGCACATGAATGAGAAATTATTTTTAATTCACCTAATTCTCATGCAATTTCTACAACACTCATAACTATCCTCCACTGATAGCCCAAAACAGTTGTCTCTAAACAGATAAACAAATTTCATTAAAGATACACTTTTCCAAAATCTCAAGATGGGGTGATAATACATATCCAACTCTGCCATCATCATCAATATTACTTCAATTTCATAATTCTCAACATCAAATCTATTTTCTCTTTACAATCCCAAACATTCACATTTTAGGTCAAAATCCCTTTCTCTTTAAAGATCAATTTTAATGTAGGAAATTCCTCATTTCAACATGTATCAACTCCAATTTCATACCCACAAACTTTTCCAAGAAACCATTGGAAAATCCCTCTTTTTCATTTTGATTTCAGACCCTAAGTTTTACCAAAATCCCCCAAACAACTATAATCTTTTGAAATAGAAAATAACTAAGGTAAAACTCATACAAGAGTGTGAAGAATCCCTACCTCAAGCTCAAAAGATGATTGAGAGAGTGAGGAAACTTCAATAATGCCGAAACCATTCGGATGAAAATGAAGCTCTAAGTAAGCTCTACCTTCTTCTTAAAGGGAATAAGGTAGAGAAATCAATGGATCTAGGTGTTTTAAAAGAGAGAATGTGAGTTTTAGAGAGAGAGAGAGAGTGTAGATCTAGGGTGTTTAGAAAGTTTAAAGAGAGAGAGAGGAATGAAAAAGTGATGTAAAAGTGACTTTTACGGACTGATATACGTGTAGATAGCTCGAGCGCAAGAAGTGACGCTTGAGCGTAAGACACAAAAGATGTGATCGCTCGAGTGCAAGAAGTTGTCGCTCAAGCATGAAATACAAACTCCAAAGTAGTTTCTTAGCGCAATAAAATGCGCTCAACGCCGAGCGCAATAAAGTTCCGCTTAAGATCTGGAGCAAATCTCAAGAAGCTTTGCTCAAGCGAAGAATACCAATTCCCAGTAGTTTTGCAGACCTGCAAAAGCACTAATAGTTCACAAAAACCACTCGAGCGCAAGAAGTGACACTCGAGAGTAGAAGCTATAGACACCCCATTTTTGACCGCCCTTAAGACTTGGGTACTACTGATTGTTCACTTGGTGATGAAAGGTGTGCAGTGTAAAGGTTCAATTTCCTTGGCAAGAGGAGCTTTAAATTCCAACTTAACACCCCTTTTTTGGAGCCAAAATGATTTTGGCCACATGATTTTAGACCTTAAAACCCTCCCTTTCAAAATATTTCTAAGGCTCGCATTTTGTTAAATGTTGCGATTTTCAGTAAACCGAGCAAGGACAAAAGTGGAAATGAATGGAAGAGAGGTGAACTCTTTGAAAAATCTTTCAAAACACCTTATTAGGGGTTTGAAGTTGAAGAAAATGGGAGAGGAGAGAAGAAAACTACCTAAGAAGAAGTCTGGCATGAATCTGGGTAGGATTAAAACTGAGCACTCTTCACTCAAAGGGGCATATCTTCTTGTACACTTGGAATTTTGATGTGAGCCTGCAACCATTCGAAATAAGACTTCCAAGGATTAAATTTAGCTCAATAATGACCTACAAAGGAGTTCATACGAAGGAGATATTCCCATTTGAAGTTGGGTCCAAAGAGCAAATTTTTCTGGCCAACTAGAGATAGAAGTTTCTGGCCATGAATGGGATTTTCTGGCCATGTGCTGGCCATGAATGACCTATGCCGGCCCCATTTTGTCCAAGGGTGGTTCTTTCCAGCCACCAATGATGAAGTGTCTGCCATCAATGATGGCTTACCGGCCATTGATGCAGAAAGTCAGTTTTTGGCAGATATTTTTGTTCCAGCTGTTCCAGCTGTCCCTTTTGGGATATTTTCGACCTAGACCCTCATTCTTCTATGTATAGAGAGGCTTCTCTATTTTTTTTAGAGGTTAGAACAATTTAGGAAGAAGTTTGGGAGCCTCTCTCTCTATAATCCTTCCTCTAAATTTCTCTCTCTCTAAAGCTTTTGTGCTTAGAAGCTTGCATACCTCCATCTTTGACCTATCAACCCTTAACAAGAGTGGTTCATCTTTAGGCTGAGGTTGCTTGAAGCTCTCTTGGAGCCTGCTTGGAGCTCGTGAAGGTCATTTTTCTTGGTTTTGTTTCCTAAAAGTGTGTTGTGTTTCAAGAGGTATAACTCTCTCCCTTTAAGCTTGTTTTTCATACTTGCTTTGCCATCTTTCTCCACCATTTAAAGGCTGGTTTTGACATGTAAAAAGTTATTTTTTTCAGTCCTAAAAGTGGTGGTTTGAGCCTTTGTGAGTTAGGGGGTTGTCTCCCCTTTTGGCTCTTTAGCTTGTGAAGCTTTTTGTGCCATCTTGCATCACCTTCAAATCAAACTCTTTTGGCCTTTTTACCACTAAAACTCAGATATTTTTCAGTGACAAAAACCATATATTGAGGTCCAAAATGGGAGGGGTTGTCCTCCCCTCCTTGTGTCTTGTTTGCATGAGTAGATAGCCTAACATGTGAGCATGTATTTCTACCTTTTTATAGCTTAATTTAAGCATGTTTTAGGCTCTATTTGGACCCATTTCAACTCTGTTTTTGGCTGTTTGGGTCATTTGTTGCTTGCTTCTTGCACTTGTAGTGTAATTATGCTTACTAGCTTAGCATGCCTAATGAGTTAGCCAATCATTCTAGCTTGTGTTAGCTTAATTCCAGCATGTTTTTGCTCATGTTTTAACATGCTTTAGCTCTGTTTTGAGCCTTCTTGGTCATGTAAGGCATGCTTTGTATAGCTATAGGGTAGATGGCCTTGACTAGCTTTGAGTTTCAAAGTCCCTAACATGCTTTGTTTGAGTTGTTTGCATGCCATAGCATCATTTCACACATGATTTTAGTGCATGTAGCCTTGTCACACTCTCACATATTCCACTCTTTTATTGCTTTTGAGAGTTGTTTGCATGCCATAGCATCATTTCACACATGATTTTAGTGCATGTAGCCTTGTCACACTCTCACATATTCCACTCTTTTATTGCTTTTGAGAGGTGTGCTTTATGCCTTGTCTGTGAGCTAATACATGGGCATGATTTTCTTGCCTTTTTTAGGCTGCCATCTCAGCATGTTTTGGCCTTTATTTGGCATGCTTTAGCTCTGTCCAGAGTTGGTTTGACTGTTTGAGTGTGGTATTGCATGGTTCTAGTGTAAAGCTCTTCACTAGCTCTAATGCTTAAGTCTTATAACATGTGGTACATGAGTTGTTTGCATGTTAGAGTCTTGTGTTTCATACCATTTTAGCACAGAATTTCTGCAACCTCCCTCACTTCTTCATCTTTTCATTTGTTTTGAGGGATGATTAGTCTTACAGTTGTGTTTAAGCGTGAGATTGAGGCTTGTGCTTAAATGGCTTTAACCCTTTTTTAAGGGTTCCTCCTAGTCAAAGGCATGGTTTCTCTCATGTTTTAAATTATCTTTTGATTGACCTCTCTCTCATTAGAGGACTTTCACATTTGGACAAATCAATTAAAGAATGGTTTGGTAACTTAAAATGTGTAAACAAGAATTGAACCAAGTAAAACATGCCAAGTTAAGCATTGTTGTGTTGCATTGAATTGTGTTCAATCGAACGTTATATTGAACACAAGGTGGATTGGTCCATTTTATACTCAAAGTGATGAAAATGAGTCAATCCCCTTTGTCTCCATTGCCTTTGATCATTCATGATAAGGTAGTGGCCTTAGAGTCTTGTTTGTTGTGCACTTATTGAATTTGTACAAGTTGGATCCTTGGCCATCATGCATTGAGATGCTTGATTGATGGTCTTGGATCCAATGGTGCCTCTCCCTTGATGTTTTGAGATGATAAGGAGTGACACAGTACACACATACCCTTGGGAGACCATCCATTTTCCTCTATATGTGCTATGTTGCAGTGTGGCAGTTCGGCACACCAGTGGCCGGCAGTGGCACACTAATGGCCGGCAGTGCTTCATCCTTGGCCGGCAGTACACTTCTTTGGTCGGTAGGTGGCCGCAACAAGCCATCGTGGCTGGCAGGCCACTGGTGTATTCCTCAGAAGTGATTTGGTAAGATAGAGTAGAAAGTTCTTGGAGCAACCCTGCGAACAGAGCCTCTCAAGAGCAAACCGAAGGGCGTTTCGTGGCGACAACCGAGAGCATGCATCCTTTATTACCCAAGGCAGAGTTGAGGCAACCTAATTTTAATATCATGCATGTTTAGTTGGTTTTGTAATTTAATTAATTAAGTTGTTAATTAGTTGAAGTGTTGTAATAATTAGTAATTAGTTTGCTAGTTATTCGATTGGTTTGCAATAATTAGATTAGTTAGTTTAGCTTAGCTTAGATTAGCCTAGCTTATTCATTCGGACCCTCCTTCAAGAGAGCATAATGTTGTAATAAGAGTGTATGCATGTGTGCATGTCATCCAACCCCACGTCTTTCTCCCTTTTACTTACCGCTTTCGATGGTTAGTTTAGGGCACTGTAGACACCCCATTTTTGACTGCCTTGAAGACTTAGGTGTTACTGATGGTTTACTTGGTGTTGAAAGCTGTGCAGTGCAAACGTTCAGTTTCTTTGGCGAGTGGAGAGTCAAATCCAAACCTTACACCTCATTTTGGACCAAAGCTATTTTGAATGCTTTTTTGACCTTAAAACTCTCTTTTTCAAAACACTTTTAAACAAAGTTCCTACGATGCTCCGAGGCTCACATTTCGTCAAATGTTGCGCTTTTCGGTAAACCGGGAAAGGACAAAGTGGAAATGAATGAAAGAGAGATGAAATCTCTGAAAAATCTTTCAAAACACCTTGTTTAGGGGTTTGGAGTTGAAGAAAATGAGAAAAAAAAGAAGAAAACTAGTTTGGGAGAAGTTCGGCATCAATCCAGGTAGGATCAAAACTGCGCGGCTTCACCAAAACAAACATAATGTTTTGTACAGTTGGAATTTTGATGCAAGGCTGGTGCCATTGGAAAGCTAACTTCTGGGGCTTCAATTTGGACACCTAGTCGACCACTTTTGGCCTTAACAGCCATTGGCCGACCACTTTTCTTTCTGGGAGATCACTTTTTGTACTAAAAAACCAGAAAAAGTAGCAGGCCAAGTACTTCAACTAGTCGGCAGCATTCCTTCAGCTTTCTGAAGATATTTTCCTCCAGCTGGCATAGCTGGAGGGCACCAGAGCCATCCTTCATACACATGTACGGAGGGATTGCCTTGAAGCTTAGCTTCTCCTAGAAGCTTTGGCTTTTGTTTTCTATAAGAGGGAGGCTCCTCCTCCCTCCTCTAGGTTTAGAAATTTTGGCTTTGAGCTATAGATAAAGTTTTGTATCTATCTTGCGTTGGTTCTTCATTTTTGTGCCTAAAAGGTGTAGTTTTGTCTCACTTTTGTACACAAACACACACTCAAACACCATCCTCTTGGAGTTGAGGTCCCTTCAAGTTGTTTTTAGTGTTCTTGGGTTGGTTTGAGCTTGGAAAACTTGTTGGAGTTGTAGCTTTAAAGAAAGTCTTCAAGGGTGAGTCTTTAACCCTTAAATCCCCCATTCTTGCTTAAGCTTTTAGCCTTATTTACATACTATTTTAAGCTTAGCTCTTAATTGGAAAAAGTTCTTTTTTTGCATTCTTAAGAAGTTTATTTAAGGTCACTTTTTCATTTGGGGTGTTCTATCCTTCACAGAGGCAGCACGTTCGAGGCAATCTCATTAATTGGAGATCATGAATCGCTCGACGCCAGCTGAGTCAACGGCAGGGGCACGATTCTACCATAATCACGAATCGCTTGGGGCGACGGCAGATTCATCAACCCATTCGACTCCATGGCGCCCACCATGGGGACCGCCTGGGGCAAGGGCAGATTCATCTATCTATTTGGCTCAAGTACCCCAGCCGGCCCTCGACCTCGCAAGGACCGCCTGGGGCAAGGGCAGATTCATCTATCTACCCGGCTCAAGTACTCCAGCTGGCCCTCGACCCCGCAAGGACCGCTTGGGGCAAGGGCAGATTCATCAATCTATCCAGCTCAAGTACCCCAGCCGGCCCTCGACCCCGCAAGAACCGCCTGGGGCAAGGGCAGATTCACCAATCTATCCTACCAGATACGATCGGCTCTCAAATTGATATTCATAATTCAATCCAACAAGATGAGAAAGAGGAATCCATATTGACACAGGATATTCAATCCCTAAAAGCTGAAACTCAGCAACAATTTTACACAAAGTAGACGAATCAATGTTGACACAGGATATTCAATCCCTAAAAGCTGAAACTCAGCAACAATTTTACGCAAAGTAGCGAAAGGCTTTGAGCCAAACTCAGCAAAATGTTTCATTAACATAATCACACAAATTGTGCACAAGAAGCAGTGACATTACAAGGAAATGTTCATTAATAAATTGCGTACAAGATAGTAACCAATTTATGCATGAAAACTACCCTGAACCAACAAAACCCTACCAAGCAAAAAACTTACAAAAACAAAATTAGGAAACGCCTCCCAAATCACTCCTCGGTGTTGGATTCGAGTGGCTCAACATCCACTTGCTCGTAAGGAATTGGCAAATCCGATGTAACCCCAATGGCAGCAAGGGCTTTGAGCCACCCATGTTTGAACCCCCGATTCTCAAACTTGGGAACTTTATCAACATATTCCGTGTAAGCAGCACTTTTTCCCGCCTCAAAAGCATCAGATTCAGCTTTCTCCTTGGCCACCTTCAGCTCCTCTAGCTGAGTCTCCACCTTGGCAAGTTCGTCATTTGAGAGCTTGAGCGATTCCTCACTCGCATTCGCTCTAGCCTCGAGATCAAATCGAGTCGCTCAAGAGGCGAGCCCTCTCCTTCTCCGCTTCAGCTCGCGCGCTCTCCATTGCGGCCCTCATTTTTTCAAACTTCGCTCTACTCTTCTGACCTTCCACTTCGGCTTGCAAACGGTCAATTCTGCCAAGAGCATCATGCAGACGGCGGCCCAAGTCGGCAATCCTGCCGACGGTCTGCAAGAATAAGGGATCATTAGATACCTTTATAAAAAATAAATATAAGATTCCTACCAGGAGTGCCGACTACGCAGATAAGGCTACGGCCATAATATCCGACACGGCGCAAAAGGCTGCATTGTCAGCCGGCAAGGAAATTGAAGCCGCCAAGCTCAACGCAATGGCCGGATCCTCAATGGCAGAAGCATTGGAAGAAATCGGCGTATCTTTGATCTTTGGCTAAATAACAAAAGGAGCAACCACATCCGATTCTTCGAGGCGAGGCCATTTGTCAGAAGGACTAGCTTCTGAACTGGCTTCCCCCTCGACGCTGCGTTTTTGACCGCGCTCCTCCAGAATTTGCCATTCTTCACCGGCCCGCTGTTCACCCCCTTTTTCCGTTTCAACCGGCGTAACTTGAACCATCCTTTCAACAATGGGTACAGAGGCCTTAGGCAAGCTAGGATCAGATTCGCCGGCATCGGCCTTTTGTCGAGCAGCCATTCGCTCAGCGTTTCTCCTACGCGCCATTTGCGTAAGGCTTTCCTTCGCCATACCTTCGAAGAAATCGCCAGGTAGGTCGCCCAAATTCGCAAAAATGTCTCCGGAAGAGACTTCTGCCCGACCCGACGCGGATGGTGAAGGATGATCGAGTCCGGCAGCCTCAAACGCCGAGCGCACGGCCTCGTCAACTTCTTCGGCCTCCTCAGTGAATTCTCCAGCCGGATCGGCCACTACTTCTATTACCGGCTCTGCGTCTCGCCCCGAATCAGAATCTTCGAGACCAATTTGCCTAAGGTTCTTGTAGCTGGGAAAGATAAGAGCCGAGAGCTGCTGATCACCGGATGGAATCGGAATGTTGTCCGCAGCCGAGAACATGGTGTAAGTGGGCTCATACCGAAGTAAAATGTGGGCGGCTCTCCCCTGTTTTTGCATGTTTGGGCAGCCAAAGTAGCCGAGTGCAATCTTAATATCCCTAAGGACCACTTCGTCAACGCAAGTCAGAATCTTCTTCAATTTATTACCTGCAAAAGATGAGTGATTAAGGAAAGAAAGCCGATTAAAAAATAAATCATTAAACACAAGATACTACGTGGCAACCTGGGTCACCCTTATGTCTGGGAATGGGGTCTAGGCGATCTTCGGCTTCAGTGAACTCCCAATTACCTTGGACATCGACCATTACATCGTCAACCCTCTTACCAGAACTCCCAATTACCTTGGCCCTAAGGAAGTACCGACCCAGCCGACCAGAGGATTTGGCTAAAGTGTAGCAGTGCCGAATGGCCGAAATTCCGAGATCGATCCTAAGACATCGATTAAATTCTATAACACCCATAATGATTCGAAAGAAATTTACATTTGGTTGAGAATGAATCAGACTCCAATAGCGAAGGTCAGCCCTAAGTAGTGGATGTAGGGGGAAACGGACTCCGCCTTCTGCTATGGACAGGAGGGGGAATACGATTGTATTCTGATCTTCCCTCTCCATATCTAGAGTACTGTCCGTTACAAGAGTTAGATGGACGTCATCGGGAATGGAAAAATGTCGCCAGAATCCGGAAATGCGACTCTCAGAAAGGAGGTCCTTCAAGTGTTTAGCCATTTCGACGGGGATCCAAGGATTCACCGAAAGTAAAAATGATAAACAGAAAATAGGGCTACAAAGAAAAGGGAAGAAAACTTACGAAGAGCAGATGAGACAAAGGTAGACGGACGAAAGTTGCAGAATACGCGAGTGAGAGAAGGGATGCGCGCTGGCGGTCCAAACGTATCAGATGATCGACGAAACGTGCACCAAAAAGGACTGAAGTTTCAAATCGCAATAAATGCGAGAGACGCATGAATGAAGCGGGAAAGTGTAATGATAAACGAAAAGGCGAGCACCTTCTGACATTTTCTGATGCCTTGGGATATGCGAAGCCACCCGATCTATGATAGGCTTTTTGAATTCTAAACCAAACACGCCGATTAACTACCGTCAATAGGGAGTTCGGGGGGCAATTGTGGGAGCCGAATATATGGCTAAATCGGAAGGGGCATGTTTTAGTAACCGTCGTCACTAAGAATATTAATCGGCCCCATCCTCGCAAGACTAGGATGGGCCGAATACGACACGTAGTTTATTGCCGATTAAAAAAGATCGTTGGGGGCCGAATATAAGAACGGGTAATGATTGAAAACTAAGCCCAGGCCCCGAGGCCTCAGGAGGAACAGATATAAATAAAGAAGCAGCATTCTTGGAATGGTATGTAAAAAAAAACACTTCACTAAATTTAGTAAACAAGCTTTCTTGAGTAGAAGAACTGACTTGCTCGTCGGAGTGCTAATCCCGGCACCCCCGACCGGAGTATTTGTCTTTATAGGTGACTAGCTGAGTATCAAGAGCGTCTCCCAGGATCTGAAGAGTATTTCCAAAACCACTTCCCCACACAAACATTGAACCTTAACTCAGAATGTTCAACGGTAAATCAAAACATAAGGCTTGTATGGCCAGATTAGAAGCAACCCTCAAACTAGGGGCAAGAAAGTCAGATCAAGAAGATCAGATTGATCAAAGGAAGCTTGCGAAACTAGATCAGAAGCCCCCCTTGAACTAGGGGCAAAAAAAATGTCCGATGTGCTCGAAGAGTCAAAAGAATTGGGACCTTTCTCAATCTAACGAAGATCGGTAAGAATGCCAAATCCCAGAAGGAAGGAAAGAAGGAAGTATTGCTGAAGGACAATTGAGCTCCTATCTACAACACTAGGGGCAATTCGGCCCCCCATCGGATGAACTCTTACATCATCAGCGAACAACAGCCACTCTCTTGGATTCAGATGGCTTCGAGATCTCAAAACCATTCGACATGGACAAAGCTACACTTTTACCCTTGAGAGGCTCGCTGGGTCGACAACCTGGAAGGGCGACCCGGGCAAAAGTTAGAGCAAGAAAAGAAAGAAAAAGGACAAAAGAAAAAAATACAAAGAAAGAGAAAAGAAAAAAAAAGATGAAAAGAAATGAAAAGAAAAAAAATTCTGAAAAGAAGAAAAGAAATAAAAAAAAAAAGTAGAAAAACAGAGCTCGCAAGGTTGAACACCCGGAAGGGCAGCCTTGGCAAAAGTTAAAGCGCAAAAGGAGAGGTTAAAAACCCGAGTGTACCTTTACCGGAACTAGGTAAGGCCTGATTCCCATGTTTGGGATACGTAGGCAACTTCATTCTGAAGTCCAGCCATAAACACTTCCAATTCGACTATGTCAATGTAATGGTTCTGATCATCTTTGTCTTCTCTGTATCCGAGAGTTCGGTTGTGATCGTTACTTTGAGGACTGATTACAGTGCGCTGTGGTGCCATTCAAACAAGGGACAACATTCCATTGTTGTGCAGTGCCATTTAGACAAGGGACAACTTTCCTTCGGATCTAAGGTTGTGCATTGCAAGAGTAGGTTCTGCGTTCATTGAGCAAAGACCATTTACAAAAAAAAAAAAAAAAAAAAAAAAAAAAAAAAAAAACAGTTTTTGAGAACTTTTACTGAGGTTGACTAATTCTCTCGAAAATTATTCCAATTGTTCCAAAACTAGACCATTTCTTGGACCCGAAAAAGGAAAAATTTCAGTGCTCATAACCTAACTTGCATGATTTTAAACCGTGGCCTGTTGCTTGGCAAACTCTGCCTGTCGGATAGCATCCTGCTGCATCATTTTCATGCTCTCCTGAAGCTGGCGCACCATCTCTTCCAAGCTGGCCATACTGTTCTGCTCTGACTGAATTATCAGTGTATGTTCCTTTTCTGTGAGAGGAGCAGAGTCCTGATCCCTACTGTACACAGGTGGGGTAGACAAAGCCCTCTATCTTGATCCGAATCGATGTCTTCGCTTAGTCCCTTCGCCTAGTAACCGGGGTAGAGAGAGTGGTACATCGTTGTCCGCTTACGGATCCTCAGATTGATGGAGTCGACGACCTCTAGTCGAGTGCTTGGGAATATCTCTGGCTGGTCGGAAGCAATTGTGCTCAACTACCTAGCAAAAAGATAAATAAAGCGTATAAATAAACAGACAATCGGACAGCGTAACGGTGTAAAATAAACATACAACACGCGGTTGGGTATCATAATATGCTGCCAATAAGCTGAACACACTGTTCCTCAAATACTGATCACTGTTTCTGAATCGTTATCCCAAAGTCTGAACCTGATACCCACAGATAATTGATTCCCAAAATATCGATATCGATGCCCAGTTTGATACCTGCACTTGCAAACTGGTATATGCACTCCTTGTAGAGCTACACTCTAAAATCACATAGCAAGTAAATGAGAAACAATACACCCCTATGTTGGGGTAGGGTTTCCCTGTCCTATCTTGTCAGGAGCTAGGGTTTCACTATGTACGCAGCGGTTTCAAACAACCTAAGATCGGGTGAGCAACCTGTCCTAATTTGGAATGGTCACTATGGATTCCGAATATGCACTAGGTCGAATGGTCGAAAAGGGTGCCCCGGTAAAACCGGGATTTGTGCTCCCATATCTTGGCGAGCAACCGGTCACCTTATGGCATGCTTTGACAAAGTCAAGCCTCGTGAGCCGCCAGAATAGCAGATGGCCAACACGGTGTCCTAGGCGCACCAATGCACATGCAATGCAAAGAGACACATAAATGAAATCAAAACAGGATATTACGAGTTTGAGTCAAGCTCTTTAAAATCCCCAACAGAGTCGCCAGAAACTATAACAACACCCGCGGGGGACCTCGCTACAGTTCGGACTCGATTTTGTCACGGTTCTAAATCTGAACCAAAGAGTCCAAATCCGGCAAATCGTTTTGAGAAAACAGATTTTTGAAAAGAAGTGCCAAACATGGACTGCTTTGCCAGATTCAGAGTCGCTACCTAAATATTTTTTTTAATAGGGAAATTTAGGAAACCCTGACTCGGTGCCAAAGGCCACGTGTTCGTCATCACCGAAGTTGCCTCGGCTCGGGAGCTTGGGTACGATTGGGGAAGGTCAGCTATGAGCACCCCCTCTCGCCCGGTCCGAGGACCGGTCTCTACTAACCGTGATATCCGATTTTGAAAACGTTATGTGTTCTTATTCCGGTTATTAGCCTAGAATTACTATGTTATGCGCACAGCAAACAAGTATAGACCAAATCACCTAAATTGGAACAAAACATTTCATGTTTATTTTGAAAAGGGTTTGCTACTCGCAAGTAGGCTAAAATGCAGATTTTGCCACCCTCAAGTGGGCTTTAAAAAGATGGTTTTGCCACTAACTAGTGGGCTTAAAACTCTCAGTTTTAATGCATTATTCCAATTTAGGTATTTTGACCTCCATCCACAGGCATTCAAGCAGTTATATCACATAAGCAGCTAGCCTCATGGTAATCATGCTATTATGGCGACATTCACACGCATGCGATATGCTAAAGCATAAAATCTTACCTAGTACTCCAAGCCAAAACGGAAACTAGTTAGTAATCATATGCATGATCCTAGTTCATGTTATGATGGCTAATGCAACACATGCAAAATGCAACTATAATAGGCTCGGCTATCCTAAAGATGGCATGTGAAATACTGCAACTAACAAGTACTCAACTTGGAATTGAAATACAAGTGCAATTAGCATGACGTGCCGAGCCCGATGTATGTAAAGCAAATGTATGGATGCACGCATGCATAGCATAAGGTATGCTAATTTAAATATGCCCTAATACTAACCATTGAAAGCAGGTAAATAAAAGGGAAGAAAGACGTGGAGTTGGAAGACATACACACACACACCCACCCACACTTATTACACAATTACCCTCGCTCGGAGGGTCCGAATAAATATTACAGTCTGAACAAATAATACTGAATTAATTAAATATTACAAAACTTCTAATTACTTAACAAAATAAATGCAGAAGAGAAAAGGCCATGGCCAGCCTTTGAATGCGCGAATGATGCATGCTCGATCCTCTTGCACGAAACTCCGCCATAGCACTATTGCCTCTGTTTTCACTGCCTTGCTTCTCTGAAAACTGCCAAAGTCCCAGGGTATCTTCAATGAGCACTGCAGAACACCATCGGCTAAGTGAAATGACCACCGGCCATGGTAAAATGCCGTCGGCTTCTGATGAAGTTATCGGCCATTCACTAATGGCCGGTCGGCACTAAATGTTGCCGGTCGGCAAAAACTTCCTGCAGAAAACAATTTTGACAGCAACAGAGGACAGGTAGTGCATGGCATAGAATTTCAAGCACATGTAAGCATGGTCATGTTCCCTATCATGTATTGAACTCAGGGGAGCATGGTCCTTGATCCTGGGGCCATCAATTGTGCATGATAACCTAAGGGACCAAACTTGCCATTCAATGTAAAATGCATGCAACACACAAATGAGGACCAAGACCCTATCATGTCAAAGTCAAGGGCCTCGGTGACTGAGGGATGAGATGTGTTTCATCACTTGTAGTATGAACACCTCTCACCTTCACACTAGGTTTGACACCCCAAACCAAGCAATGCAATGCATGTTGTGCAAACACGGCTCAAAAATGCAACAAGAAGCTAAGATGCAAAACATGTAAAATGTGATGCAATGCAAACTATCATGCAAACAACATGGTAATGCCACTAGCATGCAACACTACAAGCAACACTACAATGCACACTAGATAGGCAAGTATGTAAAGAGGTGGGCATGCAACAATGCACAAACCATAAGGATACCACAACATGCAATGTCATGAGCATACTACAAGATGCAAATATATGATCCATGGACTTACACTAAGATGGAGGACCCTCAGCCACACCCCAAAACAGTGGCCAAAAGTGATGGAATGATGGGAAAATACTCATGCAAACTTGCATACCAAAGAGCATAAGGCTAAGGCATAAAAAGAAGCCTTCTACCACAACTATCATGACCACACATGGTATGAATGAAACAACCAAAAATAGAGTTTTAATGCATTAAAACACGCCTCAAAACCCACGTGAATGGCAACCCAAGTGACTTAAACATACAAGCATGCACAATGCCCATTTCAAGGCACAAAATTACAACACCTCAAGGCATGAAAGGGATGATAAATGCTATCATACAAGCATGTTATAGGGACTGAAATAGCATAAGAAGTGACTCCAAATCATTTAAACAACCTAACCAAAGCATGCTAATGACTCACTCACTCAAGGCCAAAATTCTAGAATGCAAAGGAGCTATATAAAGCATGTCAAACATGACAAAAACAGTGGCCAACAGACCTAGAGCATAACAAATCATGACCAAAAGCTTCAATAAGCTAAGCCAAATCATGAAGATATACTAGGCTAAACACATGGCACATTTCTAGGCAAGATAAGGAATTATAAAGCAAGTATAAGATGCATGCTAAGGGCTGCAAATCCAACCAAAGACAGAGATATAACATGACTAAAAGACACCCAAAAACCTCTGAGATGGGACCAAAAACAACCAAGCATGCATGTTCCCCTTTAAGCCAAGAACAAAGGTAAAAGAATGACAAAGGGGAGAGGGGTGTCCCTCCCCTACACAAGACTTCAAAATCACTTCATCACCACTGAAAATCCACTGGATTTCAGTGGTGAGAAGACCAATACAACAAAGTAAACAAAGCTTAAAGAAAGGACACCAAAATAGGCCAAAAGAGGCCTAAGGGGGGGAGGGAGTTCGACCCTCAATGCCAAAACACCCTTAATGAAAGATGTTAAGCATGAAAATAAAAGACTTTTTTATGTTATACACAAAGCTTAAATCAGCATGCAAGACAGGTAGAAAACTAGTGCAAGATTGGGGAAACTAAAGCAAATGTCTCACCCTTGAAGAACCCTTGAAGAACAGATGATCCAAATGCACCTCATCGATCAAAATCAGTCCAAAACCTCAACAAACAACCCTCAATGCCTCTCAATCTCGAGAAGGTGTAATGGTGTGTTAGTGCAAAAGTAAGGTCAAAATACACTTTTAGGCTTCCTAACACACCCTAAGGATGAGAGAGTGAGATATAGAGAGAGAGAGGATGATATATCGATGTATAGATATAGAAGCTCGATTTTTTGATTCAAAAGCTCTAACCCTTAACAAAGGAGAGGATGAGTGCTTATATAGGCAAGGCCAAGGTTCTAGGCTTCTCTAAGAAGCTAGATGAAAGGGCAAGGATGCAAGGGTTCTTGGCTTCTTGGAGAAGCTAATACAGTTGGTGAAACCTTCCCATGGAGCTTGGCCAAAAGGTTCTAGCTTCTACAAGGAAAAGGGGGTCAAAGGTTCACACCACCAAAAATCAAGACGGAGGAGTGATGGTGCATTCCAGCTGGCATAGCTGGCATGCACCATGCCTCAAGGGTGCAAAGGAGTCACACCGGCCAGAAAAAGAGGTCGCCGGCAAAATAAAGTGCCGGTTGGCCAAATATAGTGCCGACCAGCCATTGGTTTTAAGAAACCATGGCCGGTGGCACCCATAAACAGCCGGTGATGCTAGGGGAAGGCCGGTGGGATGTGGGGATGGCCAACAAGCCATTCCCTGCCCTTCAAGGCAAAAACACAAGTGTTTGGTGCCAAAACCAAACACGGAACAGTCGAGTCAAGAGATCCTAATGCAAGGCGCGTAGCCAAGACCTTCAGGAACTCAAGACGAACACAAACAAAGAGGATCACTGAGTGTTCAAGTGGTGACGTCCGAGCCGTGAGGACGGTCAAAAATGGGGTGTCTACAGTGAGGAAAGGGCTTTTTAAGAAAAACAGAGTCTGAGGGCCGAGTGATGTGAGGATCACAAATAAGAAAGGGTGGGAAACAATACCCAGGGAAACAGGCTCCCTGTGCATGTCTGAGTGTCGTGTCTTTCATTTTGTTTCGATTCTTGTTTTGAGTCATTTCGAGTGTTTCTCGATGTGCTTAGGTTGTATACCTTTTCTTTTCCTTTATTGAGTCATTTTCGCTGTGGTCAGTCGTAGGCTCAATATCCGGTTAAGAACTCATTTCTTAATTTCAAAAATGATTTGTTTTGTGCTCAGAGTGCTATGCCATTCTCCATATTTGTGCAAAACAGGTTATGTTCTTTCATGAAATCGCAGGGTTTAACCCAGGTCGTGTCCAAACAGTGGAACCAAGACCTATCTGAAGCTGTATAGGTTCTAGGTTGCAAAGCAAAAGAAAAGAGAGAAAATTTGGAGCATCTGTTTTTGTTTCAACTTCTGCAAGTTCTGTCATTGCATCATGTATGTTCAGAATGAGTAGTATGCTATATGAGCTGTGTGTTCAGAGTGAACAGAATACTGTGTTGACTGTTTCAATGCCAGAATGGCGATCAGAAGTGCTCTCATGAGTACCATTTCCCGTCAGAGTTACCTTGGCTTTGCAATGAGGGAAAGTTGTGATTAGGAAGAAAAGCGGCATCCATGATTTCCCTAGCAGATGTTGCTCCTTGTCAGCATTTCAGAACCTTTGAACTGTGAGTAGAAGGTAAGTGTTTGAAGAACACAAAGGGAGATCCCCATCGGAGTAGAGCGGTTCGTCGCCACTCACCCTATGAGCTGGCGCAACCAGGCGATATGTATGTACGGTTCATTTAAAGAAGTTCCGTTTAAGATCATTTACTTTAGTGTATCCATCACACTTCATTTACTTTAGTGTATCCATCTCACTTCATTTGCTTTAGTGTATCCATCACACTTCATTTACTTTAGTGTATCCATCACACTTCATTTCCTTTAGTGTATCCATCTCACTTCATTTCCTTTAGTCTATCCATCACACTTCATTTACTTTAGTGTATCCATCACACTTCATTTGCTTTAGTGTATCCATCTCACTTCATTTGCTTTAGTGTATCCATCACACTTCATTTCCTTTAGTGTATCTATCATACTTTGTTCACTTAGTGAATCTATCACACTTTGTGTTCACCTTTAGTGTATCTATCATACTTTGTTCACTTAGTGCATCTATCACACTTTGTGTTCACCTTTAGTGTATCTATCATACTTTGTTCATTCAGTGCATCTATCACACTTTGTGTTCACCTTTAGTGTATCTATCATACTTTGTTCACTCAGTGCATCTATCACACTTTGTGTTCACCTTTAGTGTATCTGTCATACTTTGTTCATTCAGTGCATCTATCACACTTTGTGTTCACCGTTAGTGTATATATCATACTTTGTTCGCTTAGTGCATCTATCACACTTTGTGTTCACCTTGTGTATCTATCACACCATGCTCACCTTGTGTATCTATCACACTATGCTCACCTTATGTATCTATCACACTATACTCACTTTTTTGTATCTATCACACTATGCTCACCTTGTGTATCTATCACACCATACTCACTTTTTGTATCTATCACACTATGCTCACCTTGTGTATCTATCACACTATGCTCACTTTGTGTATCTATCTCACACTCGCTTTGTGTATCTATCACACTTTGTTCACTTAGTGTATCTATCACACTTCGCTCGCTTTTGTGTATCTATCACACATGTTTGCTAAGATTGCATAATTTTCTTACATCTTTCTGCATGAGATGTAGTTTGATTCATGTTTATTTGCTTGTGTACGAGTTTGTTGTGGCATTTCTTCGCATAGCATTTGCTTAAAATGTCGCATTTATTTTGCATAATGGCTTCATCACAGCTCTCTTTGCATAACCATAAGTTATGATCTTGCATTGTGCATGTCATTTGCATCTTGCCTCTAAACTACGCTGGTTTGATTCCTTGCAGAGGGATACGTAGGCAGCTGCGGGCGCAACCATTTATTTGTATTTTGTTTGTTTGTCTAAGTCTTCGGCCTTGTTAAAAATGGGTTGTCTCTAGGCTTTGACATTCACTCACGTCATTTCATGACTCTGAGCTCTGTCAAAGAGGGGCAACTATAGACACCCCATTTTTAACCACCCTTAAAACTTAGGTGTTATTGATGGTTTACTTGATGTTGAAAGCTGTGCAGTGCAAAGGTTCGATTTCTTTGGCGAGAGGAGAGTCAAATCCCAACCTTACACCTCATTTTGGACCAAAGCTATTTTTAATGGTTTTTAAACCTTAAAACCCTCTTTTTGAAAACATTTTTGAAACAAAGTTCCTACGATGCTCCGAGGCTCACATTTCGTCAAATGTTGCGCTTTTCGGTAAACCTAGAAAGGGCAAAGTGGAAATGAATAAAATAGAGATGAAATCTTTGAAAAATCTTTCAAAACATCTTGTTTAGGGGTTTTGAGTTGAATAAAATGAGAAAGAAAAGAAGAAAACTAGTTTGGGAGAAGTTCGGCATCAATTTGGGTAGGATCGAAACTGCGCGGCTTCACCAAAACAGGCATAACTTTTTGCACAATTGGAATTTTGATGCAAGGCTGGTGCCATTGGAAAGCTAACTTCTGAGGCTTCAATTTGGACAACTAGTCGATCACTTTTGGCCTTCCCAGCCATTGGCCGACCACTTTTCTTTCTGGGAGATCATTTTTTGTCCTGAAAAACCAGAAAAAGTAGTTGGCCGACCACTTCAACTAGTCGGCAGCTTTCCTTCAGCTTTTTGAACATATTTTCCTCTAGCTATTGGAGGGCACCAAAGCTATCCTCCATACACGTGTATAGAGGGATTGCCTTGAAGCTTAGCTTCTCCAAGAAGCTTTGGCTTTTGTTTTCTATAAGAGGGAGGCTCCTCCTCCCTCCTCTAGGTTTAGAAATTTTGGCTTTGAGTTATAGATATAGCTTTGTATCTATCTTGCCTTGGTTCTTCATTTTTGTGCCTAAAAGGTGTAGTTTTGTCTCACTTTTATATACAAACACACACTCAAACACCATCCTCTTGGAGCTGAGGTCCCTTGAAGTTCTTTTCAGTGTTCTTGGGTTGGTTTGAGCATGGAAAACTTGCCGGAGTTGTAGCTTTAAAGAAAGTCTTCAAGGGTGAGTCTTTAACCCTTAAATCCTCCATTCTTGCTTAAGCTTTTAGCCTTATTGCATACTGTTTTAAGCTTAGCTCTTAACTAGAAAAAGTTCTATTTTTGCATGCTTAAGAAGTTTGTTTAAGGTCACTTTTTCGTTTGGGGTGTTCTACTCCCTCTTAGGCCTTGTTTTGAGCCATCCCTTTAGGCTCTTGTTGTAGCCTTTGCATGACCTTTCTACCACTGAAATCCAGATGATTTTCAGTGGTAGAAAGGTAGTTTTGGAGTCCTAAATAGGAGAGGGTCATCCCCTCTCCTTATGTCTTGTTTACTTGCTTTGAATGCCTCATGTGTGAGCATGTTTGTTAAGCTTATGTTGGCCATATCTTAGCTTGTATTTGGGCTTATTTTAGCATGGCATGCCACTATTTTTACTTGGTTTTGTCACCTCATGCATGCCTAATACACTTGTAGTGCAAATCTCACAAACTAGTCTTGTACGCCTCATGTTTGAGCATGTCTTTCTAGCTTATTTTTGGGCCATCTCAGTAGGTTTTTGGTATTGTTTTAACATGCCTTAGATCTTTTTTGGGTTGGTTTGGTTGGCTCTTACATGCCTTATACACTTGTAGTGTAAATTTCATAAACTAGTCTTGTATGCTTCATGAAGTAGCATGTCTTTCTAGCATATGTTGAGTCCATTCCAGCATGTATTTGGTGTTTTTTTTCCATGTCATACCTCTGTTAGGGTTTGGTTTGGTCAACTCTTGCATGCCTCATGCACTTGTAGTGCAATTCCATGAAATAGCCTAACATGCATCGTGCTTTAACATGTTATTCTAGCATGTTTTTGGCTTAACTCTAAGAAGCTTTGGTCCATGTTTTAACATGCTTTAGTTCTAATTTGTGTCATTTTTCCCATGCATGACTTGATTTGTATAGCTATGGTTCAATCCAGCTTGTTAGCTTTGTGCATCAAGTCCATTAGCATGCGTAGCTTGGCCTATTTGAATGATTTGGCATCACTTGTTATGTTATTTCAGTCCATGTAACATGGTCATACACTTGCATCTGTCACTTATTCAATGCGTTGGAGGGTTTGCCCCTTTATGCCTTAACATGAATCATTGCGTATGCCTTCATGCCTTAGCTTGCGAACCATCATTTCGGTGCTTATTTGGGGTTATTTTGCCATGATATAACTCTGATTTTTGTTGGTTAAGTCATCCCATGCTTGGTCTTAATAGGTGTAGTGTAATCCACCTTATTTGCCTTGTATGCATCATGCCTTATGTCCTTCATGCTAGCTTGTTTTGGCTTCCTTCTATGCATGTTTTAGTATCATTTAAACATGTTCTAGGACTGTTTTGGGTTGCCTTTTCCATATGCTTCATGCTTTGTATAGCTGTAGTGCAACTGGCCTTGCTAGCTTTGTGTTTTGTTGACTCATGCATGCTATCTTTGAGCTACTTAGATGATTTGGCATCATTTAATACTTCATTTCAGAGCTTATAACATTGCCATGTTCCCACTTCATTTACTCTTTAAGTGCCATTGAGTGTTGTGCATTGTTGCCTAGTTTATGGCTTAGCTTGTATGCTTGCATACCTAGGTCTTTGAGCCCTTATCTTAACATGTTTAGGTCTTTGTTTTGACCTACTTGAGCTTTGTTCATGTTTGGTTCATGCATTTGTGCCATGTATTGCATGTCTCCTTTGTAGTCCTCTTTACTAGCTTCATGCTTTAAGGACCTTTGCATGCTATGCTTGCTTTGCTTGAATGATTTGGCATCATTTCTTACTTAGTTTCAGTGCATTTAGTGTTGTTACACTTCTGCATTTATCACTTCTTGAGCTTTCTTGAGGGTTGTGCTCTTAGGCCTCTTTGATGGGCCATTGCATGTGTATGCTTGTATATGCTTCATGTGCTTTAATTTTATCACCAATGGTCACTAATTTGGGCATGACTGAAGTCTCCCCCTGTTGGTTTAAGTCCATTTAGCATGTTTACTTATATGTTGTTCGCATGCTTATTGTTCATTGCATTGAGTATGCCATCCTACATTGCATTGTGCATGCCATGTGGTTATTTACATTGTGTATGCCAAGTTGTTTCTTTGCATTGAGTATGCATGTCCCTAACATTGCTAAGTTGCCCTTGTAGCATTGCTTTGTGTTTCATGCATTAGCATCGTTCGCATGTCGTTAGCTTTGTTAAGTTGATCATATCACATTGCATTGCGTATGCCATGTAGTTGCATTTTTGCATGCTTAAGTTACATTGCATGTTTGCCATGCTTTTGTTGCATTGTGTTTGGAATAGTTGTTAGTCCAAACACGGGAAACGAGGGGCGTTTCGTACTTAAAGTGATGAAACGTGCCTTAATTCCCGATCGCTGAGGCTCTTGATCACACATGATAGAGTTTTAGGCTTTATGTGTTTACTTGTGCATTCATTTTATATTGAATTGTGCAACTTCGCCTCTCGGCCATCATGCATGGAAATGCGCGATTGGCAGCTTGAGGGTTGAGAACTACACTCCCTTAAGCTCATGACATGATAGGGAGGGTGGTTGTGCACACATATCTTGCAAATACATTGCCATGCCCTTTCTTGCTCTCTCACAAAGAATTGGAATTCAAAGAATAACGGTCGCCACCAAAAACTAGCTGGCCGACCACTTTTTCCAGCTTTTAACAAAGAAAGTGGTCGGTAGGTGGCTAAAGAAGACCAAAAGTGTTCGGCCACCCTCCCACAGGACTCCCAAGGTGAAGTTCTAGCTTTCTGGAGCTTGGTGAAGTGTTCTGAGAACAAATGAAAACAGAGGCAAATCGGGGCATCGCATTGGATTTCCAAACGAGGAGAACGGGCATGCACGCATTCCTCTTCCTCTGAAGCTCCTGCTTTTACTGCTCTATTTAGCTAATGTGTTTAGCTAGTTTACGCTTTGGTTTGTACCTCTAATGGTTAATGTGTTAAATATTCAATTCATTTTGTAATAATTAGTTAACTAGGATTAGTTAATTAATTTGTTGTGTAATAATTAGTTTAATTTGCTTAGATTAGTTAGTTAGCTTCTTACTCGGTCCCTTCGTCGAGAGGGCGTATTGTTGTAATAAGCGTGCGTGTGTGCGATGCATGTCTTCCAACCCCCATTTCTTTCTCCCTTTTACTTAACTGCTTATGATGGTTAGTTTTATGGCATATTTCGATTAGCATACCTTATGCTTGCATGTGTGCATCCATTCATCTGTGTTGCATGCACCGGGCTCGGCACATCATGCTAACTACATTGTATTTTCAATACCTATTTGAATACATGTACCAAGCTGCATTTCACATGACATTCTAGATAGCCGAGCCTATCTTAGTTGCATTTTCGCATGTGTTGCATTAGCCATCTTAACATGAACTAGGATCATGCATGATTTCTAACTGGTTCTTTGTTTTGGCTCGAAGTACACTGTGAGTGTTTACACTTTAGCATACTGCATGTGTGTTAATGTTGCCATGAAAGCATGCTTACCATGAGGCTAACTGCTTATTTGATATAACTACCTGAATGCCTATGGGTGAAGGTTGGATTACTTGAATTGGAATAATTCATTGAAATCCACATTTTAGCCTACTTGGAAATAGCAAGCTTCAAACCATTTTCAAACGAACATGCGATGTTTTGTTCCAAATTAGGCGATCTAGTCTATACTTGTATGCCATGTGTATCACGTAGTAAGATTAGCTAATTAACCAGAATAAGAACACATGTGTTTTCAAAAACAAAATATCATGCTTAGTACATGTCGATCTTTGATCGGGCGAGCGGGGGTGTTCATTGTATGACCTTCCTCTCTCGTACCCAAGTTCCCGAGCCAAGGTAACTTTGGTGATGACGGACACGTGGCCTTAGGCACGAGTCAGGGTTTCCTAAATTCCCCAAAATAAAATATTCAGGTGGCGACTCTATATCTGGCAAAGTAGTCCATGTTTGGCATTCCTTTCTAAAAATTAGTTTTCCAACATGATTTGCCGGATTTGGACTCTTTGGTGATTTATCGGTCTTACATCACACATTGTAAGATTAGATTCAGAACCGTGACATTTGAGTCCTGAACTGTAGCAGCCTGATAAACAAAACAAAATCCGCGCCATATCTCGCACGTGGAGCTCAGGAGTCCTCGGGCATGTCTATAGGCACGTTTTGATTAGCGTACCTTATGCTTGCATGTTTGCATCATTCATTTGTCTTCCATGCACCAGGCTCGGCGCATCATTGAAACTACATTGTATTTCAATACTTACTTGAATACGTGTCATCAAATTGTTGCATTCATATGCCATCTTAGATAGCCGAGCCTATTAGTTGCATTATTGCATGTGTTGCAGTAGGCATCTTGCATAGTTAGGATCATGCATATTTCTAACTAGCTTTTGTTTTGGCTCGGAGTACTCGGTAAGTTTTATGCTTCAGCATACTAGCATGAGTGTGAGTGATGTCATGTTTCGCATGCTTGCCATGAGGCTACGTGCTTACTTACTAAATTGCATGAATGCCTGTGGATAAAGGCTTTGTTGCTTGAGTTGGAACAATTTGATAAATGCGAGTTTTAATCCCACTTTGCGAAGTGGCAAATCATCATGTTTTAAACCCGCCTGAGGGTGGCAAATCCTTGCATTAGCCCACTTGTGAGTAGCACTTTCAAACCATTTTCGAAAACAAACACGAGTCGATTTGTTCCAAGTCTTGCGACTTAGTCTATACTTGTATATTGTGCGCATCATGTAGTAAAATTAACTAATAATCGGAATAAGAACACATGTGTTTATGAAATAACATATCATGGTAGTAGAGGTTGATCCTTTGATCGGGCGAGCGGGGGTGCTCATGTCATGACCTTCCCCTCTTGTACCCAAGTTCCCGAGCCGAGGCAACTTTGGTGATGACGGGCACGTGGCCTTTGGCACGAGTCAGGGTTTCCTAAATTTCTCAAAAATAAAATATTTAGGTGGCGACTCTGTAATCTGGCAAAGTAGTTTAGTTTTCGCATTATTTGATTTAAAATCTAATTTTCGAAAATGATTTGCCGGATTGGATTCTTTGGTGTTTATCAGTCTCATATTGCACTTTGTGAGATTAGATTTAGAACCGTGACAGGAGTTCGAACTGTAGTAAGACCAATTCGCGCTTCTCCAAAAAGGGGGTGCGCGAAGAAAGTCAAGTCTACAGAAGCACAATTCTGGACAACAAGGCTTTTGAAAAACAAGGTATGAGCCTGTTCCAAATGCAACAAACACAACCCAAAAGCCAAACTCAAAGGGATATAAGGGAAATAAGATATAAATGACTATACAAGGCAATGAAACCTGGATCCAAAACATCAAATGGTTTGAGTCCAACCCAGAATCGCTCTAGTTTTCAAAGTCGATATGGTTGGTTCGGCTGGCGAGCTGAGGGTACACCCGAGCCAAATCGATCCATGAACAACCCTAATTGCCACAACCAATGTTTTCATACGTGCCTCATCCATTTGTTTCAATAATGTATTAAAATACAGGACATCTAACAAAAGAAAGGAAATTTCTATTACTTAGCAAATTAGCAATTCTGGCACGAATTTAGACCATGTCTAGCAGGACATCATTATCATTTACCATTCATTACAAGAACCGAGGATGTGAAATGCAAAACAAGGTCATCATTGTCATTTATCAGTCATTATCATTACAATAACTTTGTGATTGGAGGGGAAAAACACAAAAGATGATTATCCAATCCTGTTGCTCCTTAAAAAAAAAAAAAAAAAAAAAAAAAAAAACTAGCCAATGTGGCATTTTATCAAACACTTAGCAGACCCATAATCAAAAGCATAAGACTTTACTGTGTGTAGAATCACCAACAATTCATTTACTTCAATGATTATATTGGGTAGAATATGAATATAATAATCATAATACATAACATGTTAATCATTCTATTTTCTATATTTTTTTCCCCAAATTAAAATCATTCAAGTTGTTCATGAAACCTTTTAATAATAGAGAGGTTTTGGAGATGTTAGAAGTAACAAATGGAATGACTTTAATCTCATCTTAACAATGAATTCCATTTACGCAAACACGTCCAACGATAGAGTGAGGGTAGAGAATGAGAAACCCAGGGACTTGACAAGAGAGAGAGAGAGAGAGAGAGAGAGAGAGGTAGTGAAAGAGAAACAGAGACAACAAACTGACATGGAACTCACGGTGGTGCTGTAGCTTGATGTCAGTGCAGGTTGAACTCACGGTGTGGAGGATGAACTGTCCTCACGGTGGAGTATGAACTCATGATGGCTCTCTATTACAGCTTTGTGGAAGAACTATAGATAGATTAGGGCACAAAGTTCTAATCAAGGAGTTGAAAAGTTTTTTGGGATTGAAATTTCGATATTATCCGATTTGGGCGCTAAATCAGAATTTTTTCGGTGCTTTAATTTTGGGTGTATGTAAAGACAGAGAAAAATATGAAAAAAAAAATAAAAATAAAATATAATTCATAAATTGGGTGGCAATGTGAAAGTATTCCCACCAAAAAATAAATCTGTGTTTTATGAATTTTTTAGTCGCCAAATGGGCAATTTGTTGTAGTGAGAGAAAGATATGAGAGGAAAACTGATAAACACACGCAAAAAAAAAAAAAAAAAAAAAAAAAAAAAAAAAAAAGTAGTATATTTTTTTTAATTACTGCCCAATTTGTCAAAATTTTCCCTCCAAAATTAGTGACAAAATAATTTCCTCTAAAAGGTCTCAAAATATTAAAAATTAATAGTAACAAAAATATATTTCTCACCAAATAATCTTAAAATATTTAAAATTAAGTTTTTCAAAAAAAAATGTAAAATTATTGGTGGCAAAAATATATTCCTCACTAATAATTTTATAATTAGCGACAAATTTTTTTCTCATCAAAAGTTTCAAAATTTTGGCACCACCAAAAAAAATTAGCGAAAAAACCTTCGATGACAAAACTTAATTTTTCCTCACCTAAAAAGAAGTATTTATTGACAAAAATAAATTCCGTCATCTATTATTTTTATTTTTTTATTATATGTGACAAAATTTTATAATTCGTCAAGAATTGTTTTTATTTAGTGACGAAATTTATTTTCTTCACTACTTTTCATCACCATAGGTTACTTTTGTTCTATTGTAACACCAAGCTTTACGAATAGCAAATAACTAAAAGAAAAAAATCAACTATGTTACATAATTATAATATTATGCACCTTACTATATTTGTCATTGTCGTTGAACAATAATAATCAATATACATCGTGTGAGACATACATGATTTGTTAATTGGTCATTGCCCATCAAAAATCAATAGAGAGGCCTCATTCAAACTTGTTTTTGTTGATTTCTGACCGAATATCAGCATTGGACAAACTTTGAATAGTAAATGGAGGTTGTTTTGGAAATGGAAGGTCTATTTCACTTCTTAAAATGAGAACCACAACTGACATAGTTGGTTTATCCACAACGTGCACTACAAAAAAAAACACCTTTGGCGACTAAATTTTTAGTCGCCAAAGGTCCTATTTTAGTCGCCAAATGTCAAAATTTCACTTTTCCCGACTAAAAATTTTAGTCGCCCGTCTTGTTGCCAATATATGGTCGCGGATGCCTTTGGCGACTAACAGTTTTTTAGTCGCTAAAAACCGTGTCTTCAGCGACTAAACATTTTGTCGCGAAAAGTCACTTTCTTTTTTGAAATCATACCTTTGCCGACTAAATTGTTAGTCGCTGAAAGTTAATTTTTTATTTTATTATTTATACCTTTGGCGACCACTGAATTTAGTCGCTGAAAGTATTTTCCGAAAAAAATATTTTTGCCTCCGCTGCTACCAAGTTTTGAACTTGTAACCACTAACTTTCCAACTTTGTCAACCTTTTCCAACACTCTCTTCCCACTATGGCACTACAACCTCACGCGAATAATAATGCAACATATATTATTTATATACTAAATTTGCCGGTATTAATACAAACTATATATATAAATAATTATTTTTATTTAATGTATTTAATGTAAAAAATAAAGTATTTACTTAAAAAAAAATATGAGGGCACTTTTGGCGACTAAATCTGAATTTTAGTCGCCAATTCTGTGCTTTTTGGCTACTAAACGCTGCTTTGTCGCTAAAAACCTTAAATTCCGGCCAAAAAAAGAACTTCCGGCGACTAAACTTATTTTCCGTCGCCAAAAGATCCACTTTTGCCGACTAAACTCAGTTTTAGTCGCCAAACTGTCCACCTTCAGCGACTAAATTGTTTGTAGTCGGCAAAACTGCTATAATCAACGACTAAAACTGTTTTTTGTCGCCAAAACCATAACTTTTCGCTACTAAATTATTTTAGTCGCCAAAAACCGTGACTTTTGGCTACTAAACAAACTTTAGTCGCTAAAAACCCTATATTCGGCGACTACACTTCCTTTTAGTCGCTAAAACCGTGCTTTTCGGCGACTAAACAGTTTTAGTCGCTAAAACCCTGCTTTTCGGCGACTAATTTAATTTTAGTCGCCATTTCATGCACTTTCAGCGACGAATTTTTTATTTTTAGTCGCCATTTGTGTATTTTGTTGTAGTGGTGGTCTTAGACACAGAAGGCCAATATGTATACATCTCATTACTTTAGACCAAGAACATGAATCAACCACTACCTCGTCCGCTATGTCTAACTCCCGACTTTTGTTGTACAATTCCCATGCTTGGAATAGTTCGATATATGTCCATATATGAATTAGTATAACCACATATAATGATGGTGACTAGCAATGTTTGAAAGCAAGTAAAGGTGAAATTAGTGCACTTACATAACTAAGGGGGTTCTAATATTTTTCATGATAATGTATGCTGGTATTTTTCATGCCACTAACCGTGTCTATTAGCAAAACACTAAAATTAAAGACATCTGAATTCTCCGAGAATAGCCCTCCTAATGCATACTCGGAAGACATATAGCCATTGCATTTGATTGGGAATTGTTGCATTTATGCTTAGTCAAGATTATAGGTCTTCGAATAAATAAATATAATGCAACTATTCCAAGAAAATTAAAAATTTTTAAAAGGAATGTGAAAAACTTATCTACTGAATTTATACTATTTGCAAAGGGACTAGTTGTGAGATTGACACCTCGTAATAGTTAAACCCCTAACCTCCCCTTGCAAGCACTTATGTCCTACCTCCATACATTCACATTTGTAACACTAGTCTTTGTCTCAACCCAAGATATATTTTAAGCAAATTTTCAAAGCGATGGGCCTGTTGTCATACCAACTAGTGTTTGTTTCCATTAAACTTTTATTTGTAGTATTTCAAACATAAAATGTTCCGTACATATCATACATAACTGCATCAGTAGGAAAAATAGTTGGCAAAGGCAAGCAAAATCTATTGAAGGAAAAAAAAATATCCTTACAATGTTCCCACCAACCTATGAGTGTTTGCCAATTCTTATGTCACTTGAAAAGTTCGCGCTAACTCAAGTCTGAAATTTTTGGATTCATGTCATCATCCAAGAGAATATTTATAGTTTTCAAAATCTCTAAGAATAACCCTTAAACAAGAATCACATTGGAGATAAAGAAGCCCTCTAGCAATAACTTGAATAATGGAGAGTTTTCTAATGAGATCTACATGTGTACCTTGATGAATTGAGAGTGATTTATGGATCAACATGCTTACATTAAATATCATCAAGGGGTTTCTATTTCAACTACACTTTTCAAGGAAGATGTTCATAAGTGGATTTCAAAGAACTTGAGCTTGAAACTTTTATGGATTCTAGAGTGGCTCATCATAGTGGATTCGACATTGGGATTGTGGATTCAACTTTGGGTGAAGCAATTCCAAGGTGAAGACGATATTGAAAGAGGCACAATGAGTTGGGTTCAATTTGGAAGTGGATCCGCTTGGTAATTGAGGGTATTCTTGTGTGATTTCATTTTATTTTTTTTTTAGTAGATTGAATTGTGGCTTTGGTCTGTGATTTTTTAACGCAGTTGTGATATATATATTTTTTCATAAAATCTTTGTGTCTATTATTGTTGCTTGATAGTAGATCTAATTCAATTCTCTCATTATTGGATTAGATATATGGTTTTTTTTTTTATTGGGAATTGTTACTCGTTGTTGATATTGAATCACTTCATACTTCTCAGCTTCTGGAACCCGTCATTTTTAAAGAGAATCTGAATTTTCTATTTCCTTGAATTAACAGATCACAGTACAGGTATATTTATATACAACAAACAAGTGTATCACTAGTAACTAGTTAACTCAGGTACAGTTAACATAACAACTTCCTAACTGCATGTGCATTAATAACAACATGTGCACTAATAGCTCTTAACTGATTTGTAACAGATTTGTGTAGCTCCACTACATAACTCTGCTGTAGAGATAAGCTCAGCTCTGTGGCTTTAACGGCAGCTCAACTGCAACTCTTCTTGGCTTCAATCAGCTCATCCTCGCATTGAGACTCATCTCTCCCGCAGACTTAGACCGAAATCTTTGCTATAGTTATTGCGCTTGGTGTAGATATATTATCGAGCCCTCAAGGCGATGGGAGAGGAAGAACTAGAAGCTTGGACCAAGATAGGTAAAGTAGAAGCGACAGAGGTTTGGTGAAAATATCGCCCCACGATCGAAGTTGGAATATGACAAATCGAGTTGCTTAGCATACCATTCCGGACATAGTGATAATCCACCTCTATATGTTTAGTAATGCAGGCATGAAAAGTGATTGGAAGAGCAGAGATATTGCGAAATATTATCACACCATAAAATAGGAGAAGGAGAAGTAACATGCAAATCGAGAGACGCATGCCAAGCTAGCTTAATTTCGCAGTTAGCGTGAGCCAATGCTCAGATTCACTTCGGTTGATGATCGAACCACAAGAGGGTCGCTTTTTAGCGGCATCAGAAACTAAATTTGGACCAAGAAACACATGAGTCAGATGCGTTGATATTGAATCACTTCATACTTCTCGACCGGAACCCGTCATTTTTAAAGAGAATCTGAATTTTCTATTTCCTTGAATTACGAGATCACGATGCGAATATATTTATATACAACAAACAAGTGTATCACTAGTAACTAGTTAACTTCAGTGCAGTTAACATAACAACTTCCTAACTTGCATGTGCATTAATAACAACATGTGCACTAATAGCTCTTAAGCGATTTATATGATTTGTGTAGCTCCACTACATAACTTCTGCTTTGTAGAGATAAGCTCTCTGTGGCTTTAGCAGCGGCTCAATCGCAACTCTTCTTGGCTTCAGCTGCGGCTCATCCCTGCGATGAGACTCATCTCCTGAGACTTAGGCTGCTGCTATAGTTGTTGATTGGTGTAGATATATTATCGAGGCCCCTCAAGGTGATGGAGGGAAGAACTAGAAGCTTGGGTGAAGATAGGTAAAGCGAGAAGTAGAACGAGGTTTGGTGAAAATATCGCCACTGATCGAAGTTGGAATATGACAAATCTTGGAGTTGTAGCGACTACTCATTCGGACATAGTGATAATCCACCTCTATATGTTTAATGCAGGCATGAAAAGCGATTGGAAGGCGAGAATATTGCGAAATATTATCACACCATAAAAAATAGGAAGATAACATGCAAATCAACGCCCTAACAATTCTGCGGCGGTGTGAGCCAATGCTCGATTTATTGACCGGTTGATGATCGAGCCTGATGGTACGCTTTTAGCAGACCCGGAAACTAAATTTGGACCAAGAAACACCGAAGCCTTGTAGTGGAGGCGTCTATCCGAGTGAGTTGCCATTGATCGAGAATCTCAAAAGCATGAAGGGTAAGAGGGCCAGGACTAAATTGAAGACCATACCCAAGAGTACCTTTAAGATATCTGAGAAGCCTTTTAACCATAACAAAGTGTTGAACAAGGGGTTGGTGCATAAATTGACAAGCAAAGTTGACTGCAAAGGCAATATCTGGTCTGGTAATGGTGAGGTATTGAAGGCCTCCAACAAGACTTCTATAGAGAGAGGGATTGGAACAAGGTAACTGATCATTAGGAGAAGAAGAAGGTTTAAGAGCCATGGGAGAAGAGTACGGTTTGCAGTCAGCCATACCAACTTTCATAAGCAATTCAGAAGCATACTTATGCTGAGATAAGAAATAGCCCATAGAAGAGGAGGACACAGAGATGCCAAGGAAGTAATTAAGCAACCCAAGCTCCTTCATAGCAAAAACACCATGCATTTGAGTAACCAAATCAGTGATATAGGAAGAATCACTTCCAGTTAATAAGATATCATCAACATAAATGAGGAGAATAGTAATGGAGTGAAATTTTTCTTGACAAACAAGGAGGAATCACAATGACTAGAGATAAAGCCACAGGATAATAAGAAGGAAGAAAAGGTAGAAAACCAAGCCCTGGGAGCCTGTTTAAGACCATAAAGAGCCTTATGCAATTTGCAAACCAAATGAGGATGGGAAGCATCAATGAACCCTTGAGGTTGGTGCATATAAACTTCTTCCTTTAAAACACCATGCAAAAATGCATTGGATATATCGAGCTGTCTAATAGACCATTGAAAATGCAGTGCTAAGGATAGAAGAACTCTGACTGTAGGTTGTTTAGCAACAGGGCTAAAAGTCTCATGATAATCAATGCCCTCAGTTTGAAGAAACCCTTTGGCAACAAGCCTAGCTTTATACCTAGCAATGGAGCCATCTGAATTTCTTTTGAGTCTATAAACCCATTTGCAGCCAATAGCAATTTTGTCTAGAGGTAAAGGCACAAGGGACCAAGTGCCTTGTTTTTGTAAAGCTTGAAACTCCTCTAACATAAATTTCACGCCATTTAGGAGATGATGCAATGACTTGAAAAGTATCGAGTTACGTAGGAGAAGAAGAAGTAGTGAGAAGGCAGCCAGCAGGAAGAGTTTGAGACTTAGACCTGGTGACCATAGGATGATTATTGGAAGTAAAAGAAGGAAAAGGTAAATCAATGGAGAGTGAAGAAATGGGAATTGGTGGAACACAACCAGACCTTGTCTTTGGTGCGACGAACAGAACCTACAAGTGGTGAGGAATAGAGCGCGAATCTGCGATCTTTGGTGTAGAACCCGACAATATGATCGAGAACTAGAAGAGGGAGACAAATGAGAACTGAGGAATGGGCGGTGTGGGGGGTGACAGGGAGAGAAGAACACAGTAGGAGAAGAAAGCCCGAACAAGAATGGTGAGTCGATGTGAGCCAAAAGAAGGTTCTTGGTGAGATAATGAGGGAGGAATAGGCGTGCGAAGACAAAGATGAGATTGGAAAGGAAAGGTACTCTCATCAAAAGAACATGCCTAGACACAAAAATATGGCCGATGGTAACATCAAGACATCTATACCCTTTTGTAGAAGGAACATAACCAAGAAAAACACAAGGAATAGATCTAGGTGAAGTTTGTGACTTGTGTAAGGTCTAAGCCAAGGAAAACACCGACAACCAAAAATTTTGAGAAAAAATGTAATCGTGAGTGATGAAACAAAGTTTGAAAAGGAGTAAGATTCCTAAGTTTGGAAGTGGGTAGCCTATTAATAAGAAAGACTGAGGTGGCAAGAGCATCAAACCAATAAGACAAAGGAAGAGCAGATTGATGCATTAGAGCAATAGTGGTTTCAATTAAGTGCCTATGCTTCCTTTCAGCAACTCCATTCTGAGTAGGAGTATGGGGACAACTAAGTTGATGTTCAATGCCCTTATCTTTTAAAAATTGCTGAAATTTATTTGCCAAATATTCCCCTCCATTATCACTTCTAAGAACTTGGAGCTTAGTGGTAAATTGAGTCTCAACAAAAGCCTTGAATTCAACAAATTTAGAAAAAACCTCACTCTTGTAAGTCAAAGGAAATAGCCAAGTGAATCTACTGTAATCATCAACAAAAAGAACATAGTACTTAAAATGAAAGCAGAGATGCATTAAAGGGCCCCATACATCGAATGAATAAGAGCCAATGGTGATTTACGATGGAATTTGAAAGATGAAATGGCGACCTATGACTCTTAGAAACACAACAATGTGTGCACTTATTATCATTAGAGCTAGGTACATTAGCGGTAATAAATGTTGAGATACAAGCATTTGCGACTTATTACTAGAAGGATGACCTAATCTACTATGCCAAGTGCTCTTCTTTGCCAAGTAGAAGCGGTGGAAGTGTTGAAACAAGTGGTGGAAGCAGTTCGAGGCAGCCAGATGAAGGTGAGAAAGAGTAAAGACCACAGAGTGAGGACCTTTATGAAGGATTTGCTTGAAACCTTATCTGTATAATGAAATCATCGACATCAAAAGTAATGGTGCAATTGTTATCTTTTATGAGTTGATGAACTGACAAAAGATTGGTAGAAAGAGAAGGAACATGAAACAAATTATGAAGATGAAAAGAAGTACTTGGTGTAGGAAGTAAACCATTTCCAACGTGATGAATTGGCAGAGTAGTACCATCTCCTATAGTAACATGGTCAGAACCTTGATAAGGGTGAAATTGAGTGAAATTGTTAAGATCATTGGTGAAATGAGTTGTTGCTCCAGAATCTAAGAACCAATTGGAATTTGGAACAGATGCAGCATAAGCAGACTGATATTCTGGAATAGATGCAACAGAAGTGGTTGAAGAAGAGGCAGCATAGGCTTTAGACTGTGCTCCTTTCCCTTGTAAAGAAGAGGAGTTAAAAGTTTGATCCATTATGTGCCAGCAATCCATGGCTGAATGGTTTGGTTTTCCACAAATTTGACAGATCAGTCCATGTTGGTCTGAATGATGCAGAAAAGAAGATGATCTGCCTCCACCTCTGCTTTGTCCTCCACCTCTATAGATGTTACCTTGTCCTCCACCTCTGTAAGTATTTGAATAAAATCTGCCTGCATTTCCTGAGTTATGACCTTTAGAACCACCTCTGGTGTAACTTCTAGAATTTCCTCTAGCATAAGTTCTGTTAGCAGCATAAGCAAATGGGAGATCTGATGTATGTGTTTGTTTTAGAAAACCTTCAATGTGAATGGATTCAGAACATAATAAGGAAGACAAGGCAGTAATAGAGAGAGGTTCAGATCTGGTGCGAATGGATGTTTTAAAGGCATTGTATTCCTCAGGTAATCCATTCAGAGTAAGTAACACTAGATCTTCATCTTGAATTGGTGAACCAGCAAGACTTAATTGATCAGTAATAGTCTTGATCTGACTAAGATATTCCTCCATTGTTGAATTCTTCTTGGTCAGATGACTAAGTTTAGTCTTTAATTGATGAACATGTGACCTAGACAAGGAGGTGAATTGTGATTCAGACCAACATGGACTGATCTGTCAAATTTGTGGAAAACCAAACCATTCAGCCATGGATTGCTGGCACAGAATGGATCAAACTTTTAACTCCTCTTCTTTACAAGGGAAAGGAGCACAGTCTAAAGCCTATCTTCTTTCTTCAACCACTTCATTGCATCTATTCCGAATATCGATGCCTTATCTTTGCATCTGTTCCAGATTCCAATTGGTTCTTAGATTCTGGAGCAACAACTCATTTCACCAATGATCTTAACAATTTCACTCAATTTCACCCTTATCAAGGTTCTGACCATGTTACTATAGGAGATGGTACTACTCTGCCAATTCATCACATTGGAAATGGTTTACTTCCTACACCAAGTACTTCTTTTCATCTTCATAATTTGTTTCATGTTCCTTCTCTTTCTACCAATCTTTTGTCAGTTCATCAACTCATAAAAGATAACAATTGCACCATTACTTTTGATGCTGATGATTTCATTATACAGGATAAGGTTTCCAAGCAAATCCTTCATAAAGGTCCTCACTCCGGTCTTTACTCTTTCTCGGCTTCATCTGCTCCTCGAACCGCTTCCACCACTTGTTTCAACACTTCCACGCTTCTACTTGCGGCAAAGAAGAGCACTTGGCATAGTAGATTAGGTCATCCTTCTAGTAATAAGTCGCAAATGCTTGTATCTCAACATTTATTACCTGCTAATGTACCTAGCTCTAATGATAATAAGTGCACACATTGTTGTGTTTCTAAGAGTCATAGGTCGCCATTTCATCTTTCAAATTCATCGTAAATCGCCATTGGCTCTTATTCATTCTCGATGTATGGGGCCCTTTAATGCATCTGTTTTCATTTTAAGTACTATGTTCTTTTGTTGATGATTACGAGATTCACTTGGCTATTTCCTTTGTCTTACAAGAGTGAGGTTTTTTCTAAATTTGTTGAATTCAAGGCTTTTGTTGAGACTCAATTTACCACTAAGCTCCAAGTTCTTAGAAGTGATAATGGAGGGGAATATTTGGCAAATAAATTTCAGCAATTTTTAAAAGATAAGGGCATTGAACATCAACTTAGTTGTCCCCATACTCCTGCTCAGAATGGAGTTGCTGAAAGGAAGCATAGGCACTTAATTGAAACCACTATTGCTCTAATGCATCAATCTGCTCTTCCTTTGTCTTATTGGTTTGATGCTCTTGCCACCTCAGTCTTTCTTATTAATAGGCTACCCACTTCCAAACTTAGGAATCTTACTCCTTTTCAAACTTTGTTTCATCACTCACCTGATTACTCTTTTCTCAAAATTTTTGGTTGTCGGTGTTTTCCTTGGCTTAGACCTTACACAAGTCACAAACTTCAGCCTAGATCTATTCCTTGTGTTTTTCTTGGTTATGTTCCTTCTACAAAAGGGTATAGATGTCTTGATGTTACTACTGGCCATATTTTTGTGTCTAGGCATGTTCTTTTTGATGAGAGTACCTTTCCTTTCCAATCTCAGTCTTTGTCTTCTGCACCGTCTATTCCTCCCTCATTATCTCAGCTGCAAACCTTCTTTTGGCTCACATCGACTCGATCCATTCTTGTTCGATTTCTTCTCTCTGAGTTCTTCTTCTCCTGTTGTCGGCCCCGCCACACCGCCTGCTCGATTCTGGTTCTCATTTGTCTCCCTCTTCTAGTTCTGATCATATTGCTGGTTCTACACCAAATCGATTCACGATATCTGCTTCTATTCTGCACCAGTTGTAGGTTACAGTTCGCACCAAAGACCGATTGCGATGTCTGGTTGGGTTCCACCAATTCCCATTTCTTCACTCTCCATTGATTTACCTTTTCCTTCTTTTACTTCCAATAATCATCCTATGGTCACCAGGTCTAAGTCTCAAACTCTTCCCGTACGCCTTCTCTCACTACTTCTTCTTCTCCTCTGAACACGATACTTTTCGAAATTTCTTTGCTATAGTTGTTGCAGCTGGTGTGACCTAGACAAGGAGGTGAATTGTGCAGCTAAAGTAGTCCACACTTCATGACTAGTGATACAATGAAGAACAGAGGTGTATATGGATGAAGATAGTGTAGCAGTAAGGCAACTGAGTAAATGTGCATCAACAAGGATCCAAACAGATATTCTGGATTAACTACAGCATTACAACTCTCATCAAGAACTGTGGAAGAAGGACAGATCTTAGAGCCATCAACAAATCCAAGTAGATTTGTAGCTCGTAAGATGTGTTGAAATTGACTCCTCCATATCAGATAATTTGTAGACTCAAGTTTTATTGGAACAAATGACTTCAGATTAGAAATGAGCAGAGTGAGATTAGAAGGTAAAGAAGAACTGGTAGTTATACCAGATGAAGAAGCTGCCATTGTTGTTGATTTTGCTGGAAGATCTGCCATAGCTGACTCTTGATGAAGATGCACCATTGATAGAGTGAAGAGAAAGCTTTTAATGCTCGCAAGAGCTATACAGCTCTGATACCATAAAGAGAATCTGAATTTTCTATTTCCTTGAATTAACAGATCACAGTACAGGTATATTTATATACAACAAACAAGTGTATCACTAGTAACTAGTTAACTCAGGTACAGTTAACATAACAACTTCCTAACTGCATGTACATTAATAACAACATGTGCACTAATAGCTCTTAACTGATTTGTAACAGATTTGTGTAGCTCCACTACATAACTCTGCTGTAGAGATAAGCTCAGCTCTGTGGCTTTAACGGCAGCTCAACTGCAACTCTTCTTGGCTTCAACTGCAGCTCATCCCCTGCAGACTGAGACTCATCTCCTGCAGACTTAGACTGAGCTGCTGCTATAGTTGTTGCAGCTGGTGTAGATATATTATCAATTTTGAGCCTTTCCTGATGATACTAAGCTGGTAGTGTTCTTCTGGCATAGCAAATCAGTTTTCCTCACACACCCACCTGCCCAATTTCCTTTCTTCCAATCCTCAATTGACTTTGGTACAAACCCATTCAAGCACTCACAATTTGGAGACTTATTCTTATTGCAATCCCCAAAAAGTCCACAAACCGCATAAATATCACATGGATTGAGCAGTGTCATCCAACTAACATACGGGTTCTTGACTTGTTCATCCCAGTTCATTGCCTTCAAAGTTCCATCTGGTGTTAAGAACATAAATTGGATCGAAATGATAGGTCACATAAATTGGATCGAAGTTTACTAGGTTTAATCCATTGGCAAAGCCGTGGTCAATGTCTAGTACCCCTATAAACTTCGATCTCTCCCATGGAACACTTCTGCAGTATGGCTTGGAACCATTCCAAATGAAAACCTGCGGTGGTGTGTCAAGTGAAAACCCGCAAACTAACTTTCCAGGTGATGGGTCATCTTTTGTTAGCCAGGAAGACATGAAGCGTTTCTCTCCTGTTTTAGTATTCATTCCCACAAGGATAGTCAAAGCTCTCCCACAAGATCAATCTAGAGACAATATCTTTAAGAATAAGGTCTCCCACAAAAAGCACCTTGCAATTGAGTTGTTGGAATGGACAGAAACATTTTTCAATTTACAGAAACATTTATCAATCCAGAGACACTAACTTCTCTTTTTTATTATCAATTAATAGCCAAATTTTATAATTGACAAAGATTCAAACATACTCAATTAATAGCCAAATTTTTTAGTTGAAACTACAAGACTTCTCCCTTAATTTCCCCAAAATTTTATATTGAATTGTGTTTGACAGATCTGCTAGAATAGGTACCAGAAATATAAATTGGATAAAATTTATTTTATCCTCTTGTAGTTTTGGTCACTTGTCATTTCACCACTATATTTCAATAATAGATCTTCTTTATAATTTTGGAGTAAAATATATTGTTAACATCATTCATAACAAACATTAAATGACCAAACTACCTTTCTACTTCTTTCCTCAGTTATAGTCTTTACTAAATTTTTACCTATCTAGTTCCAAAATTAACAAAAAAAGTTAATTCAATTAAACTTAAATTTAAGTCAAATACTAAATTAATTTGTAATTTAATTATTAATTATATTTATAATAATATCGATAAATAGTTTTAGTTAGAGTTTTGGATGAAAAAGATTAAGAGAGGGCATTTTTGTCTTTGTCCTTTGAAATTTTGTCTTTGTCCTTTGAATTTTGATTGTTGACTCTGTTAGTCTATTGAGAGCGTTGTTATTATTGATGAAGAGAGTGATTGTAGGGGCATTGATAATCTACTCTTGTCTAGTTTAATTAGGTTGAGTTTGTTTTCAGGGGTAGATTATGAGAGATTTATAATGAGGGAATTGATAGTGAGGAGATTAAATAAAATTGTATTTATTTTGATGATAGTTATTAGTATGAGGATTATTAAATTATTTTTATATAAAATAATAAAACAAATACAAAAATACAAAAACATTAAACATTAATATTTTTTAAAAAAAATGCCTAACATATAAGAAATAAAAAAAATAAAAAAAACAAATAAAACTATGATTTTTACTTAACAAAAAATATAAAAAATTAAATATTAATGTTCAAAAAATAATAAAAATGCCCAACGTGTAATAAATAAAAAAATAGTCCAGCGGACTATTTTTAAGTGCTAGAGACCTATCCGAATCCCCTCCCAAAGGGGATTCATAATCCCGAGGGAATTACAAATCCTCTCTTCATCTCTCAAAATAAACTCAAAGATAGTAGATCCCACCTCACTGTCAATCCAAATTCCCTCTCTATAATCCTAAACAAACGGGGCTTAGAGTGTAGTTATTAGGGGAATTTTTTGAAAAATATTCCACATTAATTATTCAACAAAGAGAGTGACTAACGGCACGAGAATTGATAGTCTCTATTCAAGAATGGTGCTATTGGCTCCAAATAGGGCTGCAAATGAACAGAGCCGTTCGTGAATAGGCTTGAATAATCCTGAGGGAATTACAAATCCTCTTTCCATCTCTCAAAATAAATCGAAAGATAGTAGGTCCCACCTCACTGTCAATCCAAATTCCCTCTCCATAATCCTAAACAAATGGGGCTTAGAGTGTAGTTATTAGGGGAATTTTTTGAAAAATATTCCACATTAATTATTCAACAAAGAGAGTGACTAACGGCACGAGAATCAACAGTCTCTATTCAAGAATGGTGCTATTGGCTCCAAATAGGGCAGCAAATGAACAGAGCTGTTCGTAAACAGGCTCGAGCTTGACTCGGTAAGAGCTCGTTCGAACTCGGTTCGTTAATTTTTTTTTTTGCTTTCGAACTCGAGCTCGTTAAATTTTTAATAAACAAGCCTAAACATTCTAAAGCTCAGCTCGTTAGCTGGCTCGTTCAATATTTATTATTTGTATATTAAATACTATAAAAATATGTATAAAAAATAAGAGAAATATACTATTTATATATTTAAAAAATATAAATGTAAATAATAGTTAACTATAGATAATATATTTATATAATACTGGCAGTAGATATTATTATTTTAGTAAAATATAGACTTTTTTTTAGTATATTTATATATATTGTATATATAGTTGTATAATAAAAGTTTTGATTGTAACTTTAGTCTCACATACAAGTATGAATTTATAAATTTTTTGGCTCGTTAAGGCTCGTGAACAAGCTCGAGCTCGAGTCGAGCCTAAGCCAACTCGTCTCGAGCTCGGTTTGTTAAATTTTTATTCAATTTGAGCTCGAGCTCGAGCTTGAGTTCGAGCTCGTTAAAATCTTAATAAACAAGCCCAAACATACTAAAGCTCGACTCAGCTCGGCTCGTTTGCCGCCCTAGCTCCAAACCATCATCCTTACTCCTCAAGAGTAGTTCTACGGGGTGCTTTGGGAGTATTACTCTATGCTCAAGCAATACAATTTTCATTTTTATTTTTATTTATTTATTCATTTATTTTGTGAAACAAAATATGTTGTGGAATGCGGAGATAGAGGTGGCGGGACAAAGGTGAAGGTAGAGGTGGTGGTGTATGATGGGGTTGGCGGTGGTGGTGATGTTAATGCTAATGGTGGCCATGGCCATGGTAATGGTGGTGTGGTCAAGGCCGGCTCTGACTTTTTTTGAGTCCAAAGCGAGCTCCTGATAAGCTGCTTTTTATATGTTTAAGGAAAAAAAAAATTATAATCAAACAATTATCGACCATTTTTTTTTTTTTTTGGACATAAAGAGTGTGTTTGTTTTGAGGGATTATTCCATGGGATTGGACTATTAGTCCATCCGGACTAATAATCCATTGTTTGGTTTAATTTTTTTGCTCCGAATTTATAGTCTCGCTGTACTATTAAACAATTGGAAAAAAGGTAAAATAGTATTTTTAACGTTTATAAATTATTTTTTTAGTGTTGTCAATTTAGAATTATATATTAAATAAAAAAATTATAAATTATAAATTTAATTTAATTAAAAATAATAAATTAAAACTTATGGCCTTTTAATTTTTTTAGTATTGTTAAAAAATTAAATTTATATATTAAATAAAATTATTTTTTTAGTGTTGTTAATTTAAAATTATATATTAAATAAAAAATATAAATTATAAATTTAATTTAATTAAAAATTATGGCCTTATAAATTAATTTTTTTTCGTGTTGTTAAAAAATTAAATTTATATATTAAATAAAATTATTTTTTTAGTGTTGTTAATTTAAAATTATATATTAAATAAAAAATATAAATTATAGATTTAATTTAATTTAATTAAAAATAATAAATTAAAAGTTATGACCTTATAAATTAAAATTTTTTAGTACTGTTAAATTATAAATTACAAATTACAAATTATGTATTAAATAAAAATTAAAAATTACAATGGTAAAATAGTCTTTTGAACATTTATCTTTATCTAGTCCGTTCAACTAAATATTGGATTCACTAAAAATAGTCCAATACAAACATCTAAACAAACATAGGATACAAATTCAGTTCAACCAAATAGTCCGGGGACAATATATCCCAGGACTAACATTCCGATGGATTACCATCCCTATTTATCTAGTTTGTCCAAACAAGCATTCAAATTTATGTAAATATATAACAAAGTTTACAGTAAAAAAATGCCCAAAATAATCTAAACTCAAGTACTAAATAAAAATTAAATAAATTGTAAAAACATATCACTAAAACACCACCATTCTCGCATTTTTAATTGCAAAATTGTTAATCAAACTTACATAATTCAACTTATCAGCTAATATTTTTAATTGAATAAAATTATTAATCCATTCAATCTTTGTTGTGACATAGGTAAGATTTATTCAATTTTAAATTTGATTTTTTTTTTTAGAAACAATTGTAGCTGACATAATTAATTATATTATAAACATAATTCATAAATTTAAAAATAATTATTCATTAATTTGAAATAACTCATCAAATCAATAGGCTTTTCAATTTTTTTGGAGTAAAAACAATCATCTATTAGTTTTGTGATATAGGTAAGATTTATTTGAATTTAAATTGATATTTTTTTTTTTTTCTCTAGAAACAATAGTAACTGACATAATTAATTGTATTGTAAACACAATTCATAAATTTAGAAAATAATTATTCATTAATTTCAAATAACCGGTCAAATCAATAGGCTTTTTGATTTTTTTGAAGTAAAATCAATCATCTATTAGTTTTAAAAAAATTTACTACATCAACAATTTATTAGTGTTGAATTGTCATCGAGTTTTGTCGAGCCCTTTTAAATTTTGGTAGATTTTTATTTTTTTGTGAATTAATATAATAACTAAAAATATTTTGGAAACTTTTAATCTTAATCAATTTCTGGGGCCCATAGCAGCGGTTTTGGGCCAAAACTTGCCCTGGGTGTGGTGGTGGATGTGTTGATGGCGATGGTAGGGCAGTAACATTTGCAAAATTTTAATTCATAAAATATTTTGTCTTTTAAAAATAAAATTATATTTTTTTGCCTATATAAATAAACCTGTTTTTCTGTTGATTATAGAAAATATAATTTTTTTTAACTTTCATTTTTATTGTGTCAAATTTTAAAAAATTATAAAAATATATATATTTTTTGATAATAATTTCCACCCAAATAAACAAACAAACGGAGGATTAGTAAACACAAACAAAAGTGGGGCCTAAGGTGGGGCCTAAGGTGGTTATGTGGCTTAAACACAAACAAATTTGGAATATTTTAACAAAAATTGATTTTTGATGTGGTCAGGACTGAAGACTAGTTTGGAAAGACTAAATAAGTGTACTTTTTGATTTTTTATAAAATATGGGTTGGATTTGGGTTGGGTTTGAAGTGATGTGTTAGAGAGGTGATGTGACTTAAATAAGATAGTGACTTTTTAACTTTTTAAATTTTTTTGAGGATGCCAAACTTGACCTTAAACTGTATTCACAACCGACAAACAAATTTGGAATATTTTAACAAAAAATGATTTTGATGTGGTCAGGAATGAAGACTGAAGCTGTTTTCACAAATGACAAGTTAAAAAGTTCAAATTGAATTGTTGCATTATATTCTTTATTTTTTTATACGTTTTCATAAAAAATTAAAAAATAAATTGAAATAGTCAATTTTCAAACGGTTAAATGTCAAGTTCATATATATATATATATATATATTGTCGACTTTCAAATGTTAAAAAATACAAAATATAAAATAATAATAATAATAATAATAATAATTTCTGCCCAAACAAACAAACAGAGGATTAATAAAAGTGGGGCCTAACGTGGTTATGTGGCTTAAACACAAACAAATTTGGAATATTTTAACAAAAATTGATTTTGAGGTGGTAGGAATGAAGACATAAACTGTATCCACAACTGAAAAGTTCAAAAATTATACATATTATTCTTTTTATTGTTTTGTATGTCATTTTTGTAAAAAGTTAAAAAATAAACTGAAATAATTAATTTTCAAACTGTTTAGTGTTGAATTGAACATTTAAATTAGTTTGCATACATTTATAGTGAACACGATAAATTAAAGCAATATTATGTGTCTTAGCCATCATATTAGTGAATGAACCATGTAGTTGAATATTTAATGTTAAAGCATGTAAAATATTTGGATCACTTAAACTGAGCGTAAAATCAGGAAAACAATTAAAATGTACTGGACCTTTATGAAGACCAGTTTCCATCATTCCCATTAAACTATCATTATAATTAAGAAAACGAGCATCTCTTAAGCATAATAAAACAGAAGTATTTTTTCCAACAGGTGTAAGTGGATTAAGACCAACTTGAATTAGACCAATGTGAATAAAATTGTAACCATTATCTTTGTGTCTTTTAATTAATTTGGTATCAAATAACTGACAAGTTTCTCGAGGTTTTTCTAAAGCATAAACTTGTTCAATTGTTTTAACATGTAATGCAACTTTAAAAACATTCTCAGAGAAATGTTGTTTTATAAATTTCTTTGATTTGTAATTTTGGTATATTCCAATCTCTATTAAATTGATCATTTTGTATTTCAACATCTTCTTCATTAATTACTAATCCTTGATTAGGTATGGAAGGCAAAAGTTGTTGACCTAGAATCGATGATGAGTTACTTCTAAATAATCGACTCATTGTTCTTTCTAATTAATCAAGTTTCTGAATATCTTAATACATACCCTATTCTTGTCAAGTTACCACAGACCATAATGGTTTAGCACAGACCCTATCCTAAATGTCCACACTGCCTAACTCTAAGGACTTACTCCGGACAGAAAATGGAAGTGGGTGACTGAAACCAGGTGGATAACAGACTGATCTCGTGGGTGATTAAGATGGAACCGAAAACTAGATTAATTGAATAAACAATGGAAACGATTAATTGGAAGAAACTAAACAGTTAGAAACAGGATACAACATAACCGGGCTCTAATACCAAGACCGCGGAAGCAGCAACAAGAATGAAGAAACATGGATTACGAAATCAAAGATGAAACAATTTAAACACAGAATTGGAATGCAGCATTCAAAATATAATTCAAATCAAAAATTAAAACACATTTTTAATTTATTACAGAAAATAACTTGCACTTACAATTGTTGTAATCTGCAAGGATCCTGAATAGAAGAACAGAACAAGGCAAACCTCACTCAGCAGAGCACTCTTTTTTCTTACAAACTAAAGGGTTGAAGAAAATTGGAATCTGCCGAACGATTACAGATGAATACAAATATATAGAAAATAAAATTAACTATGCAGCATGTGAACTGGGAACTATAAGATGTGAATTTGAATGATGAAGGCGGTGGCAAGATGAAGACCGAGTATCGGATGCTTTCGGCTGATTGATTGAATAGTCAATTTGACTTTTAATAAAAGTTGATTGGCCAATAGTGAGTGAATAGTAAAAGTGAACAGTAACTTTTACTATTATCACTTTTGGTGGAGCATGTGAACAAAGGAATCAGAATAAATATAAATTGACAGCTTTTCTCAAAAGAGTATTGATTGAAGTCAATTTTATATTTATAAAGAATCCTATGTTGATTATTTCAAGCAAATGGGTCCTGAGCATCTTGAAATTCGGGACAATCCAGTTGATTGGTTGATTCTTCTGAACTGTTTGAACTAGCTGAACTTTCTTCTGAACTGGACTGTTGGACCAGTGCAGGAGATTGTTCATTCTTTAATTGGGCTTGGGCCTGATCTACCAGGAGGCGGGCCATCTGGAGCAGCTGATCACTAGTGGATCCAGGTTGAACAATGGGCTGAGCAGGAGGTGAAATGGGCTTAGCCTTTGATTTGGATTTTGACTTGGGCTTTGAATGATCTTTGGGCTGGTCCGGAACTATTGGAACTTTAGACTTTCCCTTGGATTTGAATTTAGATGATTTGGGCTTGGAGCCACTAGATGAGGGCTTCAAGATTGACCGGAGGAAAGACCGGCCGACTTCCTTGGTGACGATTGGGTTCTGCTGAGTTTTGACTATGGCAGGAGTTGGAGCACATTTATCAGGAGGAAACTCTTCATAAACAATTTCAATAATCCTGGGCACATTGAACTTAGCCCACCATTTAACCGAATGCTGACGGATAATTATGTTATCATCAATCCCATAATGCCATTTGAATATCCATGGAATTTTATATTTGGATATAAAATTGAGCAATATGGGAAATTGTCTTTGATGAGTAGTGAATGGATAAACAGCAGCAAAGTAGGCAATGGATTCATTAAGTGAACTGGGGAGAATATCTGAAATGGGACCATAATGTGTCCACCATCTCAGAAACCAAGTTGGTAATTCGGATTTAAATTTTTGATCAAAAGAAATGAACCAAGAGTGACTAAATGACTCATTCTGGTACAAGAACAATTTGAACCAGGCATCAACATAATCATGATAATTATATTGAATAGAATGACCAGGAAGATCTCGGAGCAGATTAGGATTGCCCCATTCTGCAAGAGAGACAATGTTGTGAATGTAAAGTGAATGGTAGAGGATCTTGTAGGCATATACTCGATCCTGAATGGGTTTGATTAAGATGGAATGATGATTGAGCAAAATATCTTTGTAATAAGAAAGGTTTTTCTCTGGAGGTGAAGAAATGAAATGACATCCAGAGCCAAAATGGAATTGAGCAATTTCATTAATGGTTTGACTTCTGGGGTGACTGGGTTCTTTATAGAACAGGTTAGTAACATGTGATTTGGTGTACTCAGTTCGAGAGGGTCGAACTTGGTTAACTGGGAGTGGAGTAACTGACACGGATCGGCTAGAAGCAAAGGGATCATTAGCCAATGCAGATGAGTAATCAGGACGATGAATAGTACCAAGAGTATGGTATCTATTAATTATGTCAATGGATTTGGATGGGTTGGTGACTCCAAAGGAGGAGGAACTATAAGTTGATTAGGTTTCTTTGGAACTAGAAGAGGGGACCAAAGCCTTTGAAGGAGGCCTTGGACGAGACATCTGTGGAATAGGAAACAAAGATTAGCAACCAGAAAGAAGATTTAAATAATTCTGGTAATAAAATAGATCATTATAATAATTATGGCGTAGATTGCGTCGAGCTTGTAATTGGTGGTGAATAATGTATTGGGCTCTTTTAGTAGTAGGTCTGGCTGATTTAAGGCGGTTAATGCGGCGGTTAACTTGTTTGATCAGGGTTTGGAAATGGGTAATTTGGGTTTTAACATAGGAAATATGTGGAGCAGCACTCATCCCTTACCCCCATGTAAAAATTCCCAGGTAAGAAAATCAGGTAGGGAATTTTGACAACCAGGTATATAGGTAATATCAAAATCAAAAATACTTAAAATAGATTGCCAACGGGCAAAAATCTGTTTACTAGCAAGATTTTGAACATCTTTTTCTAAAACATATTTAGCAGATTTGCAATCGACACGAAGTAAAAATTTTTGATTTAAAATATCATCTTGAAATTTTTGAATACATAAAACAGTAGATAAAATTTCTTTTTTAATAGTACTATAATTTAATTGTGCTTTATTCCGCATACCGAATGAAAACGAACAATTTGTTCAGATGACTGGGGAGCGACTTTCTGAAGGAGAATGCCACCATAACCAATATCAGAAGCATCAGTTTGAATAATTTTGAATGAGTTCTCAGTAGGAATACCAAGACAAGGAAGAGACTTAACATATTGTTTAACTTGTTGAACAACAGCAGTATGAGTAGAAGACCAAGGAGGAGGATTATCCTTTAACCGATCGAACAATGGTTGTGATTTGCCTAAGGTCTTTATAAAATTCAGCAATGTAATTGAGGAACCTAAAACCTTTGTAATTGAGTTTTATCAAGAATTTCATCAGAAATTTAGACGCATAAACTCAATAGAGCGACTAATTGGGAGAATAGTATTATGATGAATATCATAACCTAAAAACCGAACTTTAGTCGAAATAATTTAATCTTAGGAGCGGATATGACTAGACCATGACTTTTAATAGTATAAAAGAATGCAGTTAAATGTTTCCAATGTTCACTAATTGATTTAGAAAAGATTAATATGTCATCAATGTAAACAATAGAAAAATGACTAAATGGGTTAAAGATATCATTCATTATATTTTGAAATTCACTAGGAGCATTTTTAATCCAAATGGCATGACATTCCATTCATATTGGCCAAAAGGTGTATTAAAAGCGGTTTATATCGATCTTTAGGATGAATTTGAATTTGCGAAACCACTTTTTAAATCAAATTTACTAAAAATAACAAACTTGATTAAGTCTTTTAATTAGGTCTTTTTTATTAGGAATAGGATATCTAATCCATTCAAGAAACGAGATTTAATGGTTTATAATTAATAACTAGGCGAGAACACCTCGTTCTAGTTCAAGATTTTATTAACATAAAAAGCAGGACAAGACCATGGTGATTTAGTGGGACTAATGATTCTACTTTTTAATAATTCATTAATTTCCTTTTTACACATTTCTAATAATTCATGATTCATTTGAATAGGCGGGATTTAGTAGGTATTTGTCGCTCATTAAAACCTTTAATATATGGTAAAGTAACTACATGCTTTTTCCTATGCGAGAATCAAGAGGTAAAGTTGAACAAACAGTTGATTCAAGTTTTAATTTGAAATCATTAATTTGAGAGATGAAGCAGGATCGATTAATGTTGATCTATTCTTTTGTAATTAATTTCTTCTTTAAGAAAATTAATATGCCGAGTTAGTCGCTTAATAGTGTGGGTAATAGAACAATCTTGTAATTGATTTAACTCTAATTGTTCGTGGAAATAAGAATGTAAATGTAACAGATGTCCTAAAACATGAGTAGTAATTCCTTCAAAGAGAAGTAGTAAATGGATATAATAAAGATATAAATGGTGTACCTAAAATAATCCGATCACCATATTTTTGACTAAAACAAATGTAGTTTTAAAGCAAACATTATTTTGACAAACATGTACTTTAGGTAATTTATATCGAATATGCATTTTACTACCATTAGCGTTAATTTCTCTTGACATTTGTGATAATATTTAGTAGGAAGTAATCCTTCTTGAATGCAATTTAAATCGACCGGATCAATTAATGCAACTAATTCTAATTCAAAATCTTCAACAATGATTTTAATTCTTGAATACCATTTTGCATATAAATTTTATTAAGTAAATTTAATCGTTTATCTTCAAGGTTAGTAGCTTCACATCGATTATCAAATATGAGTTTAGTTGGATCACGATGATCAGAATCATGATCAGAATTATGTTCAGATTCATGAGGTGATTGTGCATTAGGTTGGAAGTCATTTAAGTTTTGTTTAAGTTTAAGATTAATAATTTCATTTTCTAATTTATTATCTTTATTTTGAAGATCTCTTATTGTTTGTTTAATTTGATTGATTTCAAATTGTAAGTCTTGAAGTGTAACTTCTTTAGTTTTATTTTTAAATTTTTCTAAAGTTTTAGATAAACTAATGATGGGTTTATTAAACTTAGGTTTAGTTTCTGTTTGAAGCATTAGACCTTTGAGCTTATCAATATATTGTTGTTTTAATTGAGGATCATCTAATTTACTAATTAAATCAATTAAAGCAGATTCTTCTTGACTATGTTTAGTAAGAACAGAAATTTGTTTAACCGGTTTACAACAAACATCATTACATCCTAAGGTAATTTGATTATCAGAATCAGAATTATCACTATTAGATGGGGAATTGGATGTGGATGGAAGTACAGAAGAGGAATCATGATCAGATTGATTTAATTGGAAGATTTCAAATAACTGAATTTTGGATTCATCATTAATTTGGAGTTGATTGACTCTGTCTTTGAGTTTTTGTTTCTCTTTGCATTTATTAGCATAGTGGCCTTTTTGTCCACAGTTATAACACGTAATATCTTTATTAGATTTTGATCTCGGATGTGATTTAGATTTAGGATATTTCTTTTTGGGTTTAGTATAAAATTTGTCATTAGATTTGGAGGGTGAATAAGGCTTCTTGTATTTATGATAATATTTGGATTTATGTTTTGAATGTTTGTGTGATTTCCTACGAGAGGGTGCAATAGGAGGTAGTCCATATTGTTCACAGAAATTTCCTAATTCATATTTAGCTTTATGTTTATCTTTTGTAGCTTTTTGACTAAGTTTTAAATCAATACACATTTTTAAGCCTTCTTTTTGAATAGTGCTAATTATATCACCATATGTTAAATTATCATATTCAATAACACCAGTAGGTTGACTAAGAACATCTCTAATTTTATGAGCAAATAAACTAGGTAATCCATTAATAAATTTTTCTTTCGTAATGATTTAGTACTTCTCTTAACATAACTCTAGAGGTGAAGACATCTTTATACTATCTAAAATCACTTAAGGTTGGACAAGTAAGATTACTAAGTTGATCATGTATGCGAGAATATATATTAGTTGGGGTACCAATAAAATGTCTAATAATTGTATAAATTAATTGGTTAATACCATCAGTTGGCAACATCCTAAATTTTCATCAAATATAGGTAATCCTTGATCATCGGTTTGGTTAGCATAGATGATAGAGTCCCGTTGAGTGTCGATTAAATATTTTTCCCACCAAGATTTGAGTGACCAAGAAAGCCGATAGTAATTAAATTTATAATTTCAAAGTTGAGTATATTGGGGATAATTAGAGATAACTGCTCGAGACCATAGATAAATGATTTAATTTTTGGAGGAGTTGATCTTCATTAAGACCATCAATATTCCATTCAGTATAATTTTTTAGCGAGATGAAAATTGATTATTAACATTATTTTCTTCAAATTGTAAATCGGCGAGGAGTAGGCTTAGTATACCAATTCTTGGTAGTTTGAGGATTAATTTTAGGATAGTGTATTTTCAACTTGGAATTGTTGAGCTAAGTTATTAATTTCATTGTCGATGTCGGAGGAAGTAGAATTTGGGTTAATATCAAATTGTTGATTTAGGACAAGAATACCTTTATCTTTAGAAGGTGAGGAGTATCGGCAATCGCTAATTTGGTAAATAATTTTTCAATGGCTTGGACCGTAGATGATTGATCATTTGTAACTAGGCTAGTTCGGGTAGAACGCTTACTAGGTAGGTTAAGTAAAGGTGCATCTAAAGGTTGTTTAGATGATGAAGTGTGAAGCAGATTCTAAATTAGTTTCTATTTTATCTAATTGTTTACCAATTGTATTTAAACACCGGTTAGTATAATTATTTTGTTCAATAACTTTTTGAGTTCATTATCATCGCCAGTAATTTAAAAAGGAGAGGCAGAATTTCAGAACCTTGTTGATTAAGAATAATTTTCTCTAAGGGAGGATGACTAGAACTAATTGTAGTGGTAGCAGAAGTTTTCCATTTATGTTTAGTAATGGTAGTAAGTGTTTTATAATATTTTTCTTCATATTCTAGTAAGGGTAATTCAAAACCATATCGAACCATAAAAGTATACCATTCGTGGGAGATTTGAGACATTTGAGCAGAAGTATATTTAGCATAATAAGCATGACGCTGGGTGCGATTAGCTTTAGATTTAAAATCAATAAGTAATTTATCAAGATTGGGAGTAAATTCTTTTTTAATTGTCAATAATTGTGGATTGACAGGTGGTGTAAATTCTTCCATATCAGTTTGAGTCGGAGAGTTAGTTGAATGAACTTCTTCATCAAGGAAATGAGTATGTGTAGAATAAACAGGTTTACTAATTTGGGAAGTTGAAGAATTATCCATTCTTTTTAATTTTGGATTGATTGTAGGTCCTATGGTTGGACCAAGATTGAGTTGACTATTTTTCCTAAATAGAGGAGTGGTGAATATTTCGTCTTGATTTCTATTTATAGGAACACTAGATGTACTATGTCTAGAGGATTGACTACGGTTAAATTTAATATGAACAGAACCATCATTAAATTGTCTGATATCTTTAATATCTTGTTCTGAGGATTGTTGCTGATTATGTTTGTAATTTTCATTAACAGTAATCCATTCATCGTAAATCAATATCTTTCCATTCAATCATTTTAGGAATATTAATATGGGATTCATTATGACTACTACTTTGAATAAGTAAAGTTTTATCTTTAGGTGATTTATGCGAGCATGAACATTTAAATTAGTTTGCATACATTTATAGTGAACACGATAAATTAAAGCAATATTATGTGTCTTAGCCATCATATTAGTGAATGAACCATGTAGTTGAATATTTAATGTTAAAGCATGTAAAATATTTGGATCACTTAAACCGAGCGTAAAATCGGAAAACAATTAAAATGTCTTGGACCTTTATGAAGACCTTCCATCATTCCCATTAAACTATCATTATAATTAAGAAAAGCGAGCATCTCTTAAGCATAATAAAACAGAAGTATTTTTTCCAACAGGTGTAAGTGGATTAAGACCAACTTGAATTAGACCAATGTGAATAAAATTGTAACCATTATCTTTGTGTCTTTTAATTAATTTGGTATCAAATAACTGACAAGTTTCTCGAGGTTTTTCTAAAGCATAAACTTGTTCAATTGTTTTAACATGTAATGCAACTTTAAAAACATTCTGTAGAAATGTTGTTTTATAAATTTCTTTGATTTGTAATTTTGGTATATTCCAATCTCTATTAAATTGATCATTTTGTATTTCAACATCTTCTTCATTAATTACTAATCCTTGATTAGGTATGGAAGGCAAAGTTGTTGACCTAGAACTAACTGTTTAGTTTCTTCCAATTAATCGTTTCCATTGTTTATTCAATTAATCTAGTTTTCGGTTCCATCTTAATCACCCACGAGATCAGTCTGTTATCCACCTGGTTTCAGTCACCCACTTCCATTTTCTGTCCGGAGTAAGTCCTTAGAGTTAGGCAGTGTGGACATTTAGGATAGGGTCTGTGCTAAACCATTATGGTCTGTGGTAACTTGACAAGAATAGGGTATGTATTAAGATATCTGTAAAATTTATATATATATATATATTTCAATGGTGACATTCATAAAATGAAAATTTATAATTTCTCAAGTCATACATTTGTTTGGTTTGAGTTTTCTAAAATCATATTTTAGAAAATTGAAATTTTTTGTTTTTCGTATTTTTTTTTCACTGAATTTTTTAACAATTTTAATTTTTAGTTTTTTTTTTTTCGATACACCTAACATAAATACACCTAAAAAGTATAATATTTGTAAAAGAAATCTTTAAAAAATTTGCTAAATACCAAAAATACATTAAAAAAATCATTTGTTTTTTGTATTTTTGTGTTTTATTATTTTTTAAAATATTTTTTTAACATGTAAGTAAGTTATGATCTTGCATTGTGCATCTCATTTGCATCTTGCCTCTGAACTACGTTGGTTTGATTCCTTGCAAAGGGATACGTAGGCAGCCTGCGGGCGCAACCATTTATCTGTATTTTGTTTGTTTGACCAAGTCTTCAGCCTTGTCAAAAATGGGTTGTCTCTGGCCTTTGACATTCACTCACGTCATTTCATGACTCTGAGCTCTGTCAAAGAGGGGCAACTGTAGACACCCCATTTGTAACCACCCTTAAGACTTAGGCGTTATGGATGGTTTACTTGATGTTGAAAGTTGTGCAGTGCAAATGTTCGATTTCTTTGGCGAGAGGAGAGTCAAATCCCAACCTTACACCTCATTTTGGACCAAAGCTATTTTTAATGGTTTTTAAACCTTAAAACCCTCTTTTTCAAAACATTTTTGAAACAAAGTTCCTACGATGCTCCGAGGCTCACATTTCGTCAAATGTTGCGCTTTTCGGTAAACCGAGAAAGGGCAAAGTGGAAATGAGTAAAAGAGAGATGAAATCTCTGAAAAATCTTTCAAAACACCTTGTTTAGGGGTTTGGAGTTGAATAAAATGAGAAAGAAAAGAAGAAAACTAGTTTGGGAGAAGTTCGGCATCAATCTGGGTAGGATCGAAACTACGCGGCTTTACCAAAACAGGCTTAGCTTTTTGCACAGTTGGAATTTTGATGCAAGGCTGGTGCCATTGGAAAGCTAACTTCTGGGGCTTCAATTTGGACACCTGGTCGACCACTTTTGGCCTTCCCAACCACTGGCCGACCACTTTTCTTTCCGGCAGATCACTTTTTGTCCTGAAAAATTAGAAAAAGTAGCTGGCCGACCACTTCAACTAGTCGGCAGCTTTCCTTCAGCTTTTTGAAGATATTTTCCTCCAGCTGTTGGAGGGCACTAGAGCTATATTCCATACACGTGTATAGAGGAATTGCCTTGAAGCTTAGCTTCTCCAAGAAGCTTTGGCTTTTGTTTTCTATAAGAGGGAGGCTCCTCCTCCCTCCTCTAGGTTTAGAAATTTTGGTTTTGAGTTATAGATATAGCTTTGTATCTATCTTGCCTTGGTTCTTCATTTTTGTGCCTAAAAGGTGTAGTTTTATCTCACTTTTATATACAAACACACACTCAAACACCATCCTCTTGGAGCTGAGGTCCCTTGAAGTTGTTTTTAGTGTTCTTGGGTTGGTTTGAGCATGGAAAACTTGCCAGAGTTTTAGCTTTAAAGAAAGTCTTCAAGGGTGAGTCTTTAACCCTTAAATCCCCCATTCTTGCTTAAGCTTTTAGCTTTATTTGAATATTGTTTTAAGCTTTATTTGAATATTGCTTTTAGCTCCTAACTGCAAAAAGTTTTGTTTTTGCATGCTTAAGAAGTTTGTTTAAGGTCATTTTTTCGTTTGGGGTGTTCTACTCCCTCTTAGGCCTTGTTAGGCCTTGTTTTGAGCCATCCCTTTAGGCTCTTGTTATAGCCTTTGCATGACCTTTCTACCACTGAAATCCAGAGGATTTTCAGTGGTAGAAAGGTGGTTTTGGAGTCCTAAATAGGAGAGGGTCATCCCCTCTCCTTATGTCTTGTTTACTTGCTTTGAATGCCTCATGTGTGAGTATGTTTGTTAAGTTTATGTTGGCCATATCTTAGCTTGTATTTGGGCTTATTTTAGCATGGCATGCCACTATGTTTACTTGGTTTTGTCACCTCATGCATGCCTAATACACTTGTAGTGCAAATCTCACAAACTAGTCTTGTACGCCTCATGTTTGAGCATGTCTTTCTAGCTTGTTTTTGGGCCATCTCAGTAGGTTTTTGGTGTTGTTTTAACATGCCTTTGATCTGTTTTGGGTTGGTTTGGTTGGCTCTTACATGCCTTATACACTTGTAGTGTAAATTTCATAAACTAGTCTTGTATGCTTCATGAAGTAGCATGTCTTTCTAGCATATGTTGAGTCCATTCCAGCATGTATTTGGTGTTTTTTTCCCATGTCATACCTCTGTTAGGGTTTGGTTTTGGTCACCTCTTGCATGCCTCATACACTTGTAGTGCAATTCCATGAAATAACCTAACATGCATCATGCTTTAACATGTCATTCTAGCATTCTTTTGGCTTAACTCTAAGAAGCTTTTGTCTATGTTTTAACATGCTTTAGTTCTGATTTGTGTTGTTTTTCCCATGCATGACTTGATTTGTATAGCTACGGTTCAATCCAGCTTGCTAGCTTTGTGCATCAAGTCCATTAGCATGCATTGCTTGGCCTATTTGAATGATTTGGCATCACTTGTTATGTTATTTCAGTCCATGTAACATGGTCATACACTTGCATCTGTCACTTATTCAATGCGTTGGAGGGTTTGCCTCTTTATGCCTTAACATGAATCATTGCATATGCCTTCATGCGTTAGCTTGCGAACCATCATTTCGGTGCTTATTTGGGGTTATTTTGCCATGATATAACTCTGATTTTTGTTGGTTAAGTCATCCCATGCTTGGTCTTAATAGGTGTAGTGTAATCCATCTTATTTTCCTTGTATGCATCATGCTTTATGCCCTTCATGCTAGCTTGTTTTGGCTTCCTTCCATGCATATTTTAGTATCATTTTAATATGTTCTAGGACTGTTTTGGGTTGCCTTTTCCATATGCTTCATGCTTTGTATAGCTGTAGTGCAATTGGCCTTGCTAGCTTTGTGTTTTGTTGGCTCATGCATGCTATCTTTGAGCTACTTAGATGATTTGGCATCATTTAATACTTCATTTCAGAGCTTATAACATTGCCATGTTCCCACTTCATTCACTCTTTAAGTGCCATTGAGTGTTGTGCATTATTGCCTAGTTTATGGCTTACCTTGTATACTTGCATACCTAGGTGTTTGAGCCCTTATCTCAGCATGTTTAGGTCTTTGTTTTGACCTACTTGAGCTTTGTTCATGTTTGGTTCATGCATTTGTGCCATGTATTGCATGTCTCCTTTGTAGTCCTTTTTACTAGCTTCATGCTTTAAGGACATTTGCATGCTATGCTTGCTTTGCTTGAATGATTTGGCATCATTTCTTACTTAGTTTCAGTGCATTTAGTGTTGTTACACTTCTGCATTTGTCACTTCTTGAGCTTTCTTGAGGGTTGTGCTCTTAGGCCTCTTTGATGGGCCATTGCATGTACATACTTGTATATGCTTCATGTGCCTTAATTTTGTCACCAATGGACACTAATTTGGGCATGACTGAAGTCTCCCCCTTTTGGTTTAAGTCCATTTAGCATGTTTACTTACATGTTGTTCGCATGCTTATTGTTCATTGCATTGAGTATGCCATCCTACATTGCATTGTGCATGCAATGTGGTTATTTGAATTGTGTATGCCAAGTTGTTTCTTTGCATTGAGTATGCATGTCCCTAACATTGCTAAGTTGCCCTTGTAGCATTGCATTGTGTTGCATGCATTAGCATCGTTCACATGTCGTTAGCTTTGTTAAGTTGATCATATCACATTGCATTGCGTATGCCATTTAGTTGCAAGTTTGCATGCTTAAGTTACATTGCATGTTTGCCATGCTTTTGTTGCATTGTGTTTGGAATAGGTGTTAGTCCAAACACGGGAAACGAGGGGCGTTTCATACTTAAAGTGATGAAACGTGCCTTAATTCCCGGTCGCTGACACCCTTGATCACACATGATAGAGTTTTAGGCTTTATGTGTTTACTTGTGCATTCATTTTATATTGAATTGTGCAACTTCGCCTCTCGGCCATCATGCATTGAAATGCGCGATTGGCGGCCCGAGGGTCGAGAACTGCACTCCCTTGAGCTGATGACATGATAGGGAGGGTGGTTGTGCATACATATCTTGCAAATACATTGACATGCCCTGTCTTGCTCTCTGTTGCGGCAAATTGGAATTCAGTAGCAACAACTGGTCGGCCAGCTAGAAAAACTAGCTGGTCGACCACTTTTTCCAGCTTTCAACAAAGAAAGTGGTCGGCAGGTGGCTGAAGAAGACCAAAAGTGGTCGGCCACCCTCCCACAGGACTCCTAAGGTGAAGTTCCAGCTTTCTGGAGCTTGGTGAAGTGTTCTGAGAACAAATGAAAACAAAGGCAAATCAGGGCATCGCATTGGATTTCCAAACGAGGAGACCGGGCATGCACACATTCCTCTTCCTCTGAAGCTCCTGCTTTTACTGCTCTATTTAGCTAATGAGTTTAGCTAGTTTACGCTTTGGTTTGTACCTTTAATAGTTAATGCGTTAGCTATTCATTTCGTTTTGTAATTATTAGTTAACTACGATTAGTTAATTAATTTGTTGTGCAATAATTAGTTTAATTAGCTTAGATTAGTTAGTTAGCTTCTTACTTGGTCCCTCCGTCGAGAGGGCGTATTGTTGTAATAAGTGTGCGTGTGTGTGATGCATGTCTTCTAACCCTCATTTCTTTCTTCCTTTTACTTAACCGCTTATGATGGTTAGTTTTAGGGCATATTTCGATTAGCATACCTTATGCTTGCATGCGTGCATCCATTCATCTGTGTTGCATGCACCGGGCTCGGCGTATCATGCTAACTGCATTGTATTTTCAATATCTATTTGAATACATGTACCAAGCTGCATTTCACATGACATTCTAGATAGCCGAGCCTATCTTAGTTGCATTTTTGCATGTGTTGCATTAGCCATCTTAACATGAACTAGGATCATGCATGATTTCTAATTGGTTCTTTGTTTTGGCTCGAAATACACTGTGAGTGTTTACGCTTTAGCATACTGCATGAAAGCATGCTTACCATGAGGCTAACTGCTTATTTGATATAACTGCCTGAATGCCTGTGGGTGAAGGTTGGATTACTTGAATTGAAATAATTCATTGAAATCCACGTTTTAGCCTACTTGCAAGTAGCAAGCTTCAAACCATTTTCAAACGAACATGCGATGTTTTGTTCCAAATTAGGCGATCTAGTCTATACTTGTATGCCATGCGCATCACGTAGTAAGATTAGCTAATTAACCGGAATAAGAACACATGTGTTTTCAAAAACAAAATATCATGCTTAGTACATGTCGATCTTTGATCGGGCGAGCAGGGGTGTTCATTGCATGACCTTCCTCTCTCGTACCCAAGTTCCCGAGCCAAAGTAACTTTGGTGATGACGGACACGTGGCCTTAGGCACGAGTCAGGGTTTCCTAAACCCCCCAAAATAAAATATTTAGGTGGCGACTCTATATCTGGCAAAGTAGTCCATGTTTGGCACTTCTTTCTAAAAATTAGTTTTCCAACATGATTTGCCGGATTTGGACTCTTTGGTGATTTATCGGTCTTACATCACACATTGTAAGATTAGATTCAGAATCGTGACATTTGAGTCCTGAACTGTAGCAGCCTGATGAACAAAACGGAATCCCGTGCCATATCTCGCACGCAGAGCTCGGGAGTCCTCGGGCACGTCTATAGGCACGTTTTGATTAGCGTACCTTATGCTTGCATGTTTGCATCATTCATTTGTCTTGCATGCACTGGGCTCGGCGCATCATTCAAACTACATTGTATTTCAATACTTACTTGAATACGTGTCATCAAATTGTTGAATTCATATGCCATCTTAGATAGCCGAGCCTATTAGTTGCATTATTGCATGTGTTGCATTAGGCATCTTGCATAGTTAGGATCATACATATTTCTAACTAGCTTTTGTTTTGGCTCGGAGTACTCGGTAAGTTTTATGCTTTAGCATACTTGCATGAGTGTGAGTGATGCCATGTTTCGCATGCTTGCCATGAGGCTACGTGCTTACTTGCTAAATTGCATGAATGCCTGTGGATAAAGGCTTTGTTGCTTGAGTTGGAACAATTTGATAAATGCGAGTTTTAAGCCCACTTTGCGAAGTGGCAAATCATCATGTTTTAAGCCCGCTTGAGGGTGGCAAATCCTTGCTTTAGCCCACTTGTGAGTAGCACTTTGAAACCATTTTTGAAAACAAACACGAGTCGATTTGTTCCAAGTCTTGCAACTTAGTCTATACTTGTATGTTGTGCGCATCATATAGTAAAATTAGCTAATAATCGGAATAAGAACACATGTGTTTATGAAATAACATATCATGGTAGTAGAGGCCGATCCTTTGATCAGGCGAGCGGGAGTGCTCTTGTCATGACCTTCCCCTCTTGTACCCAAGTTCCCGAGCCGAGGCAACTTTGGTGATGACGGGCACGTGGCCTTTGGCACGAGTCAGGGTTTCCTAAATTTCCCAAAAATAAAATATTTAGATGACGACTCTGTAATCTAGCAAAGTAGTTTAGTTTTCGCATTATTTGATTTAAAATCTGATTTTCCAAAATGATTTGCCGGATTGGATTCTTTGGTGTTTATTAGTCTCACATTGCACTTTGTGAGATTAGATTTAGAACCGTGACAGGAGTCCGAACTGTAGTAAGACCAATTTGCTCTTCTCCAAAAAGGGGGCGCGCGAAGAAAGTCAAGTCTACAGAAGCACAATTCTGGACAACAAGGCTTTTGAAAAACAGGGTATGAGCCTGTTCCAAATGCAACAAACACAACCCAAAAGCCAAACTCAAAGGGATATAAGGAAAATAAGATATAAATGACTATACAAGGCAATGAAACCTGGATCCAAAACATCAAATGCTTTGAATCCAACCCAGAATCGCTCTAGTTTTCAAAGTCGATATGGTTGGTTTGGCTGGCGAGCTGAGGGTACACCCGAGCCGAATCGATCCATGAACAACCCATGCTTTCATACGTGCCTCATCTATTTGTTTCAATAATGTATTAAAATACAGGACATCTAACAAAAGAAAGGAAATTCCTATTACTTAGCAAATTAGCAATTCTGGCACGAATTTAGACCATGTCTAGCAGGACGTCATTATCATTTACCATTCATTACAAGAACCAAGGATGTGAAATGCAAAACAAGGTCATCATTGTCATTTATCAGTCATTATCATTACAATAACTTTGTGATTGGAGAGGAAAAACACAAAAGATGATTATCCAATCCTGCTGCTCCTTAAAAAAAAAAAAAAAAAACACAACAATAAAGAAAAAACTAGCCAATGTGGCATTTTATCAAACACTTAGCAGACCCATAATCAAAAGCATAAGACTTTATTGTGTGTAGAATCACCAACAATTCATTTACTTCAATGATTATATTGGGTAGAATATGAATATAATAATCATAATACATAACATGTTAATCATTCTATTTTCTATATTTTTTCCCCAAATTAAAATCATTCAAGTTGTTCATGAAACCTTTTAATAATAGAGAGGTTTTGGAGATGTTAGAAGTAACAAATGGAATGACTTTAATCTCATCTTAACAATGAATTCCATTTACGCAAACACGTCCAACAATAGAGTGAGAGTAGAGAATGAGAAACCCAGAGACTTGAAAAGAGAGAGAGAGAGAGAGAGAGAGAGAGAGAGAGGGGTAGTGAAAGAGAAACAGAGACAACAAACTGACCTGGAACTCATGGTGGAGCTGTAGCTTGATGTCAGTGCAGGTTGAACTCACGGTGTGGAGGATGAACTGTCCTCACGGTGGAGTATGAACTCATGATGGCTCTCTATTACAGCTTTGTGAAAGAACTATAGATAGATTAGGGCACAAAGTTCTAATCAAGGAGTTGAAAAGTTTTTTGGGATTGAAATTTCGATATTATCCGATTTAGGCACTAAATCAGAATTTTTTTGGCGCTTTAATTTTGGGTGTATGTAAAGACAGAGAAAAATATGAAAAAAAAATAAAAATAAATTATAATTCATAAATTGGGTGGCAATGTGAAAGTATTCCCACCAAAAAATAAATTTGTGTTTTATGAATTTTTTGGTCGCCAAATTGGCAATTTGTTGTAGTGAGAGAAAGATATGAGAGGAAAACTGATAAACACACACCAAAAAAAAAAAAAAAAAAAAAAGAGGAAAAAATTAGTAGTATATTTTTTTTAATTACTGCCCAATTTGTCAAAATTTTCCCTCCAAAATTAGTGACAAAATAATTTCCTCTTTAACAGGTCTCAAAATATTAAAAATTAATAGTAACAAAAATATATTTCTCACCAAATAATCTTAAAATATTTAAAATTAAGTCCAAAAAAAATGTAAAATTATTGGTGGCAAAAATATATTCCTCACTAATAATTTTATAATTAGCGACAAATTTTTTTCTTACCAAAAGTTTCAAAATTTTGGCGCCACCAAAAAAAATTAGCGAAAAAACTTTCGATGACGAAACTTAATTTTTCCTCACCTAAAAAGAAGTATTTATTGACAAAAATAAATTCCATCATCTATTATTTTTATTTTTTTATTATATGCGACAAAATTTTATAATTCGTCACGAATTGTTCTTATTTAGTGACGAAATTTATTTTCTTCACTACTTTTCGTCACCATAGGTTACTTTTGTTGTATTGTAACACCAAGCTTCACGAATAGCAAATACCTAAAAGAAAAAAATCAACTATGTTACATAATTATAATATTATGCACCTTACTATATTTGTCATTGTCGTTGAACAATAATAATCAATATACATCGTGTGAGACATACATGATTTGTTAATTGGTCATTGCCCATCAAAAATCAATAGAGAGGCCTCATTCAAACTTATTTTTGTTGATTTCTGACCGAATATCAGCATTGGACAAACTTTGAATAGTAAATGGAGGTTGCTTTGGAAATGGAAGGTCTATTTCACTTCTTAAAATGAGAACCACAACTGACATAGTTGGTTTATCCACAGCGTGGTCTTAGACACAAAGAAGGCCAATATATATACATCTCATTACTTTAGACCAAGAACATGAATCAACCACTACCTCATCCGCTATGTCTAACTCCCGACTTTTGTTGTACAATTCCCATCCCTGGAATAGTTCGATATATGTCCATATATGAATTAGTATAACCACATATAACGATGGTGACTAGCAATGTTTGAAAGCAAGTAAAAGCGAAATTAGTGCACTTACATAACCAAGGAGGTTCTAATATTTTTCATGATAATGTATGCTGGTATTTTTCATGCCACTAACCGTGTCTATTAGCAAAACACTAAAATTAAAGACATCTGAATTCTCCGAGAATAGCCCTCCTAATGCATACTCGGAAGACATATAGCCATTGCATTTGATTGGGAATTGTTGCATTTGTGCTTAGTCAAGATTATAGGTCTTCGAATAAATAAATATAATGCAACTATTCTAAGAAATTAAATTTTTTTAAAAGGAATGTGAAAAACTTATCTACTGAATTTATACTATTTGCAAAGGGACTAGTTGTGAGATTGACACCTCGTAATAGTTAAACCCCTAACCTCCCCTTGCAAGCACTTATGTCCTACCTCCATACATTCACATTTGTAACACTAGTCTTTGTCTCAACCCAAGATATATTTTAAGCAAATTTTCAAAGCGATGGGCCTATTGTCATACCAACTAGTGTTTGTTTCCATTAAACTTTTATTTGTAGTATTTCAAACATAAAATGTTCCGTACATATCATACATAACTGCATCAGTAGGAAAAATAGTTGGCAAAGGCAAGCAAAACGTATTGAAGGAAAAAAAATATCCGTACAATGTTCCCACCAACCTATGAGTGTTTGCCAATTCTTATGTCACTTGAAAAGTTCGCGCTAACTCAAGTCTGAAATTTTTGGATTCATGTCATCATCCAAGAGAATATTTATAGTTTTCAAAATCTCTAAGAATAACCCTTAAACAAGAATCACATTGGAGATAAAGAAGCCCTCTGGCAATAACTTGAATAATGGAGAGTTTTCTAATGAGATCTACATGTGTACCTTGATGAATTGAGAGTGATTTATGGATCAACATGCTTACATTGAATATCATCAAGGGGTTTCTATTTCAACTACACTTTTCAAGGCAGATGTTCATAAGTGGATTTCAAAGAACCTGAGCTTGAAACTTTTATGGATTCTGGAGTGACTCATCATCGTGGATTCGACATTGGGATTGTGGATTCAACTTTGGGTGAAGCAATTCCGAGGTGAAGACGATATTGAAAGAGGCACAATGAGTTGGGTTCAATTTGGAAGTGGATCCGCTTGGTAATTGAGGGTATTCTTGCGTGATTTCATTATTTTTTTTAGTAGATTGAATTGTGGCTTTGGTCTGTGATTTTTTAACGCAGTTGTGATATATATATTTTTTTTCATAAAATCTTTGTGTCTATTATTGTTGCTTGATAGTAGATCTAATTCAATTCTCTCATTATTGGATTAGATATATGTTTTTTTTTTTTTTATTGGGAATTGTTACTCATTGTTGATATTGAATCGCTTCATACTTCTCAGCTTCTGGAACCCGTCATTTTGAGCCTTTCCTGATGATACTAAGCTGGTGGTGTTCTTCTGGCATAGCAAATCAGTTTTCCTCACACACCCACCTGCCCAATTTCCTTTCTTCCAATCCTCAATTGACTTTGGTACAAACCCATTCAAGCACTCACAATTTGGAGACTTGTTCTTATTGCAATCCCCAAAAAGTCCACAAACCGCATAAATATCACATGGATTGAGCAGTGTCATCCAACTAACATACGGGTTCTTGACTTGTTCATCCCAGTGCATTGCCTTCAAAGTTCCATCTGGTGTTAAGAACATAAATTGGATCGAAATGATGGGTCACATAAATTGGATCGAAGTTTACTAGGTTTAATCCATTGGCAAAGCCATGGTCAATGTCTAGTACACCTATAAACTTCGATCTGTCCCATGGACCACTTCTCCAGTATGGCTTGGAACCATTCCAAATGAAAACCTGCGGTGGTGTGTCAAGTGAAAACCCGCAAACTAACTTTCCAGGTGATGGGTCATCTTTTGTCAGCCAGGAAGACATGAAGCGTTTCTCTCCTGTTTTAGTATTCATTCCCACAAGGATAGTCAAAGCTCTCCCACAAGATCAATCTAGAGACAATATCATTAAGAAGAAGGTCTCCCCTGTCTGAAAGCACTGCAATTGAGTTGTTGGAATGGACAGAAACATTTTTCAGTTTACAGAAACATTTATCAATCCAGAGACACTAACTTCTCTTTTTTATTATCAATTAATAGCCAAATTTTATAATTGACAAAGATTCAAACATACTCAATTAATAGCCAAATTTTTTAGTTGAAACTACAAGATTTCTCCCTTATTTTCCCCAATATTTTATATTGAATTGTGTTTGATAGATCTGCTAGAATAGGTATCAAAAATATAAATTGGATAAAATTTATTTTATCCTCTTGTAGTTTTGGTCACTTGTCATTTCACCACTATATTTCAATAATAGATCTTCTTTATAATTTTGGAGTAAAATATATTGTTAACATCATTCATAACAAACATTAAATGACCAAACTACCTTTCTACTTCTTTCCTCTGTTATAGTCTTTACTAAATTTTTACCTATCTAGTTCCAAAATTAACAAAAAAATTAATTCAATTAAACTTAAATTTAAGTGAAACACTAAATTAATTTGTAATTTAATTATTAATTATATTTATAATAATATCGATAAATAGTTTTAGTTAGAGTTTTGGATGAAAAAGATTAAGCGAGGGCATTTTTGTCTTTGTCCTTTGAAATTTTGTCTTTGTCCTTTGAATTTTGATTGTTGACTCTGTTAGTCTATTGAGAGCGTTGTTATTATTGATGAAGAGAGTGAGTGTGGGGGCATTGATAATCTACTCTTGTCTAGTTTAATTAGGTTTTCAGAGGTAGAATATGAGAGATTTATAATGAAGAGATTGATAGTGGGGAGATTAAATAAAATTGTATTTATTTTGATGATAGTTATTAGTGTATGGATTATTAAATTATTTTTATATAAAATAATAAAACAAATACAAAAATACAAAACCATTAAACATTAATATTTTTTTAAAAAAGTGCCTAACATGTAAGAAATAAAAAAAATAAAAAAACAAATAAAACTATGATTTTTACTTAACAAAAAATATAAAAAATTAAATATTAATATTTTAAAAAAAATAAAAATGCCTAACATGTAATAAATAAAAAAACGGTCCAGCGAACTATTTTTAAGTGCTGGAGGCCTATCCGAATCCCCTCTCCAAGGGGATTCCTAATCCCGAGGGAATTACAAATCCTCTCTCCATCTCTCGAAATAAACCGAAAGATAATAGGTCACACCTCACTGTCAATCCAAATTCCCTCTCTATAATCCTAAACAAACAGGGCTTAAGAGTGTAGTTATTAGGGGAACTTTTTGAAAAATATTCCACATTAATTATTCAACAAAGAGAGTGACTAACGGCACGAGAATTGATAGTCTCTATTCAAGAATGGTGCTATTGGCTCCAAATAGGGCTGCAAGTGAACATAACCGTTTGTGAATAGGCTCGAGCTTGACTCGGTAAGAGCTCGTTTGAACTTGGTTCGTTAATTTTTTTTTTTTTTTTTTTTGCTTTCGAGCTCGAGCTCGAGTTCGTTAAATTTTTAATAAACAAACCCAAACATTCTAAAACTCGGCTCGTTAACTAGCTCGTTTAATATTTATTATTTATATATTAAATAATATAAAAATATGTATAAAAAATAAGAGAAATATACTATTTATATATTTAAAAAATATAAATGTAAATAATAGTTAACTATAGATAGCATATTTCTATAATACTGGCAGTAGATATTATTATTTTAGTAAAATGTAGACTTTTTTTAGTATATTTATATATATTGTATACATAATTGTATAACAAAAGTTTTAATTGTAACTTTAGTCTCATATGCAAGTATGAATTTAAAAATTTTTTAGCTCGTTAAGGCTCGTGAACAGGCTCGAGCTCGAGTCGAGCCTAAGTCAACTCGGCTCGAGCTCAGTTTGTTAATTTTTATTCAGCTCGAGCTCGAGCTCGAGCTCAATCTCGAGTTCGAGCTCGTTAAAATCTTAATAAACAAGCCCAAACATACTAAAGTTCGGCTCAACTCGGCTCGTTTGCAACCCTAGCTCCAAACCATCATCCTTACTCCTCAAGAGTAGTTCTACGGGGTGCTTTGGGAGTATTACTCTATGCTCAAGCAATACAATTTTTATTTTTATTTTTATTTATTTATTCATTTATTTTGTGAAACAAAATATGCTATGGAATGCGGAGATAGAGGCGGCGGGACAAAGGTGAAGGTAGAGGTGGTGGTGTATGATGGGGTTGGCGGTGGTGGTGATGTTAATGCTAATGGTGGCCATGGCCATGGTAATGGTGGTGTGGTCAAGGCCGGCTCTGACTTTTTTTGAGTCCAAAGTGAGCTCCTGATAAGCTGCTTTTTATATGTTTAAGGAAAAAAAAAAATTATAATCAAATGATTATCGACCATTTTTTTTTGGACATAAAGAGTGTGTTTGTTTTGAGAGATTATTCCATGGGATTGGACTATTAGTCCATCCGGACTAATAATCCATTGTTTGGTTTAATTTTTTTGCTCCGGATTTATAGTCTCTCTGTACTATTAAACAATTGGAAAAAAAGGTAAAATAGCATTTTGAACATTTATAAATTATTTTTTTAGTGTTGTCAATTTAAAATTATATAGTAAATAAAAAAATTATAAATTTAATTTAATTAAAACTAATAAATTAAAAATTATAGCCTTTTAATTTTTTTAGTATTGTTAAAAAAATTTAATTTATATATTAAATAAAATTATTTTTTTAGTGTTGTTAATTTAAAATTATATATTAAATAAAAAATATAAATTATAAATTTAATTTAATTAAAAATTGTGGGCTTATAAATTAAATTTTTTTCGTGATGTTAAAAAATTAAATTTATATATTAAATAAAATTATTTTTTAGTGTTGTTAATTTAAAATTATATATTAAATAAAAAATATAAATTATAGATTTAATTTAATTTAATTAAAAATAATAAATTAAAAGTTATGACCTTATAAATTAAAATTTTTTAGTGCTGTTAAATTATAAATTACAAATTTAAAATTATGTATTAAATAAAATTATAAATTACAATGGTAAAATAGTCTTTTGAGCATTTATCTTTATCCGTCCAACCAAACATTGGATTCACTAAAAATAGTCCAATCCAGACATCTAAACAAACATAGGATATAAATTCAGTCCAACCAAACAGTCCGGGGACAATATATCCCAGGACTAACATTCCGATGGATTACCATCCCTATTTATCTAGTTTGTCCAAACAAATATTCAAATTTACGTAAATATATAACAAAGTTTACAGTAAGAAAAATGCCCAAAATAATCTAAACTCAAGTACTAAATAAAAATTAAATAAATTGTAAAAACATATCGCTAAAACACCACCATTCTCGCATTTTCAATTGCAAAATTGTTAATCAAACTTACATAATTCAACTTATCAACTAATATTTTTCATTGAATAAAATTATTAATCCATTCAATCTTTGTTGTGACATAGGTAAGATTTATTCAATTTTAAATTTGATTTTTTTTTTCTTTAGAAACAATTGTAGCTGACATAATTAATTATATTATAAACATAATTCATAAATTTAAAAATAATTATTCATTAGTTTGAAATAACTCATCAAATCAATAGGCTTTTCAATTTTTTTGGAGTAAAAACAATCATGTATTAGTTTTGTGATATAGGTAAGATTTATTTAATTTTAAATTGATTTTTTTTTTTTTCTCTAGAAACAATAGTAACTGACATAATTAATTGTATTGTAAACACAATTCATAAATTTAGAAAATAATTATTCATTAATTTCAAATAACCGGTCAAATCAATAAGCTTTTTGATTTTTTTGAAGTAAAATCAATCATCTATTAGTTTTAAAAAAATTTACTACATCAACAATTTATTAGTGTTGAATTGTTATCGAGTTTTGTCGAGCCCTTTTAAATTTTGGTAGATTTTTATTTTTTTGTGAATTAATATAATAACTAAAAATATTTTGGAAACTTTTAATCTTAATCAATTTCTGGGGCCCATAGCAGCGGTTTTGGGCCAAAACTTGCCCTGGGTGTGGTGGTGGATGTGTTGATAGCGATGGTAGGGCAGTAACATTTGCAAAATTTTAATTCATAAAATATTTTGTCTTTTAAAAATAAAATTATATTTTTTGCCTATATAAATAAACTTGTTTTTCTGTTGATTATAGAAAATATAATTTTTTTTTAACTTTCATTTTTACTGTGTCAAATTTTAAAAAATTATAAAAATATATATATTTTTTGATAATAATTTCCACCCAAATAAACAAACAAACGGAGGATTAGACATAAACTGTATCCACAACTGAAAAATATATATGTATTTACTAGTAAAAGTGGGGCCTAACGTGGTTATGTGGCTTAAACACAAACAAATTTGGAATATTTTAACAAAAATTGATTTTGAGGTGGTAGGAATGAAGACATAAACTGTATCCACAACTGAAAAGTTCAAAAATTATACATATTATTCTTTTTATTGTTTTGTATATCATTTTTGTAAAAAGTGAAAAAATGAACTAAAATAATCAAATTTCAAACTGTTTAGTGTTGAATTCAAATACATATATATATATATATATATTTTTTTTTCAATGGTGACATTCATAAAATGAAAATTTATAATTTCTCAAGTCATACATTTGTTTGGTTTGAGTTTTCTAAAATCACATTTTAAAAAATTGAAATTTTTTGTTTTCCGTGTTTTTTTTTTTCACTGAATTTTTTAACCATTTTAATTTTAAAATTTTTGTTTTCGATACACCTAACATAAATATACCTAAAAAGTATAATATTTGTAAAAGAAATCTTTAAAAAATTTGCTAAATACCAAAAATACATTTAAAAAAAAAATCATTTGTTTTTTTGTATTTTTGTGTTTTATTGATTTTTTAAAATATTTTTTTAATAAATATTTACCTTTTTAGATACATCTAAGTAAGGTGCATCTAAAAAAATAAAAAAAAAATTGCATAAAATTTTAAAAATGTTCATTAAAAAAAATACGAAAAATAAAAAACTCAATTTTTAAAAATTAAATATAGAAAATTGAAACCAAACACAATACTATTTTCAATATAACTCAACAATTTATTTTAAATTTAAAATTTATCAATTCCATTAGTATTTTGTCTTTGTAATATTCGTGATCAAAATTAAATTGTGATAGACTAATTTAATATTGGTTGATTATTAGGTATTCCCGGAGTATGATCACGTCAAAAATGTTAGAGACTCTACAAATTTTATCAAAAATTTTATCAAATGTCTCACATAATGTGGGTCTCACACCCATTTAAGACATTACTCCGGTCACGTAGTACTTCATGGTATTTTGATTAATTGAGAAGGTAGGGAATTATGATTTTGTATTAGATGAATGGAGAAAATAAAAGAACATGATAAATGATGATTGGTGAATAAGTATAGACACATAATACTCAGAAAGTACCTAATAATTTTTCTTTAATATCACCTCCACTGCACCACCACTTCCACAGCACCCTACCTCACTACTTGGGGGTGTAGCTATGTGTAGTTTAGTCGGTTCAATTAAACCCATTGAAAATTAAAAATTAGTTTAGAATTGCGATGGATTTTTCAAATTGTTATTAAAAATTAAAAATTAGTAACATTTTTTTGTTACGATTTTTTAAATTATCACTAAAATTTATAATTAGTGACATTTTTTATAACAAAATTTTTGAACTGTCGCTAAAAATTAACAATTAGTGACATTTTTTAATACTCCTTCCGTCCCAAAATAATAGTCCATTTTGGGGAATCCAACTTTTTTTGGTAGTACAATTATTGCATTTTAATAAAATTTATTTTTCAAAATTACCCTTTGATGGTACATTTTTTGAGAAATATCAATGTCATAATTATACTTTTTATGTTATTAATAAATTCAAAAGAATGGTAAAATAGGAAATTTATATTATTTTTGTACTTAATTTTTGAAAATAGACTAATATTTTGAAAAAATAAAAAATAGAATAAAAGACTAATATTTAGAGACGGATGGAGTAATGTTTGATGAAAAATACTATTAATTATTATAAGAACTATTAGATAATAAATCTACCTATTAGAACCTATATATAAGTCTCTCAATAAATAAAAGGTGTTAAAAATAATTTACAAATAAAAAATTTATGCAAAAAACACATATGTGTCGATGCACTACAAAAAAAAATTTGACATTTAGCGCGGTCGCTATATCGTTGCGTCACTTTAAAACCACCATCAAACACTTATAGACGACATTTCCGAAATTTGCAGGGGTCCATGGCAAAACGATGGATCCTGAGCTCCATCACATTTCCAATCATTCCACTAATTTCACAAAAATTGAGAACATGCCATTTGATTCCTACTACTGCCACTAGCCTTGTTTTCCCACGTGCCTATCCATTTATCTTAAGAATTGTATAGCCAAGTAAATTGTACCAAGCTTTATGAATGAGAAATAACTAAAAAGAATATTAACTATGTTTCATAATTATAATATTAAACTCCTTGCTATTTTCGTCATTGTCATGGTCATTGTACGGTCATGTGACATATACATTGTCGTTGTACAATAATATCAATATACATCATGTGACATATACATGATTTGTTAATTGGCCATTGCCTATCAATAATAGATAGAGAAACTTTATTCATGGAACATATCGTATTGCTTTGTGACCGAAGATAAGCATCTAACAAGCTTTGAATGTAGGTTGTTTTGGAAGTGGAAGATCTATTTCACTTTTCAACATGAGGCCACTTTGTATACATCTCATTACTTCAAACCAAGAACATGAATCAACCACTATCTCATCCACCATGTCTGATGCCTGACTTTTGTTGCCCAATTTCCATGCCTGGAATAGTTCCACATATGTCCATATCTGAATTAGAAGAGCCACATAAAATGGTGGTGACGAACAATGTTTGAAAGCTGTTAAAAGGGAAATTAGTGCACTTACATAACTAAGGAGGTTCAAATATTTTTCATGATAATGTAAACTGGTATTTCTCATGCCACTAAACATCTCTAGTAGCGAAATAGCAAAGTTAAAGACATTCGACTTCTCTGAGAATAATCCTCCCATTGCATACTCGAGAGACGTGTAGCCGCTGTATTTGATTGGAAATTGTTACATTTATACTTATTCAAGATTATAGGACTTCCAATAAATAAATATAAATATAATGTAATTGCTCTAAAAAATTAAAAATTAAAAAAAGGAAGGTGAAAAACTTATTTGCTGAATTTAGAACCTAGAGGGAATTTAACCCCTAACCTCTCCTGCAAGCACTCATGTCTTGTCCCCATGCCATTAGTCACATTGTAACTCTAGTCTTTGGCTCAATCCAAGATATATTTAAGCCCATTTTTAAAGCGATGAACCTGTTGTGATCCCAACTAGTGCTTATTTCCATTAAACTTTTATTTGTATTATTTCAAACATAAAATGTTTCATTGCATTGGTGGCAAATAATTGGCAATGGCGAGCAAAATCTACCGAAGGAAAGAAAAAATCTTTGTCCCACCACCTTGTGAGTGTTGCTAGTTCTTGTGTCACTTGAAAACTTCATGTTAGCCCAAAGTCTGAAATTTTTGGATTCATATCATCATCTAACAAAATATTGTTGGTTTTCAAATCTCTATGAATAGCCCTTAAATAAGAATCATGATGGAGATAAAGAAACCCTCTAGCACTAGCAATACCCTAAATAATGTGGAAGTGTTTAGTCCAATCAAACGGCACCCTTTTCATTGCATCTAGCCAAAAGAATGATAGTAAAAAAGAATGCATTCATCAAAATGTCAATCTTTTCCATACATTTTACTGCCAATGAGAATAAGTGAACACGGATGAGTACAAGTTTTAAAATTTCTTTCCTTAGTTGGTAGTAACAATATTGAATGAGCTATGAACAATATACATAGAAGAAAGATGAGACTTTAAATTTTGATATTTGATTTATTTATTTATTGATACATTCTCTACAATGGGCCTTCTTAGTTTTTCTAGAGAAAATCATTTTACTTAACTGAGAGTGTAAATAAAATGTGCCTAGCTAAGACAGTTAATAAAGAAATGCTAAGAGTTATAATCAATTAGATCAAATTGAGACAAATCATAAATTTATGGTCAAAATCAAGCCAATTGAAATTACAGGGACTAAAATGACCTAATGATCAAAGTATAGGGACTACTATCGTAATTTGCCCTTATTAATTTTACAAGGTAAAAGAATGTGCCAAGTAAAACCAACTGAAGAGAAAAGTGTCCAAGCTTTTATTTGTCATCCACTCATAAACCAATAGCTTCTCTTCCCCTTCAATGCATCAACCCAAGAGCCTAACAAGATTCCTGTGCTAGAGTTTGGAGATCCATATGATCTCATTTTTTAACTCTTCTACACTTTGTCGTGTAACACCCTGAAATAAATATAATATACCCATCACATAACAACCAATAAATAGAAACATAAATGAATTGATAAGCTTTCATTAATTAGAGTTTGATATATAAAAGGTGACACATGCGATATATATTCAAAAATAGCACATTCTGAATCTACAGCATGTGTCACAAGAGAGTAAAAAGAAATGAACGCTAAACAGATAATCATATGCCTTAAAGGCTCACATCTTTCCAAGTCAATGCTTAGGTACATCAAAATGAGTCTTAAGCTCAATATAGATAAAGTCCTAGGCTTGTACAAAATTAAATACAAAATACAACACTGAGTCTTCTACTCCACAGTCCTTCCAAGCTAAGTCCTTGGTGGAGGCATATCACCAGTACCTGAAAATGTTTTTGCCACATAGAGTGAGCCAAAGCCTAGTAGAAATGCTACAACACAATGTCTAAATCTTAACAAAGCTATAAGGTTTTATGCACATGCAATGCCAGTACCAAAACATTTATATTCTTTTTCAAAGGCAGTGCTATACCAGGTTTATATCCTAATTCTCAAAATCATGCTCTTTGCAATAGAAAAACAAAGGGAAATCTAAAACCAGTATAACCTTTTATGAATATTTCATCCGTGGGAAACCATCAAACGTCACCCATATAAACGTAGCCTATACAAGAACTACTATTTTCATTTTACGGATATTTCGTCTGTGGGAACTGTCACCCATGTATATGCTCGTTTTTCAAGACCTTTCACCCTAGACACATAGGCCCACTTGATTTGGTAATACACAACTCTTTCCAACGTTCACCCCTTTTCTCAAAATCATATACATTTTCAATGTATTAAATAAGCAACAATGTTCAATGCACATGAATGAGAAATTAGTTTTAGTTCACTTAATTCTCATGTAATTTCTACAACACTCATAGCTATTCTCTTCCAATAGCCCAAAATAGATATCTCTAAATAGATAAATAAATTTCATTAAAAATACACTTTTCAAATCTCAAGATGGGAGTGATAATACATATCTAACTCCTCCATCATCATCAGCATTATTTCAATTTCATAATTCTCAATATCAATTCCATTTTTTTTTTTTTAGAATTTCAAACATTCACATTTTAAGGCAAAATCCTTTTCTCTTTGAAAATCAATTTCAATGTATGAAATACTTTATTTCAACATATATCAACCCCAATTTCATATCCACAAGTTTTTCCAAGAGACCATTTGAAAACCCATCTCTTTCATTTTGATTATAAACCCTAGGTTTTACCCAAACAACCCAAACAACTATAATCCTTTGAAATAGCAAATAACTAAGGTAAAACTTACACAAGAGTGTGGAGAACCCCTACCTCAAGCTTAGAAGACGAGAAAGAGAGAGAGAGAGAGTGAAGAAACTTTAACACCTCCGAAACCCAACTTTGTTCGGATGAAAATGAAGCTTTAAGTGAGCTCTACCTTTTTCTCAAAGGGAATAGGGTAGAGAAATCAATGGATCTAGGTATTTTAGAAGAGAGAATGTGAGTTTTAGAGAGAGAGAGAGTGCATATCTGGGGTTTTTAGAAAGTTTAGAGAGAGAGAGAGAGTGAAATTAAAAAGTGACGTAAAAGGTGACTTTTATAGACTAATATACGTACAGTCTGCTCGAGTGCAAAAAATGACGGTTGAGCATAAGACACAAAAGATGTGACCGCTCGAGCGTAAGAAGTTAACGCTCGAGCGTGAAATACAAACTCTTAGTACTTTTATGGACAGAAGACCAATGCTCGAGTGTAATAAGGACTGCTCGAGCAAAGACCGCTTGAGTGCAAGAAGTTTCGCACGAGCGTAGAATACCAGTTCCCAATACTTTTGCACAAGAAGTGTAGCTTGAGCGTAGAATACTAGTTCGCAGTACTTTTGCAGACTTGCAAAAGTACTGAGAGTTCACAAGGACCGTTCGAGCACAAGAAATGATGCTTGAGTGTAAGAGCAAAATTCTCGATAGCAAAAGTTTGAAAAACAAGCTACCAACCTGTTTTAAATGCAATGAATACAACCTAATAGCATAACTCAAGGAGAAATAGTGGAAAACAACACAAGAACAATTATATGAGGAAAAGAAACCTAAATCCAAAAGTCAAATAGGTCAGGTTTATAGCGTTTCAATTTCAAACCCGACCCATTGTATGGGTTGAATTTGAGTTTTATTGTCTTTTATAGTTATTCATGTCTTGTTTCTACTTATACCTCTTGAGTTTGGCTTTTGGATTGTGGTGGTTGTATTTGGAATAGGTTGGTCGCTCATTTTTCAAACTTTTGATGCACAAATTTTTGTCCCTTCGCTCAGCGAAGCTTTTTGATCTCGAGCAGTCTTTGTGGAACTCCAGTATTTTTGCAGGTCTGCAAAACTATTGGGAGTTTTATTCTTCACTCAAGGGAAGCTTCTTGTGCTCAAGCGACGACCTCTGTCTGCAAAACTACTGACAGTGTGTATTCTACGCTCGAACGAATCTTCTTGCGCTCGAGCAAAACAACTTATTGTGTCTTGTTGCTCGAGTAACAAGTCTTGCACTCGAACGAACTGTGCGTATATCAGTTCGTAAGTAGGCCATTTTACATCACTTTTCTATATCTCTCTCTCTCTCTCTAAAACATTTCAAAACCCTAAGTTGAGACACTCTCTCTCTAAAACTTACACTCTCTCCACAAATGCACCAAGATCTAGCCATTTCTCCACCCTACTCCCTTTGTTAAAAAAGTAGAGCTCACATAGAGCTCCGTTTTCATCCGAATAGAGTTGGGTTTCAGCTTCATCCAAGTTTCATCCAAGTTTATCTCGTCTTCTAGCTTTGAGGTAGGGATTCTCTACACTCTTTTATGATTTTTAACTTAGCTATTTGTTTTTATAAAACAATCTTGTGATTTTGGAGGATTTTGAACAAACCTAGGGTTTTGGTTTCAAATCAAAAGATGGGTTTTCAAATAAATGTATTGAAAATGGTTGTGGGGTTGGAAATGAGGTTGAGTTATGATCAAACTGTTAATTTTGATACTTCGAATCGATTTTGGAAGAAATATGGCTTTCACCCTAAATGACTTAAATATTTATTGTGTATAAATAAATGGAATTGATGTTGGAAATGTGAAATTGGATGGATATTGATATAGATGGTGGAGTTTGATATGTATTATCACTCACCCTGAAATTTGAAAAGTTTATCTGTATTAGAGATCTTATATCTGTTTTGAAATATTTATTTTGGGCTATCGGTAAAGGATAATTATGATTATTGTAAAAATTGCATGAGGATTATGTGAATTTAAACTAATTTCTCATCCATATGCATTGACCATTGTTGCTCATTTAATACATTGCAAATGTATGTGGTTTTAAGAAAAATGGGTGAACATAGGGAAAGAGTTGTGTATCACCAAATTAAGTTGGCTTGTGTGTCCAGGGTGAAAGTCGTAAAAAATGAGCGTATACATAGGTGACAGTTCCTGTGGACAACATATCTGTAAAATGGCAATAGTAGCGCTTGTATAGGCTACGTTTGCATGGGTGTCGTTTGACGGTTTCTCGCGGATGAAATATCCGTGAAAGGTTGTACCGGTTTAAGGATTCTTTCTTGTTTTCTATTGTAAAGAACATGATTTGAGAATTGTTATATAAGATGAGCATGGCCTGGTTCTTGAGAAAGACATGTAAAACGTTTTGATCACCAGTATTGCATATGCTTATATCTTTGTTAAGATTCATATATGTATATCAATTCATAAAAGAATACTTTTTAAATCAAAAAACAAGGTAGTGGATACAAAACACTAGAAATCTGTAAGTACATGTCTGCCAGTAGGCTATACAAGCATTACCAAAGCCATTTTATTGGTATTGATCGGAAGGATTAGCACCTACCCGCACGGGTTTATAGACTTCACCAAGGACACGCAGGTCAACATAATAAACCAAAACCACACTTTCTAACCAAATTCACGAAAGGTATACACCTCTTTTTCTCAAAACAATATATTTTCAATGTCTAGGTATGAAATGATGCTCAATGTAAGATTTTTGAGTGGTTAGTTTCAATTAACCTAATCCTTATGCAATTTCTACGACAATTAAAGCTATCCTCTATCGATAGCCCAAACAAATATCTCTACTCAACATATAAATTTCCAACAATAAGTATAATCTCATAAATCTCAAATGAGAGTGATAATATATATCTAACTCCACCCCCATCATCAATAGATACATCCATTCTAACTTTTCAAACCTCAACATCTTCTGTTTTCTTTCATAAATCAAACATCAACGATTTTTCAATAAAGCATCCATTACTTTCAAAAACACATTTTAAAGAAGGAATTTCCAACATTTTGACCTAACTCAACAATATTTACACTCTCACAACCTTGCTCAAGCCATTTGAAAACTCTTTTTTTACATTCCAAAAACCAAACCCTAAATCAAAACCCCTATCTTCCACATCATAATATTTGACAAGGAGCACATAACTAAGTTAAGAGTCATACAAGAAGGTGGAAGAAGTCTCTCCCTTAAGATTAGAAGAAGAAAAGAACAAGTGTTGAAGTTTGGCAGAGCCGAAAAGTGAAATCTTCTCTGATTAGATTGACCTCATCGACGGGCTCTTTGTTTTACTCCAAAACACTATGGTGGTGAAACCAATGGATTAGGGTGTATGGAAAGGGGGGTTTAAGCAAGAACTAGAGAGAGAGAGAGAGAGAGAGAGAGAGAGAGAGAATAAAAAAGTGATAGAAAAACCTATTCCCCGGTCTGACATATACACAAATCGCTCAAGCGACCAAAACATCATTCGAGTGTCATGCCCCTACTTTTATCACCCAAGTTCATTACCAAATCCTTTATACCATTATCCTTTTAAATCATCCCATCCATTCAAGAACATGAAAAAGAATAAATAATAACATTCACTCACGACAATGATGATGATACATAATTAAAAATGGTTAATGATACATAACATAAACACATCCATAAGCATTCCAGTTCTTTTTCTAACAACATAATCTATAACTCAACAATGGAATTATCTATTCACAATGTCCACTTATAGTCAACAACATACTATTCTATATTACATAGCCCATCCTAGTACAGTAGTACACATAACATATATCTAGCAACAATCAATACCATCCTCCATCGATGGCCAAGGACAAAACTCTAGACGCCAATTGTTTAATAGCAACAATAATCAAGTATAACTAGATTCCCGTTTTCTAGCTTCTAAGGGAATTAACAAAATATCTACTTGTCTTTGAAAACAACAATTTCCATCTCCAAAATCCCCACATACTCAACACCCACAAATACTCATCTATTATTTATCCAAAAACCCCCCAATTTGTTTGTATAAGACACAACTCACCAATTACATAACATTACTCATTTTCCCTTTCCACAAATCCTTGGTTAGAAACTAAGGCTTCCTAACCCCACATTCCAGACATAATCTACAACCGACAACCAACAACAAAACCTAAGCACAATCCCATCAACTCAAGCCCAAACCAACCCAAATGTATTTAATAAAAATTAAACATGAAGACCATACTTTTAATGCAATAAAAGTACCACAGATCTATTTAAAGCAAAGTATTGAAAAGAAGCTCAAGAATCCCTACCTCTTGAAGCGAGGATGAGAAAAGCCAAAAATCCACCAGCGACGAAAACACGATCCACTCAAATTAAATGGAAGCCTTTGGCAAACTCTACCATTTTGCCCAAAGGACAATGGTTGAGAAACGACTAGATCAAGGTGCATTTGAGGTATAAAGGTGAGTGTTAGAGAGAGAGAGAGAGAGAGAGAGAGAGAGAGAGAAGATCTGAGATTTTGAAATGTTAGAGAGAGAGAAGAGAGAGAGAGACCTAAAAGTGACTTTTACGGACTAATATATGCACAGACCGCTCTAGCGACCAAAACACTGCTTGAGCGACCATACACAAAAAGTGATACCGCTCGAGCGAATAGTGACACCCTCCCAGAAGTTTTGCAGACAGAGGCTAACTGCTCGAGCACAAGAAAGACCGCTAGAGCCAATAGCTCGAGCGCAAGAAACACCGCTTGAGTGAAAAACACTACCCTCCTAGTACTTTTGCAGACCTATAAACATACTGGAAGTTCTTAAAGACTGCTCGAGCCCATGAAAGTCTGCTCCAACGAAGAAACAGAATTCTAGGCAATAACTCCTTTGAAAAACAAACTTCCAACCTGTTTCAAATGCAACCACAATGCTTACACAACCCAATTCAGCGAGAAATAAGATAAACAAGAACATGGACAGTTATTAAAGACAAGGAAACCTGGATTTGAAACAATAAACGGGTCGGGTCTAAACCAGAATCGTTATATCGAGCGTCAAACACAAAAAAAGTGAGACTGATTGAGTGATCGAAACACTGCTCCAGCGCACACTGACCCCCTCCTAGAGGTTTTTCAAACTACAAAAGACCACTCAAGCAACTGCTTGATCGAAAATCACCCTACTCCAGCAGTTTTGTAGACCTGCACAAATACTGAGAGAACTCAAAGGCAACTTGAGCACAAGAAAGACTGCTCGAGAAAACTTGAAGAAAAACAGACATGACTTCCTTTGAAAAAAATGAACTACCAACCTGTTCACAACACAACCAACAACACCAAACTTAACAACAACAAGACAAGAAAGAGTATAGACAACAATAAAGAAAATCGGATCCCAGATCCAAGAATATGAGAGGGACATGTCTAACTCAAGTCATTATACTTCATCAGTTGCTTGTCGATTGTCTCCTACAGATTGAGCAGCCTGAGCCCTAGCGACAGTTGGCGAGTGGGTGAGTGCTCTATATGCCTTGGTGCATTCAAGAATGAAGAGTCTTGCACAACTCTACTGCCATGCCATGACGTTGAACGACAAAGTTTCATCTGGCGTTGCTGAACCATTGTCGTCGACCTCATCTACATCTAGATCTAAAGAAACGCCGTCGTGTTTTATGTCATCCTGTCTCTGACTTTGCCGAAATTGATGATGAGCATCACCACCTTCATTCACGACCCTTCCCTCAAGAGACCTACACAACTCCACTGCCATGCCACGAGGTCAAACGGCAGAGTTTCCTCTGGCACCGCCAAACCACCACTATCGACCTCATCTGCGTCCAAATTTGGTATTCGTCGATCTCTTTTTTCTCAAAACTATATGTGTGCGTGTGTCAGGCATTTCTGTTGCATAAACTATGGTTTTACAAGTTATATACATATATGTGTGTGTGTGTGTGTATGTGTGCATGTGTGTTTGTATAAAGAGAAAGTTGATTTTCCTAGTGCTTAGATCTAAGATTTGTATGTGTGCGCGCGCGCGTGTATGCGTGTGTGTGTGAGTAAGTGTTGTTTATTTCTGCAATTTATTCAATAACATCAGGATCAATGAAGATTGAAGATTGAGATTTCTTCAATCAGTATATACAGATAAAAAAATTAAACAAATCAGATCTATTTTAACAGATCGAATTTGTTTTGACAGATAAAAAAAATTACTATTTTAATAGATAAGAAAAATTTAATAGATAGGTAAAATTTAGAAGAAAAATTAAATAGATAAATATAAATTTAAACAGATAGATTAAAATATGTGTGAGTATATATATGTATATCTGTAAGTGTGTATGTATGAGATAGATCAAGAAAAAAAGTTAAACAGATAAGAAGAAAATCTAAACAGATAATTCAACAAATAGGAATTGCAACATATACAGATAGATAAAATTTAGGGAAAAAATTGAACAGAGAGATAGATAGGGAGAAAATTGAACATATAGTAAAAAAATTTGAACAGATAGATATAAAATTAAACAGGTAAACAAAATATTTGAACAAATAGAAGAAAAATTTGAACAATTAATAGATATAAATTTGACAGATAGTTAATGAAATGTCAAATAGAGGAAAAAAAAAAAAAAAAAAGAAGTCAAGGAGTAAAATTGGAAACAAAATGGTCTTCCAGGACTACTTACGAAATTATTTCACAAAGTGTGGATCTCTCACTAACAAAAAATATTCATTGGACCTAATGCCTTATGTCTCCCTTAGGTTGGATTTATCATCAATTTTCTCAATTTTTAAATGTTTATCTATGGGGTGAAACTTCAAAATTCAAATATTTATCTATAAGTCATGAAATTAATTTTTTAGATTAATTATTTAATTTTTATCTTTATTTGTAGACTATGAAATTAATTTTCATAAATTATTTATCAGGTTTATATGTTTATCTATAGGGAAGAATTTTGAAATTCAAATCTTTATCCATAAGACATGAAACTAATTTTCATTTTAATTAATCAAGCAATTCGAAAATGAAGGAAAATAGAAAACATGAAAGACAATAAAAGATAAAGTTAGATAGCAAAGATTATAAGTAGAAAGTTTATATATTTCCTTTTCAAATTTCACAAATTATGGTATAATAATTAATTTTAAGTAATTAATAGGCCATAATATTTTTAAAATAATTTTAAAATTAAAAAATTTATAATTTTAGGATGAAGACTAGGAGGTCTTAGAGGTTTTCTCATTAGAAACCCCATTTTTTTTAAAAAAAAAATATATATATTAGTGGTAAACCCGTGCTATGCACGGGACTAATTTAATTATGTGTAATTTTTTTAATAATGCATTAAGTTCCAATTTAAATCATCAAATTATAATCATAATGCATATAGATCATCTTCTCAAATTTCATAAGTAAAGACAATAATACTTCAAAGCAAATATTCATAAAATGTAATAATCATCCAACTTATCTATTTTTCTTGAAATAATAAACTTAATTTCTAATTAATGAAACAATAATAACAATAAATAAAATATTTCTCAATGAAGCTAATGTTTAAAACATATATATGCTAAGAAAAACTAATAATAAACTGAATGTCATAAATCAAATCTATCTATATTTGATAAATTAAAACTCAATACATGTCGCTCATCATGTCCAAATGTCCTAAAAAGTACCTATTAAAAAAAAGAAGGGAAAAAAAAAAGTGTTAACATATTTTTGTTATCAATTTTTACATACAAACAAAATAGATACATTACCTTATAAGCAATGTTGATTTAATTGTCCTCATTTTTGTGTTGTTGCTCCACTTCATTCTCTTCACAACCATTATTTTGTTGTTGCTTCTGTTGTTGTTTCACTTTATTATTTTGATTTCCAATGCGTTGCTCCACTACATCCAATGCTTGTAAACAATATCTTTTTCAATTTCCTCCAACATAACTATCAATGCTCGCATGTTTGAAATGTCTTATTTATTTATTTTTATGAATTTCTTGTATAGGCCATATGGTTGGAAGTGTGTTAACTATGGCATGAACTAATATTGCAATGTGAGGCTGAAAACCTTTTTTCCTAAGCTTAAAAAACACTTGCTCTTTATGTAACATATGCTCTCGTATCGTTAAATTTAGAGTTATCCACTCTTGCTTAAGTTTAATCCATAGAGAATGGACTTCATGCTCGTCCTCCATTAAAGCATCCATTAAGTCAGAGGCATTTTTGATTTCATGCTTTTGAAAAATTGTTCCCTTTACTTCGTTCCGACTCGATGGTAGAAGGTCTAATTGTGATGTCCTGGGGTTTTGGGCTTGGATTGCATGCATTTCTTTCGGTGTTTTGTTTATCGTATCGGGTCATTGAGACTCCTTTCCTACTCCTACTTAACCTCTCTTAACTTTTTTGGGTTGCAAATTTTGAGTTTTGGGCTTGGGAACTTGTTTCGAAATACAAAATCAAACATTGGTTTTTGGGCAAAACCGCTCATACGGAATTGGGAGCTGCCTGAGCGGGTCATTATAGAGTCTCATTGGTTTTCTGGGCAGAAAACCACTAGAGCAGATTTTGGGTCTTGCTTGAGCAGATTTTGGGTGATTTTTCTAGGCAGCTCTCTGGAGCAATCCGCGCTTAAGGAAAAAATTTCCGCTCGTGCAGATTGGGAATTATGCTCGTGTAGAATCGAAGCCGCTCGGGTGGATTTTGGCGCTCCTGTCTTGAAATTTGTGCTCTTTTGCTCAAAACTAATGCCAAAATTGTTTTTTACACATATTTTCTTCTCTCTCTCTCTCTATATATATATTCATCTATTCGCTCCCTTCTCTATAAAAACACACCCAAATCCAACTTTTCTCTTAGATTTAGCTCCAATCTTTAAGAGTTTGAGGGGGCTTCTTACACCAAATCGAAGAGGGCGACGAGGGCTACGTTTATAACTGATTGGATCATGTTTTCACCAGTGTTGATTTCTAGGGTTTTTTTTTTTTTTTTTTCTCTTCATCTACAAAGCTTGAGGTAGGGATAATCTTTGTGTTATATATATATTTTTGCAAGTTTATATATGTTTTGAGTATTTCATCATGTTTCGAGTTATGATTTTGGTTGTTGAACCTTAGATGATGTTAGAAGTTGATTTCATCTACTTTTCCCAAAAGCTTTTGAGAATATGAGTATGTTCTAAGGTGTGGGTGTTGTTTTGGAAAATCTTTTCAAAATGGAACAAAAACCTTGCTTTGGTGAAAACCCTAAAATTTGGGAATTTTGGAAAAAGGTTGTGGTATCGTGAAATTGATACTTGATAATTTACCACGTGAGCTAAATGATGGAGGAAATTCTATAGTTGTATCAAATGAAGAGATTTCATGAGAAATTGTAGAATTGGAAAGCTTGAGTAATGGTTTGCTGTTGTTATTTTGGCAAGACCCAATGCTAAAAAAATGATGTTTAACATGTGGAGAATACATGAATGTCGATATTGTTATATTGTCTCTTGGAAAAATATACTATAATGTTATATTGATAAAAGATGTGGAATTTGATCATAATGGAGGATTGTGTGGATAAATTGAGAAATTGAGAATTTCAAGGCATTGATATAGAAATATATTGCATTGGCACTTGCTTTAATTGTCAACACCTTTCGAATTGGTATTGTTGAGATGTTTAAATGAAACTTTATTATTGCAATGGACATTTGCATTGCCATACCATTTTGTCATTGGTGCAATGGATTTTGAATATTGCATTGGAAAAAGGTATTGTTTTGAGAAAGGAAATTGTTTGTGAAACAAGATCATATTGATTTGTTTTTGGGATAAATACGGTGGAAAATCCTATTAGGGGGTGTAGTTAGAGAATTAAGTTGGGTTAAGTGTCCTTGGTGTAAGACCAGAAACACGCGCGTGCGGATGCCTACGCCCTCCGGTTAGAAGTCGATAAGGTAAGATTTGGTAGTGCCTGATATGCTTACTTACAGACATTAGCCCTGGGGATTTGCTTGAGCTGTATTTACCGCTCCTTTGAACTACATTGAAAACTATTGAATTGTTAAATTCTCAAGATTGCATTATGCAAAAAAGTTTCAAAGATAAAGATATATGTTTTTGAACATGGAATGGCATATGCATTCATTCCATGAGATTGTATAAAATGTATATACTTTATTGAGATTTTCTTAGTGGGCTTCGTGCTCACTCTATAGGATTTTGTGCAAGGAAGGATGTGGTTATCCCGCCGAGTTAGAGGTGTGAGATATGTTTTGAGAGCACAAGGCTCTGGTTTTATATGTATGGGTTTGAAAATCACTTTTGTGTAACCAGGCTTAAGCTATAGCGATTCTGGTTTGGACATGAACCATTTGATGTTTCAGATCCGGGTTTAATTGCCTTGTATAGTTATTTATGTCTTATTTCCCTTATATCTCTTTATGTTTGGCCTTTGGGTTATGTTGGTTGCGTTTGGAACGAGTTAGTACCTTGTTTTTCAAAAACCTTGTTATCCAAAATTTTCCTTCTACGCTCTAGTGTCACTTATTGCGCTCGAGCAGTCTTTGTGATCTCTCAATACTTTTGCAGGTATGCAAAACTACTGGAGTTGGTATTCTTTGCTCGAGCAAAGCTTCTTGCGCTCGAGCCCTCTTGGCTCGAGTGGCCCTTACTATGCTCGAGCGTTGGTCTTCTATCTGTAAAACTAATGGGAGTTCGTATTTCATGCTCGAGCAACAACTTCTTGTGCTCGAGCAGTCACATCTTTTGTATCTTACAGTCGAGTGTCACTTTTTATGCTCGAGTGGATTGCACGTACATCAGTCCGTGAAAGTCATTTTTTACATCACTTTTTCATTTTACTCTCTCTCTCTCTCTCTCTCTCTCTCTAAACTTTCTAAAAATCGTGGATCTATATACTCTCTTTCTAAAACTCACATTCTCTCTTCTAAAACACCTAGATCCATTGATTTCTCTACCTTACTCCCTTAAGGAAAAGGTAGAGCTCACTTGGAGCTCCATTTTCAACCAAACAAAGTTAGGTTTCGTCATGCTTGGACTCTCTTCACTCTTCATTTCATCTTCTAAGCTTGAGGTAGGGATTCTTTACACTCTTGTATGAGTTTTACCTTTTGTTATTCCAAAAGATTGTGGTGGTATGGGGGTTTTTTTTGGTCAAAAACCTAGGGTTTGGAATCAAAATGTAAAAGAAGAGTTTTTAAATAGTGGCTTGGAAAGGTTTGTGGGTATGAAATTCGTATTGATATATGTTAAAATGAGGTATTTATTGCATTGAAATGGATTTTCAAAGAGAAAAGGGTTTTTGCCCAAAAATGTGAATGCTTGTGGTTGTAAAGAGAAAATGGAATTGATATGGAAATTGTGAAATTGAAATGATGATAATGATGAGGGTGGAGTTGGATATGTATTATCACTCCCATTTTTGAGATTTTGAAAAAGTGTGTCTTAAATGAAATTTGATTATCTATTTAGAGATTTCTGTTTTAAGCTATTGGTGGAGGGTAGCTATGAGTGTTGAAGAAATTACATGAGAATCAGATGAACTAAAAACAATTTCTCATCCCTGTGTATTGAACATTGTTGCTTATTTACTACATTGAAAATGTATATGATCTTGAGAAAAATGGGTGAACGTTTGAAAGAGGTGTGTATCACCAAATCAAGTTGTGTGCAAGGTGAAAGTCCCGAAAAATGCGGGTATACATGGGTGTCGATTCCGGTGGACGAAATATCTGTAAAATGGCAATAGTAGCCCTTGTATTGGCTACGTTTATATGGGTGCTGTTTGACAGTTTCTCGCATACGAAATATTTGTGAAAGGTTGTATCAGTTTGAGATTTCCCCCTTCTTTCTATTGTAAAGGACATGGTTTTGAGAATTGAGATATAAAACAGGCATAGCATGGCTTTTGAAAAGGATATAAATGTTGTGATACTAGCATATCATATGCATAAAACCTTATGGCTTTGTTAATATTTATAAAATGTGTTATAGTATTTCTACTAGGTTTTGGCTCACCCTATGTAGGAAAAACATTTCAGGTACTGGTGATATGTCTCCACCAAGGACTTAGCTTAGGAGGACGGTAGAACTGAAGGATCATTGTTTTTATTTTGTATTTAATTTTGTGCAAGCCTAGGGCTTTATCTGTATTTAGCTTAAGACTCACTTTTGATGTACCCAAGAATTGACTTGGAAAGATGTAAGCCTTTAGGGTATATGATTATTTGTTTAGATTTCATTTCTTCTTTCAATCTTGTAACACATGCTGTAGATTCAGGATGTACTATTTATGAATGTATATCACATGTGTCACCTTTTGTATATCAAACTCTAATTAATGAAAGCTTATCTATTCATTTATGTTACTAGTTATTGGTTATGTTGTGTTTATTTTGGGGTGTTACAACTTGGTATCAGAGCGTATCAGGTTTGAATACCTGGGTACGTAGGTAGTGGTTATTACCACAATGGGTTTGTCTCACTTGATAGAGACAATTGTATGTATAGTACACTATGTGATAACATGCTTATGTGATTATATAGGTGTGGGATTTAATTTCTAGGATATTGATTGGGTCTACAAGTTTCTAGAAGTCCTATTAGAAGAGCACTTAATCACTACTGTTTCTAATTGGAACTTTGGCAATGTCGCGGGACGGTCATTATCCAGGAAGGAAATTCGTATATGTTTATGTGACTATGTGCTTATGTGGAATGAATTATTGTTGTCCACCGCATTAGGATGCAAGCGAATTAGCTTTGGCACATTTTTAAATGTGCTAATCACCTTTTTACCTTCATTAGGATGTTAGGACGTGGACGTGGTGGTGATAGGCATGGTAGGTCTAGAAGGCATGAGATGCCTTTACCGGCTGAGATTCTAGCGCAAGAGGAAGGGGTTAGTCAAGCCAATATGGCCAAACCAGTTGGTCAACAAGCCATAGGCGCTTTGGCCTGTGAGATGGCTTGAGCTTTGCAGGAATCTATGTACATTCTCAAGGTAGAGAATCAAGTTCAAGCCCAAGTAGCTGAGGAAGAGTCATCATTCTTGAAGAGGGAGTTCTTCCGATCTAACCCCTGATGAGTTTTTGGGTGATCCTAAAGAGCCTTTGAAAGCGGATGAATGGCTCGAACAAATGATAAATATGTTTGAGATGCTTGACATCAAAGATGGTGGTATGAGAGTGACCTTGGCATCCTTCCAGCTGAAGGGAGATGTGGGTCAATGGTGAAAGTATGCGTGTGGGAGCCTTGGAGTAACTTGGGAGGCTTTTGTCGATGCCTTCTAGGACAAGTTCTTACCTCCCACTGTTAGGGAGAAGTTGAGGGAGAAGTTCTCAAACCTCATGCAGTTGAACACACCAGTGGCCAAGTTTGAGGTTGTATTTACTAGTCTATCAAGGTTTGTACCAGAGTTAGCAGTGATAGAGGAACGCCATTGTGTGGAGTTCAAGAAAAGGTTAGCTTGGATGATTAGAGATTATGGGCAACTTGTAGTGTTGGCAGCTCATCTTGAGACCGTGATGCAGATGGAGGAGGACTGGATAAAGGGCTCCAAGAGGAGTCAGGATGCTTAAGGGGATAAGAAGAGACAGAGGGGTTCTACCCCACAACAGTCCCATGGAGCTTAGTCGAGGTCTACTTTTTCAATACCGAGTTTGGGTTCTGGGAGAGGTGGTAAGGGAGATTTCACTTGCTTTAAGTTTGGTCAGTTGGGCCATAAGTCTCCGACTTGCCTACAAAGAGGAGGAGGGCAGTGGTTTACATCGTCTTCAGCTTGTTCTCTGGGCTAGAGTCAGGGCAAAGGACAATCGCCTGTTTGTTATTAGTGTGGGTAATCAGGGCATATGAAGAGGTTTGCCCATAGTTGGGTGGCACACCTGGTGCATCTGGTTCGAGGTAGACACAGAGCCACTAGCCTACATAATCAACACAGGCCTTGAGGGCCAATCAAAGAGCCTCTTCGGCTTAGTCAGTGCATCAGACTTTAGGATAGAGCAGAAACCTTCAGGGTGTGTGTATGATGTTACCATGCTAGACTTAGTGCCTGTACCTTCAGTTGTGAGAGGTACTTTCTTGTTAAGCGATTCTATTACCAATATGTTGATTGATACAGGCGCATCCCATTCTTTTATTTCGTCTGTGTAGACACCCCATTTTTTATGGCCCCTTTAATACTTGGATGTTCTTGCCAATACATGGATGTTCTTGCAAGTACATCCGATAATGAGTTTGATTGCCCACCGAACGCTCAAAGTCCGCGGCAAAACGCCACAGGTTTGAGTTTTCTAAACCCAGCATCCATTTTGCCTCATCTTTGGACCATGCTTGGGTCTTTTCAGGGTGAAGTTTTTGATGGCCTGCCGGTCATCCTTGAAGGCTGCCGGCCATGGTTTTTGGCCTATCGGCCATTGATGTGCCTTGCCGGCCATCAGTCTTTTCTATAGATATTTTGTGATATTTTGTGCCAGCTGTTTGCACAGGTTCATGCATCTTCCAACACGTGTGTGGCTTGATTTTTTTGAGAGGATTTTTTATTTTCTAGATATAAGACCCCTCTCTTGCATGTGGGAGGGGGGGTTGAAAATTTGAAGATAAAAAAAAAACTCTCTCTCTCTCTCTCTAGATTTCTCTCTCTCTTGCAATTTTGTGCCTTGAAGCTTGTTTTCTCTACACCTTTGCATACACTTCATTGACAGAAGTTGCTTCTCTTTGAGCTGAGGTACATTGAGACTTGGTTTGAACTCTAGCAAGTGGTTTGGGCTTGGATTGTTGCCTATTTTGTGCCTTTGCTTCAAAAGGTATAACACTTGTTACTTAAGCTTGCTTTCAATACTTGCTTTGCCATGTTTCTCTACTATTTTTGGGGCTGGTTTTGGCATATAAAAAGTTCTGTTTTTGAGGCCTAAAAGCGGTGATTCGAGCTCTTTTGAGTTAGGGGGTTGTCCACCCCTTTTGCTTTCTTAGCTTGTTAAGCTTTTGTGCTATTATTCACCACTTTCAAAACAATTTTTTTGGGGTTTTTAACCACTGAATTTTAGAGGTTTTTCAGTGGTAAGAAGCTTGTTTTGAAGTCCAAAATTGGAGGGGTTAGCCTCCCCTCCTTGTATCTTGTTTGCATGCCTAGTTAGCTTCATGTGTTAGGATGTTTTTCTAGCTTAATTTAGCTTAAGTCCAACATGTTTTTGCCTCTGTTTTGACCTATTTTGGCTTTGTTTTGGGCTGGTTAATTCAGTTGAGACTTTTATTGCATAGTTGTAGGGTTAATTCCTTCACTAGCTTGGTGTTTTCATGGTTTAATCATCATTGTTTTAAGTTCAAAGCATGTTTTAGTGTTGTTTTGCACTCCATTTCAGCACTTAAAATCTCTGCAACCTCCCTCTTTGCTTCACTCTTTTTTTTTTTTTTTTTTTTTTTTTTTTTTTTTTTTTTTGCGAGTTGTTTCAAACTTGGGGTCTTTTAAGCTTAAGATTGAGGTTATGCTTAATGGTTTAATCCTCTTTGAGGGTTCATTACCAATAGCATGATCTCTCTCATGCCTTAGATTACCTCTTAGGTTGACACTGCTTTCCATTAGGGGACAACTTTTGGACTTAATTGATTAAAGAATGAATCGGTAATGTAAAACAAGTAAACAAAATTGAACAAGTAAAAGAGGTAAGAGAAGCATTCTTTATGTTGCATTGCATATGTTCAAATTGGACGTTAATTTGAACACAAGGCAAATGGGACATTTCATACTCAAAGTGATGAAATGTGCCATTTTCATTGGTCTCCATTGCCCTTGATCATGTATGATCGGGTGGTGGTCTTGTTCGTCATATTTGTGCATTTATTAAAATTGTACAACTTGGATCTTTGGCCTTCATGCAATGAAATTGCTTGATTGGTGGTTTTGGATCCAAGTGTGCCACTTCTTTGAGGTTTTGAGATGATAAGGAGGGGTACAGTATAAACATACCCATGGAAAAACCTTTCTTTTGCTCTGTTTGTGCTCTGTTGCCGTATAGCGACCCAGAGCATCAGTGGTCGGCATTCACTCATCAATGGCTAACAATGCTTCACTTATGGCCGGCAAGGCACCCTTTTTGGCTAGCAGGTGGCCGGCAGCAGCCATCCATGGCCGGCAGGCCACTGGTGTAATCCTTAGCAGAGATTTGGTAAGTTAGAGCAGAAAGATTTTGAAGTGTGCTCAACCTTGCAAACAGAGCCTCTTGAGAGCAAGATAGAGGACTTTTCGGTGCTAGACCCGAGCACGTACATCTCCCACTTCTTGAGGCAGAGCAGTGGCAGCATAGTTTAATGCCTTGCATGCTTGGTTAATGTAGATTTGCTTTGTAGTTTAATTAATTAGTTTGCTAGTTAGTTAAGTGTTGTAATAGTTAGTAATTAGTTTACTAGTTATTCATTTGATTTGTAATAATTAGTCTAATTAGTTTAAATTAGATTAGTTTGATTAGATTTGCTTATATTAGCTTAGCTCTTATTCATTCAGTCCCTTATTCGCAAGGGCGTAATGCTGTAATAAGTGTGCGCGCGTGTGTGTATGTCTTCTAACCCCACGTCTTTCTCCATTTTATTTAATCACTTTCAATGGTTAGATTAGGGACATTTTCAATTAGCATACCTTATGCTTGCATGTTTGCATACATTCATTTGTCTTGCATGCGCCAAGGCTCGGCACATCCTTCAAGCTACATTGCAATTTCAATACTTTTTTTTGAATACATGTTTCAAATCATGCTATCAAAGTGTTGCAAATACCATGATAAGTAGCCGAGCCTATTAATTGCATATTATATGTGTTGCATTAGACATCTTGTATAGTTAGGATCATGCATTTTTCTAACTAGTTTTTGTTTTGGCTTGGAGTACTGAGTAAGTTTTTTATGCTTTAGCATACTTGCATGAGTGTGATTGCCATGTTTCACATGCTTGCCATTAGGCTATGTGCTTACTTGATAAACTACATGAATGTCTGTGGATGAAGGCTTGGTTGTTTGAATTGGAACGATTCAACGAATGTGCGTTTTAAGCCCACTATGTTTGGTGGTAAACCCGCATCTTTAAGCCCACTTGAGGGTGGTAAATTCAAACCATTTTTGCAAAGAAACATGACTTGAAATGTTCCAATTTTCGCGACTAGTCTATACTTGTATGCATGCGCATCACATAGTAATGTTAGCTAATAACCGGAATAAGAACTAATAATGTTTATAAAACATCATATCATGATTAGTAGAGGCCGATCTTTGATCGGGTGAGCAGGAGGTGCTCATTTCAGGACCTTCCCCTCTCATACCAAAGTTCCCAAGCCGAGGCAACTTTGGTGATGACAGACACGTGGCCTTCGGCGCGAGTCAGGGCTTCCTAAATTTCTCCAAAAACAAAATATTTAGGTGGCGACTCTGTATTTGGCAAAGCAGTCCAATTTTGCCATTATTTGATTTAAAATCAATTTTCCAAAAAGGTTTGCCGGATTTGGACTCTTTGGTAATTATCAGTTTCACATTGCATTTGTGAGCCTAGATTCAGAACCGTAGGAGTTCGAGCTATGAGACCTTCTTTTCAAACCCTTTCCAAAAGGCAGGGCATGGAAAAAGTCGAGTCCACAGTTTCTGGCGACTTTGCTGGGGATTTAGAGAATTTGACTCGAACTCATGATATGTTGTTTTATTTACACTTATGTGTTTCTTTGTATTTGCATTTGCATTGGTGCGCCTAAGTCACAATGTTTGCCATCCGCTATTCTTGAATGGTTTGCCGGAGGCTTTCTTGGAAAAGCGTGTCAAAAGGCTGACCGGTTGCAAGATCTGCCACGATGGGAACACAACCCTTGGATCTAGACTACCGTTGTACCATTTGATTTTCCTTTCACTTCTCGGTGTTAGGTGTGAGAAGTATATTAGGTGGTCTTGCTAAGGTACCCTTTTGACTAATCGACCTAGTTGCATATCGGAAGCCATAGAGACTGTTCCAAACTAGGACAGGTTGCTCACCCGAATGCAGGATTGTTTGAAACTGCTTGTTTGCATAGTAAATCCCTAGCTCCTAACGAAATTAGGACAGAGTAACCCTATCCCATCATAGGGGTGTTTTGGCTCTCACTTGCTTGATACGTGCTTTAAAGTGAAACTCTGCAAGAATGTATGTATCAATTGCAAGTCTGGGTACTAGTTTTGAGGCTGAAATTTGGGGTAGAAATCAATGTTTGAATACAGTTATCCAACTTATGATTACAACTGTGTGTTGTTCTTGTCTGAGCCGAGGTGCTGTACGATTTCTGATTTTTTTTGTTTCTTTTTGCTTTATTTTCTTTTTGCAAGGAAGTTTTTACACCATTGCTTCAGACGAGTCTGTTACCCCCCAAGCGCTCTGGACCCGAGTAAGGTGACTTTACCGATCTGGGGATCTAGTCAGAGGACAGCCAGTGTTTGTGTCACTCTTGCCGGTTACTAGACGGAGGAGGATTCGGCAGAATTCGCTAATACAGCAGTCACCATTTACCTCACCCGTGCCCAGTCAGGCCCAATCATCTACTTCTACTCTAGACAGAGAATACTCGCGATTTTCGGCAGTTCAAAATCCTCCAGCTAACATGGAAGATATGCTTCGACAACTATAGCACATTATTGAGGCTATGCAACGAGATACTGCTCGCCAAGCAGAAGTCACTGCCTGCCAAGAAGAAATTATAGCCCAGCAGGCTGAGTTGATTGCTAGGCTGCAGCAACAACAACCGCAGTAGGCAGCAGCCTTTGCATCCTATCCACCTCCTACAAACATTCTAGTACCCGGAGCTACTGCATCTACAACTAATGTCCAGGAAAATGTGGACATCCCAGAGGATCCTATCCCACCCCAGACTTCTAAGGCACCAGTTTACTAAACAGAGATGCTGTTTGAATTTAAGATCGATCCTACTACACTGAAAGTGAGCAAGCTTGAGAAGCTCTTTAAACCGGGCACAGGGTGTGAACTCGATCCATGATATAGAGGATGGCTATACTAAGGCAGCAGTGATATTGCTAGACAGATTAAAATGCCGCATATAGACCGGTTTGATGGTTCCAAGGATCCTATGGTCCATTTACGGCTATTCTCTGACATCCTACGACCCATGGGTCTCACCAGATGACAGAAACCGTCGCTCTTTGGCTAGACCTTGTTGGGTATAGCGGCCATCTGGTAAGCTAAGCTTGAAGACTCTATGAAGAGAAACTAGAAGGAAATGATCGAGGCCTTCATAGCACAGTACTTCTACAATATTTAAATCGAGGTCACTACTCATGATCTCAAAGCAACTCGCCAGGAATCAAAGAAGGGCTTCTCTGATTTTGTCACTCGGTAGAGGGCCAAGGCCTCTATGATGACCACCTGATCGGCTGAAAAAAGCCAGATCAGAATGGTGGTCCGTAATCTACAACCAAGACTGTTACAAAAAATGATAGTCTTACCTCTGTCTACTTTTGCTGACCTCCATGAAATAGGGGTGCAAATAGAGGATACAATGAAGCAGGGTCTGATAGACCACGAGAAAGAGCAGCGTAAGAGATCTTTCACATGTAGTTCCAATGCAACTACAAGTGGTAGTGCAGCTGCAAGGCCTTCTGATGTGAGTATGGTCACCACCACACTGAAAACTGCCAAACCCTTTGTCGGTACATCCGATACAACCTCACAAACCTCGAAGCAACAACCCGGAGGGGAAAGGGTCTTCACCACCCTATACATGTCCTTATCCAAAGCCTTAGGGGTCCTGATAAAAAAGGGGCACCTTAAGCCACTAGAGGCTCGCCTTCTACCCGATCCTCTTCCCTCAAAACAGAACCCAGCCAAGTATTGCACTTTTCATCAACAGTATGGTCACGACACTGACCTATGCTTCAGATTGCATCATAAGATTCAAGATCTCATTGACAATAAGGTGATAGCACCTCTTCAAAATCCTAACGTCACTACAAATCCCCTCTTACCACATAACCAGGTCCCTCTACCTTGGCGAATAAACCTTATCTATACACTGGCCATCCCTTACGACCTCAGTATATACATCACCCTTGTCCACCTACCTAAGATGGCGTTGTTCATCCCAAAGAGCACAGATCTGTGCATAATGAACGCGTCCATATTCTAACCCAAACCTGTGGTAGTGGCTATGGTAGATAAAGGTAGGCTAGCCTTGGTAGAGAATGGGAATGTCAGTTCAGTGCCTAAGGGCTTCGTGGACTTATCTGAGAAGGAATACAACCCGTGCCGCTACATTGTGCCAACCAATCAGGCCAGGCCAGATGTAGAGTTGCCAACAGGGATGGAAATCAGTGTAGTCCAGGAGGATGGACGAAGCCAGGGATTGGATGACTTAGCTGAACTCGAGGAGGATATCAACAATCTACAGTTCTACAATGAGCAAGATCTAGGGAATATACAGATCGATTGGTTTGATTTGAATGGGTCGACAGACAACTCGGGGTGGCTTAGTGATGAACCTAATGTGGATGAGGGACTTCAACCAAAGATGGAACAGCTAGAAGCAGGAACTGCAACAAGGGCCAGAATAGTCAAAGACAAGGGAAAATTGTCGGAGGTCACTGGTATTAAGAATTTTGCTAAGGAATTGGGCATTGTTAGTACTGCTGATACAGAGCAAGAGGCCACTCTAAAGCGGTTTGAACAGGAAAGGGACGAGGATAGTCAGAAAGCTAGAAAAGCCAAAGGTCCTGTGGGGTATGATTGTGATGTTGACGTCAGAGTACTTACAACGGAACCGGACAATTGCTTGGCGGTTGCTGGAGGAATGTGGTGGGAAGATGATGATCTACATCTTGCCCAGATCGATGAGGATTGGGGTTAGCACCTGGCAGACAACACTTAGTTATATGAGGAAGTGGTTCACATGACTAGAAGCGGGCGGTATTTTAAGGCCCCATACTTAGACTAACCAGAAGCATTCGAAAAGGATAAAGAGGCTGAAAACTAGAAGGACAAGCAATTTGAGGAGGAGGTTGTACTGAAGCAGTTGAAGAAGATCCAAGTAGGCATATCTATCTGGGGATTGCTCATGGTTTCACGTGTGCACTGGCAAGCTGTCCTATCAGCAACGGATAAGGGCAAGCTATCTATCGACACAACTCTAGAGCAACTAGTGTGATTTGTGTTCCCGGGAGGTGTTGCGCCATCTTTGACCTTCTCAGATAAGGAATTGCTGCCTGAGGGCTCTGCACATAACAAACCCTTATACATCTCAGTTGTATGTAGGGAGAAGTGGGTGCCAGTTGTATTAGTTGACACTAGGTCTGCGATTAATGTTTGTCCGTTGCGCACGGCCTATGCTATTGGCTTGAAGCTGGCAAATTTTTTACCAATGGCCTAGGTGATTCGGGCTTATGACAACACAAGCAGAGAGGTGATAGGAACAGTTTAGATCAGAACACAAGATGGGCCAGCCCAATAGAATATTGAGTTTCTCATCCTGGATGTTCCGGCTACCTTCAACTTGTTACTTGGGTGGCCCTGGTTGCACCAAGTAAAAGCTGTTTATTCCACCTTACATCAAATGTTGAAGTACCCTCTTGAGAAATGGGTAGCTATTGTTTTTGGGAATTCTTCTGTACATCCTCTGCCGGAGGTCACTACACCAATATTGGAGATTGTACACAACGATGAAGATGTCTTCTTGTTTGCTTTTACTTTCGCTGAGGCCTGGGTAGTGCAAGAAATCTTGGCTATTGATAAGGGGTTGCACGTTAGTGCTCAATCAGTCTACCTCATGAGTAAGCTACACCATATACCTAGGATGGGATTAGGAAAGAGCGGTCTGAAGGGCATTACTGCATTGGCCGAAGTGCCACATAATCCTCATGCCTTTGGCTTAGGTTACACACCTACCAAAGAGGACTGGGTGAGAAAAGGGAAAGAAATGGCAAGAAGAGCCAAAGCTAAGCAAAGTGGGAAGCACTATGAGCTTGTACATAGACCAATTCAGGAAACTCTGAACGGCCGCTTTGTCCAGGAGGGGGAAGACTTCCCATTTTGCAGGTTTCTTGAACCATGGTTGAACTCTGACAAGTGGCATCTGCCCGGCTTTGAGATTTTCTTTGACCTACAGCTGCAAGACGATGAAGCTTCAGGGGAATAGACTGATTTAACTACTGAAGCTAAATAGCGTATAGAGGGTGAACAGCAGTGAACTTGAGATAGGAGCAGCTTTCACATGTCTCCTTTCGGATCCTCAGATCAAACTGGAGAGCTTGGGGGATGACTTTGCCGTTTCCATGATTTGAGATCAATCAGGTGTGGACCCTTTCTGGTGGTATTCTATATGCATCTAGTGCGCCCTCGGTTATTTGGCAGCTAGAGGAAGGCTTTTTGTCCTGTAGTTCTGAATCAGGTAATGAGCCAGAATCTGATTCCACAGAGTCTATGGAGTCGGAATCAGATTCCTGTTCTTCGGAGTCGGGGTCTAGTATTCCTGGGGTTGATAACTCGGATGTCGTTGTTTTTTCCAGGTTGTCCTTTTCCTTTTCTTTTGAGTCGGTTGTAACTGAGGGATTAGACGAGCTGGAAGCTTTGAATGAGAATGATACCACTGCTGTTTCTGAGTACTTTTCTATGCCACTTGTATATTGCATTGATCATGACTTTCAAAATTTTGATAAAAATGATGAGGAAGGAAAACATTTGCTTGATCGAGAGGATAAGAGGTTTGTAAACCCCTTGTTGATGAAATCATTGCAATTAATGTGGGTACCGAAAAGGATCCGCGTCTGGTCCAGATCAGGTCCATGTTGTCTTCGGAGGAACGGGAGCGCTTAGTCGCTTTATTAAAAGATTTCAAAGATGTTTTTGCGTGGTCCTATGAAGACATGCCTGGAATCAATCCTGAGATTGTACAACATTGGATCCCTCTTGACCTTGAGGCCCGACCCGTCAAGCAGAAGCCTCAAAGAATACGCCCAGATTGGGCTTTGAAGATTAAGGAAGAGGTCACTAAGCAGATAGATGTAGGGTTCTTGCTAGTATCTGAGTAGCCAACTTGGTTAGCCAACATTGTTCTGGTGTCGAAGAAAGATGGTAGAATTCGGGGTGTGTGTGGATTTCAGAGATCTAAACAAAGCAAGTCCGAAGGACGACTTTTCTCTACCGCACATCGATGAATTAGTGGACTTTCCTCACTGCAGGCCATGTGTTGCTCTCCTTTATGGATGGGTTTTCTGGGTATAACTAGGTCTTGATGGCACCCGAGGATAGGGAGAAAACTGCATTCACCACCCCGTAGGGAATCTATTGCTATAGGGTGATGACGTTCAGTCTGAAAAATGCTGGGGCTACGTATCAACGGGTTGCAACCAAGATCTTGCACGATATGATCCACAAAGAGATTGAGGTGTATGTGGATGGCATGATTGTCAAGTCCAAGGAAAGAGAGGGCATTTGTAGACACCCCATTTTTGACCGTCCTCAAGACTTGGATATTACCGCTTGAACACTCGGTGATCATCCATGTTCGTGTTCGTCTTGAGTTCCCGGAGGTCTCGGATACGCGCCTTGCCTCAGGATCTCTCGACTCGGCTGTTTTGTGTCTGGTTTTGCACCAAACACTTTGTGCTTTGCCTTGGAGGGGCAGGGAATGGCTTGTGGGCCATCCCCACACTCCACTGGCCATGGCTTGAGGCCACCGACTGTGTTTTGTTGCCACCGGCCAAATATTTGGCCGGCCAGCACTATAGATGGCTGGCCGGCTATCTTTTTTTGGTCAATTGCACTTTTGGCCGGCCGACTACTGTGCATTTGCTTTTGCAGATATTTTTGTGTAGCTGGCATGCACTTGACTCCTCTCCATACACGTGTATGGAGGAATCTCCCTCTTGTTTAGCTTGTCTTGTAAGCTTACAAGATTGAGCTCTATAAGAGGGAGTCTCTTCTCTCTTGTTTAGGGTTAGCAAAAATTTCAGAAGAGAGCTCTGGTTTTTAGGGTTAGCATAGTTGTCTCTATACTATCTCTATTTCTCTCTCTCTTTTGTCCTTAAGGTGTTTTAGTCTTAGATTTGCACACAAACACATAGTATTACACCTTACCTTGGCTACTGAGGTGCTGAGAGCTTGTTCTTGGAGGTTTTGGACTGATTTGAACCTAAAGAAGCAGCTGGAGTGCTGTTCTTGAAAGAGGTCTTCAAGGGTAAGACTTTTGTCCCTTTTTACTCCATTTTTGCATTGTATTTTTGCCTACCTTACAACTATTTTTAAGCTTAACATATAACATAGAAATTTTCTGTTTTTGCTTGCTCTAAATAGTTGCTTAAGGGTGTTTCAAGCTTTGGGGTTGTTTGACCCCTCCTAAGGCTTGTTTGGCCTTTGTTTTGTGCCATTTTGGTTGAGCTCCGAGACCATTGTGTTTGGGCCTCCTTACCACTGAAATCTTGAGGGATTTCAGAGGTGAGGATGGTGCCTTGAGGTCCTAGGAAGGAGAGGGCCACCCCCTCTCCTTGTTGTCCTTGAAAAGGGCCTTTTTTTGCCTCATGTTTGAGCATCTAATTTAAGTGTATGTTGGTCATGTCTTAAGTGTTATTTGGTAGTATTTTTCCATGTATTACCTCTGTTTTTGCTTGGTTTTGGTACACCATGCTTGCTTAGCATACATGCCTTGTAATGCCATGATTTGCCTCAATACATGCATAGCATTTAGACTACCATGCTCATGTGTTTTGGCCAAGCTTTGTGAAGCTTATATGCTTATTTTAATGTGTTCAAGGTTTGTTTTTGGTCATTCGGGTCATCCGTGTTTTGCTTTGCATAGCTACCATGTAATCCCTCTTTACATGCCTTGATGCATTGACCATGAGCATGCCGTCCTCGCATCATTTCAATGGTTTGGAACCACTTACCATGTTATTTCAGTCCTTATAACATGCTTGCATACTTGCATTTGATACTCCTTTGTTGCTTTAAAAGGTTGTTGTCTTATGCCCCTTGTTTAGGCCTTTGAGTATGCTTGCATGTTTAAACCACTTAGATACCATCTTGGTGTTCCCTTACCATTGTCTAGGTTTGCCTTGAACCTGTTTTAAGTCTTCTTGGCCTTGTGAGGCTTGGTTGACTTAGTCATGGTTTAAGTCTCCTTGGCTTGCCTCAAGTATTTGGACCAATTACATGCCATGCTTGTCTTGTTTGCTTGGTTTGGCACCATTTTGACATGATTTCAGAGCTTAATGTGCATGCTAATTGTCCATGTTTAATCTCTTTCAAGTGTGCTTGGAAGTTGCCTTTATGTGCCTAGGTGTTGGACCTTATTTGCATGCATGCTTATATGTGCATTTGGCCTCATTTCCTAGGTTGTTGGCCACTGTTTTAGGCTTGTTTGAGGGATGCCTAATTTGGTTTAAGTCCATCCCTTTGCTTGTTTGCATGCTCACCCTGTATGCTTCTTTGCATTTCCATGGTTGCATGCTAGCTCACATGCTTAGGATTGCATTGCATGAGCATGCATGCTTGACCTCTTGAAGTATGATAGAGGTCAGGCCTCCTTGTGTGTTTATGTGCATTGCATTCCATATCAAAATGCACACTTGATTCTTTGGGCCATCATGCATGGAAATGCGTGATTGGTGGTCCGAGAATCGAGGCCCATCCTCCTTTGAGTCATACACATGATAAGGAGTGTGGTTGGTGCATACATTGCTTGAAATGCATTGCCATGCCAAGTATTGTCCTCTGCTTTGTCAACCGTCATAGGAGATTTGGCCGGCCATCTTCAGTGCCGACCGGCCATCAATTTTTGGCCGATGGAGTATTTTGTGGCCGGTGACCATTATACATGGCCGGTGATCAATCTCTTTAGCCAGTGGTGTTCTACAACACTCAGAGAAGCAACCCTGGGACTTGTGCAGTCTTCAGAGGAGGATAACAGCCAAAGTAGAGGCATCTTGTGCATGGCAGTGACTTCCGAGCGGAACCAAGCACGCATGCATTGGACCGTCTTCCCGAGGCTGCTGTTTACTGCTTAATTATATTCAATTGATTTGTCAATTAATTAGGTGGTCTGTAATAATTAATTAGCTTGTAGGTTAATTAAATTGTATTATTCTTACGGCCTCTCCGAACGAGGGCAAATTTGTAATAAGTGTGGGTGCGTGTGTGCATGTCTTCCAAACCCCCACTTCTTTCTCTCTTTTACTTACCTGCTTTTGATGGTTAGTATTAGGGCATATTTAAATTAGCATACCTTATGTTATGCATGCGTGCATCCAAACATTTGTCTTGCATGCACCGGGCTCGGCACATGATGCTAACTGCATAAGTATTTCAAATCTAACTTGAATACATGTTATCTGTGCATTTTCGCATGTCATTCTTAGATTAGCCGAGCCTATTCTAGTGACATTTTGTATGCGTTGCATTAGCCATTTTAACATGAACTAGGGTCACGCATGTTTGCTAACTAGTTTATTGTTTTGGCACGGAGTACACTGTAAGTATTTTATGCTTTAGCATCTCGCATGAGTGTGAATGTTAACATGACAGCATCCTTACCATGTGGCTAGATGCTTATGTGATATAAACTGCCTGAATGCTTGTGGGTGAAGGTTGGATTGTTTGAGTTGGAACAACTCATTGAAATCCGTATTTTAGCCTACTTGTGAGTAGCAAATTCCAAAGCGTTTTCCAGACAAACGGATATGCAATGTTTCATTCCAAATTAGGCAATCTAGTCTATACTTGTTTGCTGTGTGCATAACATAGTAATTCTAGGCTACTAACCGGAATAAGAACACATAACATTTTCAAAATAAGATATCACGGTTAGTAGAGGCCGATCTTCAGATCGGGCGAGAGGGGGTGCTCATAGTTGACCTTCCCCAATTGTACCCAAGTTCCCGAGCCGAGGCAACTTTGGTGATGATGGACACGTGGCCTTTGGCACCGAGTCAGGGTTTCCTAAGTTCCCCATTAAAAAAATATTTAGGTGACGACTCTGTATCTGGCAAAGCAGTCCATGTTTGGCACTTCTTTCAAAAATCTGTTTTCTCAAAACGATTTGCCAGATTTGGACTCTTTGGTTCAAGATTAAGAATCATGACAAATTGAGTTTGAACTGTAACCCGTGAGGTCCCTCACGGACTTGTTACAGCATTACACCGCCTTCAAGAAATTCTTCCAACGGATCAGGGAATATCGATTGATGAATCCACATAAATGCACTTTTGGTGTCACAGTAGGGAAATTGTCGGGGTTCTTGATTACATAAAGGGGTATCGAGGTTGATCCTTCCAAGATCAGGGCCATCCTAGAAATGCCACCACCAAGGACTGAAAAGGAGGTGCGAGGTTTTCTAGGTAAAGTGTAATTCATAACACGGTTTATTACAAAATTAAGCTTGACTTGTGAACCACTATTTGGTCTCCTTAAGCAATGAAAGAAATTCCAATGGGATGACTGGTGCCAGTTTGGCTTTGAGCAGATCAAATAGTACCTCCAGAACCCACCCGTGTTGTCACCATTAGAGCCGGGGAAGCCGTTGATTTTGTATCTGTCAGTAACCGACTCGACAATGGGCTGTATGCTTGCACATGAATCTGAGGATAAAGTGGAGAAAGCCATCTATTACCTGAGCAAGAAGATGCTGGAATACGAGACCCGTTACACCCCGCTGGAGAAGGCTTGCTTGGCCTTGGTATAGGCTACCAGGAAGTTGAGGCACTACCTGTTAGCTCACTCCGTAATTCTAGTTTCGAGATTAGATCCCATCAAATATCTCTTTGAGAAACCAGGGCTTACGAGTAGGCTAGCTCGTTGGTGGTTTCTTCTCTCCAAATTTGATTTGAAATATGTGACTCGCAAGTCTATCAAGGGAAGAGCGGTAGCTGAGTTCTTGGCTAATCACCTAGTGGAAGAGGACGAAGCGATAGAATACCTATTCCCAGATAAAGCTATTCTGGAGGTTGAGAAAGAGACCTGGATAATGTACTTTGACGGAGCATCTAGCCAGTACGGTTATGGGATAGGGGTGTTGCTGATAGCACTCGACAATTCCCATATACCTTTAGCCTTCAAACTCTGGTTCAAGGTATCTAACAATGAAGCAGAATACGAGGCATGCATCGCTGGCTTGGAAGCTACCCTAGAACTAGGGGCAAAACAGTTGGATGTCATTGGGGACTCGAACCTGGTTGTGTCTTAAGCCAAAGAAAACTGGAAGGTTAAGGAAGAAATGACGAAGATCTATCACCAAACCCTGGGCGTTCTGATTTCTAGGTTTGAGAAGCTAATCTTCACATATTTGTTAAGAGCGAACAATAGGTTTGCTGACGCTTTATCAACTCTATCTTCCATGATAGACATCCTTTTGGGAGTCTGGATGCGTCTGATCATCATCGCATAGAGGTATGCGCCAGCCTACGAGTTGATCGCTGCAATAGATGAAGTACAATTACAAAACCCCTGGTATTATGATATATGGAACTTCTTGGAAAAGGAGGCTTATCCTCTAGGGGCTAATGCCAAAGATAAAGGGGCAATACGGCGAATGGCTTCTCAGTTTATCATCTGTGGGGGTAAATTGTACAAATGGGATCATTTGGAAATGCACAAGTTGTGTGTTGATGTAGAAAAGTCGAAGCGGCTAATGGAGGCCATCTACGGAGGGGAGTGTGGAGCACATATGAGGAGAGTAATGCTAGCCCGGAAGATTCTTAGGCAAGGTTACTACTGGTCAACCATGGAGGAGAATTGTATCGGTTTTGTTCGGCGATGCCACAAATGCCAAATTCATGCAAATCGCATGAATATTCCGCCGTCAAAGATATATAACATGACTTCACCATGGCCTTTTTCAGTCTAGGGAATTGATGTTATTGGGGCAGTTGTACCAAAAGGCTTGAATGGGTATGAGTATATCCTGGTGGCAATAGACTATTTTACAAAGTAGGTTGAAGCCCAGTCCTATGCAGTGCTGAAAGCATCACATGTGGCCAAGTTCATCAGAAATAATATTACTTGTCGTGATGGGGTCTCGAATGAGATCATTTCAAACAACGGCTCTCATTTTAAGAAAGAAATGATCGACTTGTTGGAGAAGTACGATGTGATCCGCATATCGGCTGCAAACTAACGGTGCTGTTGAGGCCGCCAACAAGAACATCAAACACATTTTGCAGAAAATGGTTGAGACTTACAGGGACTGGCCAGACAAATTGCCATTTGCTCTTTGGAGCTATAGAACATCAATTCGAACATCTACTTGGGCAACTTCATATTCTCTAGTTTATGGTATAGAAGTTGCTCTGCCGATTGAAATAGAGGTTCCGTCGTTGTAGGTTATGGCTGAGTGCCAGATAGTAGAAGCGGATTGGCAACAGAGCAGGTTCGAAGAACTAATGTTGTTTGACGAGAGGAGACTGAAAGCACTGTACCATGTCCAAGGATATCAACACAAGATTGCTAGGGCTTTCAACAAGAAAGTTAAGTCTAGGAATTTGAAGGAAGGGGATTTGGTGCTGAAAGACAACCGAGCACCCATCCATGACCCTAGGGGCAAGTTCAGACCTAATTGGACTAGTCCTTACATCATAAAATCAATTTGGTCGGGTGGAGCTATCATTCTTATGGACCTAGATGGCCTCGAATTCTCCTAACCAATCAACATGGACAAGTTGAAGAAGGACTGCCCTTGAGTGGCTCGCTAGGCCGAAAACCCGGAAGGGTGACCTAGGCAAAAGTTAGAGCACAAAAAAATTGAAATAGGAAAAAACTGAGCTCGCAAGGTTGAAAACCTAGAAAGCACGGCCTTGGCAAAAGTTAGAGCACAAAAAGAGAGTGTTAATACACGAGTGAACCTAAACCAAACTACGTAAGGCTTACCGAACTACGTAAGGCTTGATTCCCATCTTCGGGATATGTAGGCAACTTCATTCTGAAGCTCAGCCGCAAACACTTCCAATTCAACTGTCTTGCCCATGAGATTGTTCAGGTCATCCTTGTCTTTTCTGCATCTCAAGAGTTCGGTTATGATCTTCACTATGAGAGCTGGTTATAGTGCAGTGCAGTGTAGTGCTATTTAGACAAGGGACAACTTTCCATTTGCTGGATTCGAGGTTGTACATCTCGAGAATAGATTCCGTGTGTGTCAAGTTGTGATCCTTATTAAAAATGGTTTTGAAAAGTTTTAATAAAAGTTGATTTTTTGTTCAAATTAATCTTTTTACAACTTAGACCGTTTTTGGACCAAAAGGAAAATTTCAGTGCTCACAACTTCAATTTCATTAATTTCAATACAAAGTTCTCCATCTCTCGATGCAAATCAAAGTTGCTTTTTATTACATTCAAAAGCAAAACTTGAAAGTACAGATCAAAACAATAAACTTGGGGCATAGATAAGTCAGGTGTTCCTGCATCCCCTTCCAGAGCTTATGGAAGTTTCAAATGCTAAAGTAGGTCTAGTTTGTGCCTTATCTTCAAGCCAAGCCAGGCATTCGCCAGAAAGGGCGCAACTGAAATTGGAAGCGGGAGCTAGAAGTTCTCTTTGTCCTCCATGTAGTGGGATATCGAGCTAATTGTGAACTTTGGATTGGAAATGAAGCCGGGTACTTTATCCCCTCTTCTGGGCAAGTTTGGTCGTGTTCGAATTGATGCCTGAACTGGAACGGAAAGTAGAAGACACAATGTTATCAAGCCAATCAGCTAAATGCCAGGTTGTCGAGACATGCTGAAGCTCATCTTGGGTAGATCAAACCATGGACAACACCAAGCAATGTCAACAGTAGACCTGTTACACATCCAATGACACCGCCACCCTTCGTTCGAGAAATCAACTAGCCATTGGCGAAAGAAATAGCCTCGTGCTGAATATGTGGGGTAAGAGTCCAATACCTTCAACCTGTCCACGAGCCATATCTAAGGAGGGATAAAAAATAAGAGAGATTAAAGAATAGAGAGGTGTATATTGAGAGAAAAAGCGAGGAAAGGGCTTAGAGAGAAAAACAGAGCCCGAGTGCCGAGTGATGTGAGAAACACACATTAGATAGGGTGGGAAACATTACCTGTAAAAGTAGTAGACTTCCTACGAATTTGTTTGTCTCCTGCCGATGGAAGGCATCCAGGCCTATTAAAGTCTCGGCCAATGCTAGGCCAATACAGCTCTTGCCCTTTTTCAAGCCTTGGGCCACTTCAATCAGTCGGATGCTAGACCCTCTGAGACTTGGGGCAAGAAGAAAATGAGCCAACATACACAAACAGAGGGCATGCTGTCGAAAACTCTACCAAAGACGGTCACCGCGATCACCAGCATCAGAAAATCGATAAATGAGGCTGGCAATGTCCAGTTCTCTGTGGTGAACCAATGATCAGGCATCATGTAAATTGAGCCCACACATCCCCCCTAGAGCTTGGATGTGGCTAAAATGGACTGAGGCAAGATTTTCTCGTCACGTCGGGATTCCATCAAAACTTGGAATTCTTCAATTGTAGGGCATATCTTTTGCCCTCCAATGTTGAAAACATGCGTAACTGGGTTCCAACACCTAGCCACGGCATGAAGGAATGGAAAACACAGCGGAGAACGACTTAGCGGGAATAGTGCATTTATCCTGAAACCCCGAAAACTCACTTTTTCTAAGGCATCTAAGGTTGCAATCCAATTTGTGAGTTTTTCAGTGAAGAATGGCTCCATTTATAGCAAAATAGCAGTTAAAATGAAGAAATCACGAAGTTGGAGCTTTTATAGAAGATAAGGCAGTTAGTGGAGGCCAGGTGTCAGCATTTTGGAGTTGATGTCCAACACAGGCCTATTGATGGCCGGCATGAGGAATAGTTGGCCAGCAGGCTACCCTTCATGGCCGGCAAGTCTCCCTCTTGTGCCTCTTGTCCTTCTTTGTGAGGAATTAGTTGGATATAGAAGTTTTATTCTGTTCTTTGTGTGTTTCTAGGTCTTTTTTTTAGTCCTTTTAACTTTAGTAAGTTTGTTGAGTTGTGTTTAAATTGTTTGTCTATCAAGTTGTTTTATTTATCGAGTTGTTTTGTTAATCGAGTTGTTTATTGAGTCGTTTTGTTATATATCGAACTGTCTTCTTTATCGAGTTGTAGTTATCATGATTATCGAGTTGTATTACTTTTATTATTTCAGCTGTTGGTTGATTCGTTACTTGATTCTGACTGTTGTGACAATACAAATATTTGGTTTTCAATCAAGATCAATCTCGTTTTTATGCTATACAATGTTATGTGGTGCTCAGAATGCAAAATACAACACTTGTTTGTCAAAAAGCTGGTTTTCTTTCCGTTTATGGTCACTTTTTTACAAAAGTACAGTACAAGTTTTTAGAGAAATAAAACATGTCTGAAACTGTATAAAGTGCTAACATTACTAGCAAAAAGAAACTAAGCAAAAATGCAAAAAATCAACGCTATCCATCTCAGGATCTAGAGGCCCTCTTCATCCTCCTCCTCGGAGAAGAAAAACAACACCGCTCCATCCACTCGGTGCCCTTTAATCGATCTGGATTGATCGAGAGTGCTCGTCTCACGCTCCACTCGCCTTAGAGCCCTCCTTGGCATCAGTGTCTCCACTCTAAGAACCTAAGCCAGCGTCATCGTCCTTGCTCTTGGACGATTCTGAATGTTGACTCGCTTCCTCCTCAGCCTCACTAGTCTTAGCGTCATCATCGCTCAGAATAGGCTCTGAAGGGCCACTCTCAGCACGGGTGCTCCTAGCTCGGCCTCAGCCGCGCACTGAAACCTATCCCTTTCTCCCTGTTGCTGAAGGAGGTGCTGATGGTCCTCGTGCCGCTGCCGCGGGTGTTGTTGGTATAGGTGGGACCTAAAAAGTTGGTTATCAATATATTAATCTCAGTGTGTGTATCAGATGCAAAGGTGGTATACAGAATGTGTGTGTGCGGGAGTTAGATACAACATATGAGTGCGGTTTGGAAGTGCAGTGGGTCAGATGTAGTGTTTCAGTGCAGTATGGCTCAGACATAGTGTATTAGTGTAGCGTGGGAAAATTGGTAGTTGAAGTGTCTGTTTCAGTGTATCAGTGGAAATGTGATGACCGAAATGCAAGAAAACTAAAGAAATTACCTGAATGTCGTGGAAACTGAGCAGTGCCTCACTTCTCAAGATCATGCCCTCGAATGAGGCCAACGTCTTGAGCAATCCCTCGATGTACCCTGGAGGTGCTTGCAAATGCAATTTGGAATGATTAGTGTCTGGAAGGAATGAATATCTGAGTATCTGAGCAAGAATAGAAAAAATGGAAACTGTAGTGCATACCGGAGGTGAATCAGACACTTTGATATATCTATGCCCAGCCGCTGCGGGCTCGATCGGGATCTAATATGCCTCCCCAGTATACCACCAGCAAGTAAGCTCAATAGGCACCTCTGGCCACATGATCTCCTGCCTCATCTGGGAAGTCCCTCTACCACCGGCTCTGCTCACCCAAGTCACTCTACGTCTCACCCTCACAGCATGAGCTCCCACTTCCTCACCCCCTCGAACGTCGGTTAGAGGTGACATTAGGTGTGTCTGGATAAAGACCGTATAATCACCCTCTATATGGAAATACTCAGCCTCCATTCGTACCATAAACTAGATCACCTCGTCGGTAGACAGGCTGTGTGTTGCTCTCATGGATGTTAGAGGTATTATCGGTATAAATAGAGCAGGCAGGTGCAAAGTCTGACGTACAAAACACTCCCCTAAGAACCAAGCTTGGCAAATCAAGCCCTCAAGAAGAATGTGATGGCGGGTAACGATCCGAGCTGCATTGTATCGGGCTCGAAGCTGTGTCGGTATCATAGCACAGGGCTGCCATGTGATCTGAAATAGAAAGTGAACAGATTATTAGTCGCTGTCAGTTGCTAATATATGGATCAAAACAATTGTAAATCAAACAATGACTTTGTTTTGGGTTTACCTCGTACGCTGCTACCATGTCGAAATACTAACGGAAGAACATGAAGGACTCGTAGGTCCTACGGCGAAGCTGGCCGTCATATACCCGAAAAAAGGGGACTGTCAATGGAACCTCATCCACAGGCTCTGAGGCAAGAGTTAGGAAGTATGCATATACCCATAATTGCAGGAAGAATGCGAAGGTATATTACTGTAACAGCGCCCGCGAGGGACCTCGATGCTACAGGTCGGACTCTCCCTTTTTTGTTTGTTGCGGTTTGTAATCTGAACCAAAGAGTCCAACTCTGGCAAATCGTTTTGAGAAAAAAAAAAGATTTTGAAAAGAAGTGCCAAACATGGACTGCTTTGCTAGATACAGAGTCGCCACCTAAATATTTTTTAAATGGGAAATTTAGGAAACCCTGACTCGGTGCCGAAGGCCACGTGTCCGTCATCACCAAAGTTGTCTTGGCTCGGGAGCTTGGGTACGATCGGGGAAGGTCAGCTATGAGCACTTCTTTTCGGGTCCGAAGACCGGCCTCTACTAACCGTGATATCCGATTTTGAAAACATTATGTGTTCTTGTTCCAATTATTAGCCTAGAATTACTATGTTATGCGCACAGCAAACAAGTATAGACTAGATTGCCTAATTTGGAAATAAGTATTGCATATCCGTTGGTTTTGAAAAGCACTTCGGAATTTGCTACTCGCAAGTAGGCTAAAACACGGATTTCAACGAGTTTTTCCAACTCAAACAATCCAACCTCCACCCACAGGCATTCAAACAGTTATATCACATAAGCAGCTAGCCTCATGGTAATCATGCTGTTATGGCAACATTCACACGCATGCGATATGCTAAAGCATAAATACTCACATTATACTCCATGCCAAAACAATAAACTAGTTACCAAACATACATGCCCTAGTTCATGTTAGAGTGACTAATGCACCGCATACAGAATGTGATTAGGATAGGCTCGGCTAACCCTAGAATGGCATGTGAAATGCAACCATTCGGTGCACGTATTCAAGTTAGATTTGAAGTACAAATGCAATTAGCATGATGTACCGAGCCCAGTGCATGTCAACAAATGCATGGATGCACGCATGCATAGCATAAGGTATGCTAAAATAAACGTGCCCTAATACTAACCATCGTAAGCGGGTAAATAAAAGGGAAGAAAGAAGTGGGGGTTGGAAGACATGCACACCACTCACACACGCTTATTACAGATTTGTTCGCCGAGGGACCAAAAGAATATACAAATTAATTATCTACGCAAGGTAATTAAATATTACAGATCAATGTAATTAACCAAACAATATAATTAATCTAATTAAAACAAGAAAGCCCTCGAAGCGGTCGATGCGCATGCTCGGACTTGCTCTAATCGCCGCCATGCATAGTTCCTCTGCTTTCCTCGCTTTGCTTCTCCGAAACTGCCAAAGTCTCAGGAATGCTTCTCAGGACACTGGGGAGTACCACCGGCTAAGTATAATGACCACCGGCACTAGGATGTGGCCATCGGCACAAAATGAACCCATCGGCTGATGACTTTCTACCGGCCGGCACAAAATGTTGCCGGTCGGCAAAGAATGCCTGCAGAACCTGCAACTCACAGTAGCAGAGGGCAAAACTTGCATGGCAATACAATTCAAACAATGTATGCACCAATCATGCCCCCTATCATGTTTGTGACTCAAAGGGGTATGTGCCTCGATTCTCGGACCACCAATCACGCATTTCCATGCATGATGGCCCAAAGAACCGAGTGTGCAACTTTCATGTCAAATGAAATGCAAACCAAATGATCAAAGAGCCCAATCCCCATCACCAAATCAAGGGACAAGGCATGCATGCAAGATGCATTGCAACCTAATCATGTTAGCTAGGGATGCAACATGAGCATGTGAACAAACAATGCACACTAGGCATGCAACCTATGCAAGCAAACTTGCGAGTCATGAGGCAAGGCAAACCAATGAAAAGATGGACTTAAACATGATCTAGGCAACTCTAATTAGGCCTAAAATCAGTGGCCAAAACCAAGGAAATGAAGGCCAAAATGCACACACACATGCATGCAATCATGGTCCAACACCTTAAGCATAAACAAGGCAACTCTTAAGCACACTTAAAGAGACCAAACAATAGACAATTAGCATGCAACACAAGCTCTGAAATTGCACAAAATAGAGGTGCCAAACCAACTAATTCAAGCAAGTAAAGCATGCCAATGGCCCAAGTACTTGAGGCAAGCCAAGAGGCTTAAACCGAGGTCAAACCCACCAAGCCTCACAAGGCTAAGGGGACTCAAAACAGGTCCAAGGCAGACCTAAACAACACCCAAGGAACACCTAGATGGCATCTAAATGGCTTGAATTCAAAAGCATGCACACATGCACTTTCAAGGAGCACACAACACAAGCTCATAAGGCGTTAAAGAGGCATGCAAGGCAAGCATACAAACATGTTAAAGGGACTGAAATAACATGAAAAATGACTCCAATCCACTAAATCGAAGCAAACAAAGCATTACATACTTAAGGCCAACAAGCCCAAAAATGCAAAGAGGCTATATAATGCATGCAAGGGTAGACTCAAACAACCTAAGACAGACCTAAAGCATGGCAAAATAAGCACAAAAGCTTCACAAATCTAAGCCTAAAACATGCTAGAACAAAGGCACACAACCTAAGGCATATTAAGGCAATCACAAGGCATTACAAGGTAGGTATGCAAGGCATGCATGGTACACCAAAACCAACTTAAAACCATGTTATATTATGGCAATATAAGCATGAAAAATAGTCATGGCATGCTCAACACACACTCAAACATAAGCTCCCTCAACAGACCAAAAATGGTCCCTTTCAAGGACAACAAGGAGAGGGGGTGGCCCTCCCCTTTTGGAGACTTCAAGGCACCATCCCCACCACTGAAATCCCTCAAGATTTCAGTGGTGAAGAGGCCCAAACACCAAAGTCTCGAAACTTGCACAAAATAGCACAAAAATGGGGCCTTTCAAGGCCTAAGGGTGGTCAAACACACCCAAACCACAAAACACTCTTAACAAACAATCAAAAGGGCCTAAAAACAGAACTTTTTTATGTTATACACTAAACACAAAAACAGCTCGAAGATAGGTAGAAATAGGATGCAAAAATGGGGTAAAAAGGACTAGTTTCTTACCCTTGAAGCCTTTCTTCAACAATGGTGGTCTTGTTGCCTCCTTAAGCTTCAATCCAGTCAAAAATAGCAAGAACAAGCCCTTTGAACCTCAGTAGCCCAAGGAAGGTGAAGCACTAGGTGCTTGTGTGCAATAGTATGGACTAAAACACACACAAGAGTAATATAGAGATAGGATGTGTATTGAACCCTAACCCTAAAACCAGAGCTTCCTCTGTATTTTCTAAGCAAAAAGCTCTAATTTTTTCTAACCCTTGAGCAAGGGAGAGGAGGGCTCCTCTTATAGAGGAGGCAATCTTGTAATGCTTAGCAAGTAAGGAAACAAGAGGGGCATCCCTCTATACACGTGTATGGAGGGGAAGCAAATGCCAGCCAGCTGTTTCAAAATATCTCCAAAAGCAGCTGAACAGTAGTCGGCCGGCCAAAAATGTCATTTTGACAAAATGGACTGTCGACCGGCAACAAAGAGTGCCGACCGGCAACATACATTGCCGGTGGCAACAAAAACCAGCCGGTGGCCTCTAGCCACTGCCGGTGGTGTGTGGGGATGCCTCACAAGGCATTCCCTGCCCCTCCAAGGCAAAACACAAGTGTTTGGTGCAAAACCAGACACAAAATGGTCGAGTTCGGAGATCCTGAGACAAGACGCGTAGCCGAGAACTCTAGGAACTCCAAACGAACACAAACATGGATAATCACCGAGTGCTCAAACGGTGACGTCCAAGTCTTGAGGACGGTCAAAAATGGGGTGTCTACAATTACCAACATAGTATGAACAGATGCAGAGAGTGTAAAGCAGAAAGCACATATGTAGAACAGATACAAAGTATGAAATGCTGAGTGGAAAAAGTATAATGTAAAGAGGGAATTGAGATGTGTACCTCCCAAGCTCACCAGTAGCCTCCAACCAAAGTCCCTCGTACAGAGGAGGAAGAGCTCATATATCTGTACAATGTGGTGAGGCTGGCTCCGCCCCAATCATAAAATTGAACTTGAGGAAGCACCACCAAGGCACTCAGCAAGTAAGGTGGTACCGAAGATGAACACAAGGAAGCCTCTCGCATACTACTCTATCTCTTCAATCATCTCGGGCTCAGTCTCCCTGAACTGCTCCTCAAACCAGTTGCATCACACCATACCCGCCCAGTATATCGGTGGATGCGCCACAAGCAGCTCGAGCCATGCTACCTTCTACGCCCCTATATAAGGATCTAGAGGGATCGGATCGCCCTCTACCCCTAAGCCATTGATCATGGCAAAATCGTAGGGAGTCATCGTCATCTCTCCCGTGGTGGAAAAGTGGAAGAAGTTGGTGGTGTCCCACCACCTCTCCACCAATGCTCCTAAGAGAGGAAGACTCGCTAAAACCTGAGTCAAATTGGAGTAGAAGAGGCCGAAGCCTGTCTCATCAACGATGTCACGAACTCCAGCCAGGAGCTCGCCATATCAGTCTCGAGCGGTCGTTGTATCGTAGCCCCTAAAGGCGTGAGTCTCGCCCTGTGGTAATACATGAAGTGCAATCAGATCAACGCAATGCATGAAATGCAATCAAATCAAGGCAATGTATGAGATACATTTAGATGAAGGCAGTGCAAGAAATGCAACTAGTTAGTTAAGGCGAAGCACAAAAACAATTTCAGACTTCAGAACAAGTCCGCATGAGGACCTCGCATCTGATTCGACTCGATTTGTCACGGTTCCAAATATTGAACCAAAGAGTCCAAATCCGGCAAATCGTTTTGAGAAAATAGATTTTGAAAGAAGTGCCAAACATGGACTACTTTGCCAGATACAGAGTCGCCACCTAAATATTTTATTTTGGGAAATTTAGGAAACCCTGACTCGGTGCCAAAGGCCACGTGTCCATCATCACCAAAGTTGCCTCAGCTCGGGAACTTGGGTACGATTGGGGAAGGTCAGCTATGAGCAGCCCCTCTTGCCCGATCCAAAGATCGGCCTCTACTAACCATGATATCCGATTTTGAAAACGTTATGCGTTCTTATTCCGGTTATTAGCCTAGAATTACTATGTTATGCGCACAACAAACAAGTATAGACTAGATTGCCTAATTTGGAATGAAACATTGCATATCCGTTTGTTTGGAAAAATGCTTTGGAATTCGCTACTCGCAAGTAGGCTAAAATACGAATTTCAATGAGTTGTTCCAACTCAAACAATCCAACCTTCACCCACAGGCATTCAGGCAATTATATCACATAAGCAGCTAGCCTCATGGTAATCATGCTATTATGGTAACACTCACACGCATGCGGTATGCTAAGGCATAAAATACTTACAAAGTACTCCAAGCCAAAAGAAAGAACATGTTAGCAATTATGCATGATCCAAGTCCATGTTAAGTGGCTAATGCAACGCATGCAGGATGTCACTAGAATAGGCTCGGCTAATCCTAGGATGGCATGTGAAATGTGTAGATAGCATGTATTCAAGTTAGATTTGAAATACTTATGCAATTAGCATGATGCGCCGAGCCCGGTGCATGCAATCCTTATGAATGATGCACACATACATAGCATAAGGTATGCTAAATTAAACATGTCCTAATACTAACCATCAAAGCAGGTAAGTAAAAGGGAAGAAAGAAGTGGGGGGTTGGAAGACATGCACACACACACCCACACTTATTACAAATTTGCCCTCGCCCGGAGGGATCGAAAGAATAATACAATTAATTAACCTGCAAGCTAATTAATATTACAGACCATTAAATTAATTAAGCAAATTAATTAATCTAGGAAAGCAATAAACAGCAGCCTTGGAGAGAGGGCTCAATGCAGTGCACACTCGGTTTTGCTCGGAAATCCACCACCATACACAAGATGCCTCTGTTTTCCCTGCTCTGTTCCTCTGATGACTGCCAAAGTCTCAGGGTTTGCTCTCTGGATGCTGGGGAACACCACCGGCTGAAGGAGAACACCACCGGCCATGTGGAATGGTCACCAGCCACAACTTTGATCCATCGGCCAACAATGGTGGCCGGTCGGCACTAAATGTGGCTGGTCGGACAAAAGTTCCTGCAGAATCTGTGTTTGACAGCAGTAGATGGCAAGACTTGGCATGGCAATGCATTTCAAGCAATGTATGCACCAATCACATCCCTTATCATGTTTATGACTCAAAGGGACATGAACCTTGGTTCTCGGACCATCAATCGCGCATTTCAATGCGTGATGGCCCAAAGAATCAAGTGTGCATTTTTAATTTCAAATGAAATGCAAACCAAATAAACACATAAGAAGACCCAACCTCTATCATGCTCACTTCAAGAGGCCAAGCATGCATGCCAATGCAATGCAACCTAAGCATGTGAGCCTAAGTGTGCAACATGGAAATGCAAAGAATCAAGCACTCAACAATGCAAAGGATGGTCTTACACCAATTTAGGCAGCCCTCAAAGAGGCCTAAAACAGTGGCCAACATGCTCAAGAATGAAGGCAAAATGACATGCAAGCATACATGCATACAAGGAACAACACTTAAGCATTAAAAAGCAACTCTCAAGCACAATTAAGAGAATGCAAACATGGGTGTATGGCATGCATGGAAAAGCTCTGAAGTCATGTTATAAGAGGTGCCAAACCAAGCAAACAAGACAAGCATAGCATGTGACAAGCAAAGCCAAGAACTCAAGATAAGCCAAGGGGCTTAAACCAAGATCATGTGACACATGAAGCAAATGACCAAGTTGGATTAAAACAGTCCCAAATCATGCCAAAACAGGGACAAAGGCACACCTAGATAGCATCTAAATGGTCTAAGTATGGAGGCATGCATAAATGCTTAACATGGAGCATACAACACAAACTTTTAAAACATCAAAGAAGAATTGAAAGGAAAGCATGTAAGCATGTTATAAGGACTGAAATTGTATGTTAAGTGGTTCCAAACCACTGAAATAAATCAAGCAATGCATGCTCAATACTTCACATATTTAAAGCCTACAAGCTAATAATGCAAAGGGGCTATGCAATGCATGGCAAGTATGACTCAAGCAATTTAAAACAGAGCTAAAGCATACAAAAACATGTACTAAAGCTTCACAAGGCTAGGCCTAAAACATGCTAGAACAAGGGCTTACAACCTAAGGCATGTTAAGGCCTAAACATGGCATTACAAGGCATGTATGCTAAGCAAGCATGGTGTACCAAAACCAACATACAAAAATGCTATATTATGACATAATAAGCATGAAAATCAACTAAGGCATGGCGAACACACACTTAGACATGGTGTTCCCTCAAGAGGCAAAAATGGTCCTTTTCAAGGACAACAAGGAGAGGGGGTGACCCTCTCCTTCCTAGGACCTCAAGGCACCATCCTCACCTCTGAAATCCCTCAAGATTTCTGTGGTGAGGAGGCCCAAACTCAATGGTCCCGGAACTCACTCAAAATGGCACAAAATGGAGCCTTACAAGGCTTAAGAGGGGTCAAACAAACCCAAAGCTTAAAGCACCCCTAACAAACTATTTAGAGGGCTCAAAAATGAAACTATTATATGTTATACACAGAGCTCAAAAACAATTGCAAGATAGGCTAAAAAGCTTTGCAAAAAAGGCGTAAAAAGAGCAAGTTTGTTACCCTTGAAGACCTCATTCACAAATGGTGGTCCAGCTGCCTTTCTAAGCTCAAAACCAGCTCCAAAACTTCAAAACAACCCTCAAGGACTTCAACTCCCAAGAAGAGGTGTGATGGTGGGTGTTTGTGAGCAAATCTAAGCCTAAACACACACAAAATGCAAGAAAGAGAGAGATATAGAGATAGGATAGATTCACAAACCCTAACCCTAAAACCAGAGCTCTGAAAATGTTACCCCAAAAATCTCACCCCTGTCAAGAGAGAAGAAGCTCTCTTTTATAGAGCTTTTTTCTTGTAAGCTTACAAGACAAGCTTCCTAAGAGGGAGATCCCTCCATACACGTGTATGGAGGGGAGCCAAGTGCAAGCCAGCTGTGTCAAAATATCTGCAAAAGCAAATGCACTGTAGTCGGCCGGCCAAAAGTGCAATTGACCAAAAAACGATAACCGGCCGGCCATCTATAGTGCCGGTCGGCCAAACATTTGGCCGGTGGCAACAAAACACAGCCGGTGGCCTCAAGCCGTGGCCGGTGGAGTGTAGGGGTGGCCCACAAGCCATTCCCTACCCCTCCAAGGCAAAACACAAGTGTTTGGTGCAAAACCAGACACAAAACAGTCGAGTCGAGAGATCCTAAGGCAAGGCGTGTAGCCAAGACCTCTGGGAACTCAAGACGAACACAGACATGGATAATCACCGAGTGTTCAAGCGGTGACGTCCAAGTCTTGAGGACGGTCAAAAATGGAGTGTCTACAGTACCTCAACGGCAATGACCGATAAATGAGACGCTGGCTCCCTCAACAGGAGGTCCTCTAGCGTGTCCTCAGTGAAGTCAGCAAAGGATCTGATGCCTCCCGCAGTGGGAAATACGTGTGTCTAAGGATGGTCCCTCGTTGGATCAAAAGGCCGTATACTCAATGGTAACGGCTCTGGCTTGGCCTTGAAGTCCGCCTCGAAATCTATTGGAGGAAGCTCTAGGGGAACCCCATCATGAAGAAGATCTTCCGCCATCTGGAAAGGAGGTGAGAAAGCGGGCGAAAATGAGGAAAATGGGTAGAGAATGCCAAAAGTCAACAAAAGTCAACCCTAAGAGAGAGAAAATGGAAGAAAAAGTCAAAGCTGAGAAAGTGCACTGAACTTGAGAGAAACTCAAGGGGAATGAACCTAGAATGGTGGAAATGAGGAAAGAGGCGTCGAAATCAAATTCCAATCGGTTCAAAGTGAAGAGAACTAAGAGGACTTAGCAAATAAAATTTATGTGGGGTGTTGGAAAACGCGTAAAAAGTGCGGAACTAGAGAGAAGGAGCACCTAGAGAGATAGAGGGAAGAATTTCGGATGTGGGGCTGTGTGGAAATGAAGTGCCATGCTTTATTTTTAAAGACCCAAGCCAAAAAACCATTTTTGCCCTTGGGCTGCCATCGATGGCTGGCAAGGCACACTGGTGGCCGGCAGGTGTCCAAGAGTCTTCTATGTGCCCTTGGTTCTGTTTTGTGTTCTTGGATTTGAAAAAGTGAGGGGAATGTCAGTGTTTGGTTCAGAATGTCCCTGTGGAGGCTCATAATGGTGTTTCTAGAATACGATGTTCGCCGCTCATCAACATAAGAAAGGTGTATCCTTTCAACATCTTACAACTCTTCCGAGAGGTAAATCGGGGGTTGTTCTTGAATTGGTTTTAACAAATATGCTTTTGTTATCGCATAGAATATGTGTTTCTTTGTCGTTGCATGGAGCGTGCGTTCCACTTATACCGTTGCATAAAACATGCTCTTACTCTAGCTACATAGAGTGTGCTTCTGCTCTCATATTGTTTGGTTTGCTTATAGCCTTTGCTCTTATGCTATGCATGGAATATACGCTCAGATTGCTTGGTTTGTGTAGAACATGCCATTATATCCCAATTGTTATCTAGCATTAAATATGCATTCCAATGTTGCATAGAACATGCTTTGCCTCACACCACATAGAATATGCTTCTGTTTTGTTTCTTGCATGTGGTGCATAACACATGTCTCTAACATTGCATGGTTATTCGTCTTGCATAGAATATGCACTCTTATTATGTTTTTCTTGTTAAGTTCCCTTCTTATGCAGGCATGATATTGTACGTACGATTCATCCAGATGAGTTCTAGGTGAGATTATTCTCATCCTTCATTACTCCTTGTTTTGGTTAAAAAGATTTGGACGTGTTCTGATGTTCACCACCACTCTTTGTTTTGGTTAAAAATATTTGGACGTGTTCCCATGTTCACCACCACTCTTTGTTTTGGTTAAAAGCATTTGGACGTGTTCCGATGTTCACCACGACTCCTTATTTTGGTTAAAACATTTGGACGTGTTCCGATGTTCACCACCACTCCTTGTTTTGGTTAAAAACATTTGGACGTGTTCCAATGTTCACCACCACTCCCTGTTTTGATTAAAAGCATTTGGGCGTGTTCCGATGTTCACCACCATTCCATGTTTTGGTTAAAGGCATTTGGACGTGTTCCAATGTTTGCCATCGTTCCTTGTTTTGGCTACCAACATTTGGATGTGTTCCGATGTTTATCACCGTTCCCTTTGGTTAAGAATAGTCGGGTACATCCCGATGTTCATGCCATCCCTTCTCCTCTTCCACGTGTGACGTGTTGGGATCTTGTTTGACACGTAGGGTGCGCCCGACGGTTGTGTTATTCCTTGCCTTTCCTGTGTGATACGTAGTTAAGTTTGCATAATTTTCTTACATCCTTTCTACATGAAATGTGGTGTGGTTCACGTTCTTTTCGTGTATGAGATTGTTGTACCGTGTTTCGGTTTGTATGAATGTTGCATTTCTTTGCATAACATTTGCATCTAGATGTCTCATTACAGCCTCATTGCATGATCATAAGTTATGTTTTTGCATCGTGCATGTCATTTGCATCTTGCCTCAGAACTACGCTAGTTTGATTCGTTGCAAGAGGATATGTAGGCGGCCTATGGGCGCAACTATTTATTGTTGTCTTGAATGTTTATCCAAGTGTTGCTGCCTTGTCAAAATGGGTAATCTCTGGGCTTTGACATTCACTCCCGTCATTTCATGACTTCTGAGTTCTGTCAAAGAGGGGCAACTATGGACAACCCATTTTTGACGGCCCCTTTAAGACTTGGATGTTCTTGCTGGTACATGGATGTTCTTGCAAGTACATCCGATAATGAGTCTGATTGCCTACTGAACGCTCGAAGTCCGCGACAGAACGCCACAGGTTTGAGTTTTCTAAACCCATCATCCATTTTGCCTCATCTTTGGACCATGCTTGGGTCTTTTTAGGGTGAAGTTTTTGATGGCCTGCTGGCCATCCTTGAAGCCTACTGGCCATGGTTTTTGGCCTGTCGGCCATTGATGTGCTTTGCCGGCCATTAATGGAGCCTTGCCGGCCATCAGTCTTTTCTGTAGATATTTTGTGATATTTTATGCCAGCTGTTTGCACAGGTTCATGCATCTTCCAACACGTGTGTGCTGGATCTTTGTGAGGAGATTTTGTATTTTCTATATATAGGACTCCTCTCTTGCATGTGGGGGTGTTAGAAAATTTGAAGACAAAAAAAACTCACTCTCTAGATTTCTCTCTCTCTCTCTCTCTTGCAATTTTGTGCCTTCAAGCTTGCTTTCTCTACACCTTTGCATACACTTCCTTGATAGAAGTTGCTTCTCTTTGAGCTGAGGTTCATTGAGACTTGGTTTGAACTATAGCAAGTGGTTTAGGCTTGGATTGTTGCCTATTTTGTGCCATTGCTTCAAAAGGTATAACACTTGTTACTTAAGCTTGCTTCCAATACTTGCTTTGCCATTTTTTTCTACTATTTTTGGGGCTGGTTTGGCATATAAAAAGTTCTATTTTTGAGGCCCAAAAGTGGTGATTTGAGCTCTTTTGAGTTAGGGGTTGTCCATCCCTTTTTATTTCTTAGCTTGTTAAGCTTTTGTGCTATTATTCACCACTTTCAAAACAACTTTTTTGGGCCTTTTAACCACTGAATTTCAAAGGTTTTTCATTGGTAAAAACCAAATTTTGAAGTCCAAAATTGGAGGGGTTAACCTCCCCTCTTTTTATCTTGTTTGCATACCTAATTAGCTTCATGTGTTAGCATGTTTTTCAAGCTTAATTTAGCTTAAGTCCAGCATGTTTTTGCCTCTATTTTGACCTGTTTTGGCTCTGTTTGGGCTGGTTAATTTAATTGAGACTTGTATTGCATAGTTGCAAGGTTAATTTCTTCACTAGCTTTGTGTTTTCATGGTTTAATCATCATTGTTTTAAGTTCAAAGCATGTTTTAGTGTGGTTTTGTACTCCATTTCAGCACTTAAAATCTCTGCAACCTCCTTTTTTGCTTCACTCTTTTATTTGCTTTTGAGAGTCGTTTCAAACTTGGGGTCTTTTAAGCTTAAGATTGAGCTTATGCTTAATGGTTTAATCCACTTTGAGGGTTCATTACCAATGGCATGATCTCTCTCATGCCATAGATTACCCCTTGGTTGACATTGCTTTCCATTAGGGGACACTCACTTTTGGACTTAATCGATTAAAGAATGAATCGGTAATGTAAAATGAGTAAACAAAATTGAACAAGTAAAAGATTCAAGAGAAGCATTCTTTGTGTTGCATTGCATATGTTCAAATTGGACGTTAATTTGAACACAAGGAAAATGGGACATTTCATACTCAAAGTGATGAAATGTGCCATTTTCCTTAGTCTCCATTGCCCTTGATCATGCATGATATGGTGGTGGTTTTGTTGGTCATATTTGTGCATTTATTGAAATTGTACAACTTGGATCTTTAGCCATCATGCAATGAAATTGCTAGATTGGTGATTTTGGATCCAAGTGTGCCACTCCTTTGAGGTTTTGAGATGATAAGGAGGGGTACAGTACAAACATACCCTTGGAAAAACATTCCTTTTGCTTTGTTTGTGCTCTGTTGCAGTACAGTGACCCGGAGCACCAGTGGCTGGCAGTGCCTCATCAATCGCCGGCAAGGCACCCTTTTGGCTGGCAAGTGGCCGACAGTAGCCATCCATGGCCGGCAGGCCACTAGTGTAATCCTTAGCAGAGATTTGATAAGTTGGAGCAGAAAGATTCTGAAGTGTGCTCAACCCTGCAAACAGAGCCTCTCGAGAGCAAGACGGAGAACTTTTCGAGGTGAGAACTGAGCACGTGCATCTCCTACTTCCCGAGGCTGAGCAGTGGTCGCATAGTTTAATTCCTTGCATGCTTGGCTAATGTTCATTTGCTTCATAGTTTAATTAATTAGTTTGCTACTTAGTTAAGTGTTGTAACAGTTAGTAATTAGTTTACTAGTTATTCGTTTGATTTGTAATAATTAGTCTAATTAGTTTAAATTAGATTAGTTTGATTAGCTTAGCTTAGATTAGCTTAGCTCTTATTCATTCGGACCTTCCTTCACAAGGGCGTAATGTTGTACAGTGTGCGTGCATGTGTGTATGTCTTCCAACCCCAAGCCTTTCACCCTTTTATTTAATCACTTTCGATGGTTAGATTAGGGAGACTTTCAATTAGCATACCTTATGCTTGCATGTTTGCATACATTCATTTGTCTTGCATGCACCGAGGCTTGGCACATCATTCAAACTGTATTGCAATTTCAATACTTTTTTTGAATACATGTTTGAAAGCATGCTACCAAAATGTTGCAAATACCATGATTAGTAGCCGAGTCTATTAATTTCATATTGCATGTGTTGCATTAGACATCTTGTGTAGTTAAGATCATGCATTTTCTAACTAGTTTTTGTTTTGGCTTTGAGTACTCGGTAAGTTTTTTATGCTTTAGCATACTTGCATGAGTGTGATTGCCGTGTTGCAATGTTTCGCGTGATTGCCATGTTTGCCGTGAGGCTATGTGCTTACTTGATAAACTGCATGAATGCCTGTGGATGAAGGCTTGGTTGTTTGAATTGGAATGATTCAACGAATGTGCGTTTTAAGCCCACTTTGCTGTGGCAAAATCATATTTTAAGCCCACTATGTTTGGTGGCAAACCTGCATCTTTAAGTCCACTTGAGGGTGGCAAATTCAAACTATTTTCGCAAACAAAGATGATTTGAAATGTTCCAATTTCTGCGACTAGTCTATACTTGTGTGCGTGCGAATCACATAGTATTGTTAGATAATAACCGGAATAAGAACACATGTAGATGTCCCCGAACGCCCCTGGAGAGTGAATCCCGTTCTGTTCATTTGGGCTCACTACAGTTCAAGGACTCGATTGTCACGGTTCTAAATCTTGAACCAAAGAGTCCAAATCTGGCAAATCATTTTTGAGAAAATAGATTTTTGAAAGAAGTGCCAAACATGGACTGCTTTGCCAGATACAGAGTCGCCACCTAAATATTTTTTTATGGGGAAATTTAGGAAACCCTGACTCGGTGCCAAAAGCCACGTGTCCGTCATCACCAAAGTTGCCTCGGCTCGGGAACTTGGGTACGATTGGGGAAGGTCACTTCGTGAGCACCCCCGCTCACCCGGTCCGAAGACCGGCCTCTACTAACCGTGATATCTAATTTTGAAAACATTATATGTTCTTATTCTGGTTATTAGCCTAGTTTTACTATGTTATGCGCACAACATACAAGTATGGACCAAATCGCCTAAATTGGAATAAAACATTTCATGTTTGTTTTGAAAATGATTTGCTACTCGCAAGTAGGCTAAAATGCAGGTTTTGCCACCCTTGAGTGGGCTTTTTAGAAAAGATGGTTTTGCCACTATCTAGTGGGCTTAAAACTCTTAGTTTTAATGCATTATTCCAATTTAGGTAATTCAACCTCCACCCATAGGCATTCAAGCAGTTATATCACATAAGCAGCTAGCCTCATGGTAATCATTCTATTTATGGAAACACTCACACGCATGTGGTATGCTAAAGCATAACATCTCACCTAGTACTCCAAGCCAAAACAGAAACCAGTTAGTAATCAGATGCATGGTCCTAGTTCATGTTAAGTGGCTAATGCAACACAGGCAAAGATGCAATCTAGACAGGCTCGGCTATCCAAAACATGGCATGTGAGATGCTACAAATAACATGTATTCAATTTGGAATTGAAATACGATGCAGTTAGTATGATGTACCGAGCCTGGTGTATGTAAGACAAATGTATGGATGCACGCATGCGTAGCATAAGGTATGCTAATTTAAATATGCCCTAATCTACCATCATAAGCAGGTAAATAAAAGGGGAGAAAGACGTGGGGTTGGAAGACATACACCCACTCACGCACACTTATTACAATTGTGCCCCCGCTCGGAGGGACCGAATAAATATTACAGTCCGAATAATAAATAAATTAATTATTACAAAATTTCTAATTACTTAATAAATAGATGCAAAAAGAGAGGTGGCCGCAGCCCCCCCGCCTCGGGATGCGCGAATGATGCATGCTTCAGTCCGCCTTGCTCGGAAACCCGCGCCATGCCACTATTGCCCCTGTTTTTACTGCCCTGTCTCTCCGAAAACTGCTAAAGTCCTGGGACATACTCTCTGTATGCTGTAGAATTCCATCAGCTGAGGGAAAAGGCCACCGACCGAAGGAGATGATCATCGGCTGTAAATAAAGTTATCGGCCACACATTGTTTGCCGGTCGGCACTGAATGTTGCCGATCGGCAAAAACTTCCTGCAGAAGACAGTTTTGACAGCAACAGGGGATAGACAGTGCATGGCATGAAATTTCAGACCAATGTAAGCATGGCCATGCTCCCTATCATGTGTTAGACTCAAGAGAGCATGGCCCTCGACCCTCGGGCCATCAATTGTGCATCTTGGTACATGATAGCCTAAGAGGTCAAGATTGCATTTCAATGAATATGGATGCAAACACACAAATGAAGACCAAGACCCTATCATATCTAAGTCAAGGGCCTCGGGGACCGAGGGTTGAGACGTGTTTTGTCACTTGAAGTACAAACACTTCTCAATCCCCATGCTTGGTTTGACACCCCAAACCAAGCCATGGAATGCATGTGTGCAATGCTCAATGCAAAGTGATGCAACATATGAAATGCAAGATGAAAATGTTAGGTTAATGCAATATGACACTTCCTAACCATGCAAACTAAACCAAATGCAATGTGATGATGTCAAGCATACAATGAGATTGCAACTTAACTAAACAAGATGCAAACATGCAAATAGGATGTAATGTAAGCATACTCCTAATGTAATGCAACATGATTATGCAAAGGTGGATTTAAACCACAATGGGGCAGACCTCAAACCTCCCCAAAACAGTGACGAAAAGTGCCCAAAATAGTGAAGAAATGCTCAAACAAACATGCAAGCTAATGGGCCTAAAACTAAGGCATAAAGGAGAGCACTCCACTACCACCAACAAGACCACACATGGTATGAATTAGACAAGCAAAAACAGAACTTCTATTCACCAAAACACACCCCAAAATCCGATGATATGGCAGCCCAAATGCCTAGAACATACAAGCATGCACAATGTCCATTTTAAAGCATAAGAGACCAACATTTCAAAACATGGAAGAGATGATAAATGGAGACATATAAGCATGGCATAAGGACTAAAATAGCATGTTAATTGATTCCAAATCACTAAAATAGCTTGACCAAATGCATGTTTAGGACTCACATCTCAAGACTTACAAGCCTTAATGCAAAGCAACTATGTCAAACATGCTAAACATAATAACACCAGTGGCCAACAAACCTTAAACATGGCAAAATGATGCTAATGTCTTCATGGAATCATGCTAATACATGCAAGGATCATGGCCTAAACACAAGATGCATTTCTATGCCAAATAGAGGAATGCAAAGCAAGTGTAACATGCATGAAAGAGGCCAACAAACCACCATTAGACAGAGGTAAAACATGCTCCAAAACATCCAGATAAGCTCTGAAATGAGGCCAAAACAAACCAAGTATGCATGTTTCCTTATGAGCCAAAAACATGAGCAAAAGAGGGACAAAGGGGAGAGGGGTGTCCCTTCCCTATACAAGACTTCAAACCACCCTCAACACCACTGAAAATCCACTAGATTTCAGTGGTGAGAAGATCAACACAACAACATAAGCAAGACTTAAGGAAAAGGGACCAAAAGAGGCCAAACAAGGCCTAAAAGGGAAATTTCGACCCCCAACCACAAAACACCCTTAATGAAAGTTCTTAAGAATAAAAATATAAGACTTTTTCATGTTAAACACAAAGCCTAAATCAGCAAGCAAGACAGGTAAAAACTTGTTGCAAAAATGGGGAAACTAAAGTAAAGTGCTCACCCTTGAAGAACACCTCAAGAACAGATGATCCAGCCACCCTCTATTGATCAAAACCAGTCCAAAAGCTCAAGAATCAACCCTCCAAGCCTCCCAATCTCGAGCTAAGGTGTGATGGTGTGTGTGTTAGTGCAAAAGTGAGGTAAAACTACACTTTTAGGCCCAAAAACACACAAACAAGAGGAGAGAGAGAGAGAGAATCTAGAGAGAGGAGATATATGACAGATATATAGATACAAAGCTCTGGTTTTTTTGTTCAAGAATGGCCAACCTCCCACCAAGGGAGAGATATGATGCTTATATAGGCAAAAACAAACCAAGAAGCTTAGTGGCTAAGCAAAGGAGAAAGGGTCAAGAGGTGCAAAGGGTTCTTGGCTTCTTGGAGAAGCTAAGACAGCTGGCCAAGCTTCTCCAAGAAGCTTGGCCAAAGGGTTCAACCTTCTAGAAGGTTTGGGGGTTCAAAGGTGCAAAGGGGTCATCCCCGTGCATGGGGAGTGGTGTGGGTGCATTCCAGCTGGCACAGCTAGCATGCACCATGCTCCAAGGGGTGCAGAAGGGTCATCGGCCAACCAAATAGGTCACCGGCACAATAAAGTGCCGGTCGGCTAAACATAGTGCCGACCGGCCATTGTTTTTAAGAAGCCATGGCCGGTGGTACACATATGTAGCCGGTGATGGTAGGGGAGGGCCGGTGGGGTGTGGGGATGGCCAACAAGCCATTCCATGCCCTTCAAGGCAAAAACACAGGTGTTTGGTGCCAAAACCAGACACAAAACAGTCAAGTTCAGAGATCCTGAGGCAAGGCGCGTAGCCGAGGCCTCCGGGAACTCCAAACGAACACAAACATGGATGATCACCGGGTGTTCAAACGGTGACGTCCAAGTCTTGAGGACGGTCAAAAATGGGGTGTCTACAACACATAATGTTTATAAAACATCATATCATGATTAGTAGAGGTTGATCTTTGATCAGGCGAGCAGGGGGTGCTCATTTCAGGACATTTCCCTCTCGTACCTAAGTTCCTGAGCCGAGGCAACTTTGGTGATGATGGATATGTGGCCTTTGGCATGAGTCAGGGTTTCCTAAATTTCCCCAAAAATAAAATATTTAGGTGGCGGCTCTGTATCTAGCAAAGCAGTCTAATTTTGACATTATTTGATTTAAAATCAAATTTCCAAAAAGGTTTTCCGGATTTGGACTCTTTGGTAATTATCAGTTTCACATTACACTTGTGAGACTAGATTCAGAACCGCGGGAGTCCAAACTGTGAGGCCTTCTTTTCAAACCCTTTCCCAAAGGCGAGACGCGGAAAAAGGCAAGTCCACAATTTGCATTTGTATCAACATTGGAGTTAGAATTGGTTTGGCTAACATCTCCGCTTAGTGTAGAGTGACCTATTGGTGGTGAGATTGTTTTGAAATAGGGGTTTCGGGATTGTGACATAGACGTTGCCGATCGCCGACTCCATTTTGCGTTTGTGCTGATTAAGATGTCAAGTTTTGATGCTATTTTGGGTAGGGATTGGTTATCATCGTATCAGGATGTCATAGATTGTTACCATCAGAGGGTTACCGTATGTACCGTGAGCGGTGATTGTTTTTATTTCATAGGGATAGAGCCGATAGAGTTTTATCACTGGTGTATGATCTACGTGGACGGAGTGAGCTTAGTTGTCCTCTTACAAACTTCTTGGCTAGTGAATATGATGAAGTCCGAGTTAAGTTGCCGAGGGTATTTTGTGAATACCCAGATGTTTTTTCTGAGGATCTCACTGGTTTGCCACCTCATCATGAGATCAAAGTCTCTATTGAGTTAGTGCCTAGCATGACACCGATTTTTATGGCACTGTATAGATTTGCACCTGCTGAGTTGAGTGAGTTGAAGATTCAATTCCAGGAATTGTTAGATAAGGTTTTTATTCACCCTAGTACTTCACCTTGGGAAACACTGGCTTTCTTTGCCAAGAAAAAAGATAGTGCATTGTGACTTTATGTTGATTACTGGAAGTTGAAGCGGGTAACTGTTAAGAACAAGTACTCAATGCCGCACGTAGATGATTTGTTTGACCAGTTGAAGAGGTGTTGTTGCTTCTTTAAGATAGACTTGAGGTCGGGTTACCACTAGTTAAGGGTAAGAGAGGAGGATATCTAGCGTACGCGGTATGACCATTATAAGTTCCTAGTGATGCCTTTTGTGCTAACCAATGGACCAGCCATGTTTATGGATTTAATGAACCAAATCTTTCGCAAGCTCTTAGACCACTTTGTGGTTGTCTTTGTGGACAACATCTTGGTCTACGCACCCTCAGAGGAGGAACATAAGGAAGACCTAGGAGTTGTACTCGAGTTGCTTAGAGCCCACAAACTATATGCTAAGTTTGGAAAATGTGAATTTTGGTTGAAAGAAGTTAAGTTCGTATGCCATGTGGTATTAGGAGAAGGAGTGACTCTAGATTCATCAAGATAGAAGCCATACAAGATTGAGAACGACCTAAGAATGCCTTTGAGATCTGTAGTTTCTTGGGGTTGGTCAAGTATTACTATCAATTTATGAAAGATTTCTCAAGACTGGCTTCACTGTTAACTAGACTGACGAGGAAAGGGATTAAGTTTGTGTGGAGTGAGACCTCTAAGAAGTCATTTCAAGAACTTAAGGTTAGACTTACCACTGCTCCAGTATTTATTATTCTGAAAAGGGGTTTGGGCTATTTGGTGTATTGTGATGCTTCACGGGAAGGTTTGGATTGTGTATTGATGCAAGAAGGGAAAGTAGTAGCTTATGGCTCGCGGTAGTTGAAAGCGCATTAGAGGAACTACCCTACTCATGACCTAGAGTTAGCAGGGGTGATCTTTGCCTTGAAGATTTGGAGCCATTATTTGTATGGTGAGAAGTTTGAAGTATTTTCTGATCATATGAGTCTGAAATATCTGTTTAAACAGAAAGACTAACTTTACTGTGTGTTGCACACAAGTATAGACTAATAATCAAAACAAGAGCATATAATGTAAATAAGAATGACATCGTGATTAGTAGAGGCCAATCTTCGATCAAGCGAGTATGGTGCTCAATTCATGACCTTCCCCTCTCGTACCTAAGTTCCCAAGCTGACATGCTTTGGTGATGACGGATAAGTAGCCTTTGGCATAAAGTCTCGGGTTTCCTAAATTTTTCAAAAATATTTAAGTGATGACTCTGTATCTGGCAAAACAATCTATTTTTGGCATTTTGATTCAAAGTTGATTTTCAAAAAGATTTTCTAGATTTGGACTCTTTTGTGTTTATCTATTTCACAATGCACTTGTGAGATCAGATTCAGAACCACGGGAGTTCGAACTGTAAGGCTAGTCGTATCCAAAAGGAGCAAGAAAAGTCGAGCTACAATTTCTGGCAACTCTGCTAGGGAGATGACGATGACTCCCTATGACTTCTCCATGATCACAGGCTTAAGAGTAGGGGATGATATGATCCCCTTTGACATGGATGTGGGAGAGTGAGAGGCGGCTTGGATCTACCTGCTTGGAGCACGTCCACCTCTATACAGACCAGCGATGGTGATAAATAGCTGGTTCTCTGAGCACTTCCACAGGAGTAAGCTCGAGACACTAGAGGAGGTAGAGCAGTATATCCGGGGCTACTTGAGGTTCCTACTTGGTACCACCTTGTTTGCGAACAGGTGGAACACCGTGGGTTTGTACTTACTGAGCGCCCTCATGACCTTGCCCCGAGTCCGGTTTTACAATTGGGGCGGAGCCAACCTTGACACGCTCTATGGCTATATGAGTTCCACTTTCTGCATAAAGGGAGAACGGGGTCGAAGTCTACTGGAGAGCCTGTGAGGTATGCACTACACCTTTCTGCTTTTGCACTTTCTATTGACACATTATGCTTTCTGCTTTGCACATTTTGTTTTATATCTGTTCATAACTTGTGATTTCTACTTTGCACTTTCTGTTTAATACATCTTTCTTCTTTGCACTTTATGTCTATCTGTTCATGCACTGTTGATAACACTGCTGACCTTTTCTTGTAGTTGTCGGTTTATGCTAATTTCCTGACTCTTGGTCCCGAGCCAGTGGATGAGATCTATCCTGTTATGCTGTACTCAATGCGATAAGATGGCCAGTGCTAGTGCCAGCGCCAGAGTCGTAACGATATGACCTTTGCCTTCTACCGCTGATAGTTCGATACAGTGGTTGCTGACGAGGTAACCAAAAACTCACAGTCATTTTTGTTTTACTACTATTCTAATTTATTCTTCGACAACTGACGACCACTAACAATTTGTACATTCTCTGTTTGCAGATCATATGACAACCCTGGGCGATAATGCCAGCTGAAGTGAGGGACCAGTATGCCAGGGCTTGGGCCATATCTCACTTTCGGATTTTACTGGAGGGCCCAATTTGCTGGGCCTGGTTCTTGGGTGAGTGGTTTATACATTAGATTATGGGCTCACCCGTTCCAGTCATTCCTATGCCACACCCAACATCCATGCGGATAGTTGATAGCCTCCCGACTGGGGCTATTATTCAGTTCATGGTGGGCTGGATGTCGATTATTTCAGAGTAGAGGGCAATTATGCGACTTTCATCCAGACTCATCCCATGCTCCCTCTGATGGGCATTTGCGTGGGCAATGCAGCAGGTGCTCCCTTGGCAGGTGAGGCTGCTCAGGAGATCGGGGCCAATATTGGAGGGGCCTTCTCGTTGTGTAGGTTACTGGTTGGCCGATGATTCCCACTGCAGTTACATGTTGGCGTCTGACCGGGTCAACCTATCAGATTTTGATAAAGCCACCCGAGGCAGGGCATGGGTATGTTAGAGCTCGAGGTGCTCTTCAGGTATGGACCACACTTTACAGCTTACAAGCCGCGCTTTTCTTTTCAGATATTGATTATTCTAGATATTGATCGTTCGAATGCACTTGCAAGCACTGATTGAGTGTACAGAGGCCTACTCCAACTGGTTGCTTCTCTGATTGGCATGGTGCAGAGGAGAGAGACGTTGCTTGATCCCCACGGTATCCAGGTATTTTTTCTTAGTTTCCATGTACACATACATTACACTACTACCTCACAATATATTGCATCATAACACTGTACTCATACTATACCTTTTGCACTTATTCTGCATATATACACTTATTTGATATGTCAACACTTGTTTTCCAGATCCCATCTGTATCGAGGACACCAGTAGTAGCGGGACCGGCGGCAAGGAGGAGAGGTAAACCGGCCTTTGTATCTGACTAAGATAACCACCAAGGTTAAGGCAGAGGCAGGGGTGCTCGTAGCCAAAGCAGGGAGTTCGACCGCATATTGAGCGGGGATGATATCGAGACCTGCGACTCTGAGGAGAAGGTGAGCCGACATTCTGAGTCATCTGAGAGCGAGGGTGATGAAGCTGGCTAGGGTCAGGAAGTGAAGATGACGTCGAGACTGGCTTTGAGGCAATGAGTAGAGATGATGAGACCGACTCTAGCTCAGAGTCTGATTCTAATAGTGGTGCTGATGGAGATAGTACCTTTGAGTCCTCTCCATGGAAGAGGACAAAGAGGGCCTCTCGAGCGTGAGATGATTGGTGCCAATTTTTGTACTTTTTGCTTAGTTTATTTATTTTAGTAGTTTAGCACATGTATAGCTTCAGATAGGATTTTACTTTCGCTTTCGAAAACTTGTATTCACTTTTGTCAAAAAACTATGATCGAGGGAAAACATTGCAGTTTTATGAAAAGAGTTATCATTTTTGCATCATGAGCACCACATTTGCAGAATGAACATGGAGTTGAATTTGAAACCAAAAAATAAATGAAAACTTGTATTGGTAGGAGCTTCTCAATCGAGTAATGAGTTGGCCAATAACCAAAATAAAAAATACAACTCGATAAACAAAGTAAAAGCAACCCAAACACAAATATGCACACTTGCTAAAACCAAAAGACTCAGAACACAAAGACCAAGACAAAACCAGACTGCCAAAACTATCATACCCACAAGTGGACGGTAGTCCAGGAAAAATGGATGGTTGGCCACTTGTGATGAATCCACCAGACAGTTGATAGCTGGCTTCCACTCACGGCCCTATCTTCTACAAAAGGTCTTTCTTCATGATTTCTTCAACAGAACCTCATTTTTGCTGTTGTTTATTCCACAAATGGAGATATTCGTTGTCGAGAAGCTCACGGATTAGATAACCACTTTAGACGGCACAAAAAGGTAAATTTCTGAGGTTTCAGCATAAATGTGCTTTTTCTGTTAAGCCATACTCCACTTTGATTTACGTTCCTCCGCGCTGCAGCCCAATGCTGGGACCTAATTACACATGTATTTTGCTTTGAAACACAGGAAATGTGCCCGACTTTTGAAGAATTTCGAGCATTGATGGAAACCTGGAGCAATGAGGAAATCAAGCCTTAGCCCCGTTTTGGCCACGTCTAGGCTTTGGGACGAATGTGTGGGCTCACTTTGCACGAAGCTCGATCTTTGGCCCATGATGGAGAGCTAGATATACCTAGCTTAATTCCTCGATTTTTTGACATCGGTGATAGAGGAGACCCTCTCTGGTGTGGTTTTCGACAATATGCCCTCTGTTTATGTATGCTTGCACATTTCCTTCTGGCTCTTGGTTACGGCGGAACCAACATTCGGTTGATCAAAGCGGTCTAATGTCTGAAAGAAGGTAAGAGTTGTATCGGTTTGAAGCTGATCGAGACCCTAATGGGCTTAGATACTTTTCATCGGTGAGTGACCACTAGATTTGTGAGGAGTCCACTACTTCTTCAAGTATTGTTTTGCACCCTTTCTGATATATGCCTCGCACATCACTCGGCACTCATGCTCTATTTTCTCTCAAAGCCTTTTCTTTACTTTTCTCTCCATGCACATCTCTCTATTCTTTAATCTCTCTTATTTTTCATCCCTTCCCTGGTATGGCTCATAGATAAGCTGAAGGTGGTGGACCCATGCCCCGAGTATTAAGCTTGAGCTTATTTCTTCCGCCAGTGACTAGTGGACTTTCCCAATAAGGGATGGTGGTGTAACTGGATGTGCAGCAGGTACACAGCTGACATAGCTTGGCATTGCCCCTGGCTCAATCTAACTAAGATGAGTTATAGCATGACTTGGCAGCTAGACATACAGTTGATTGCCCTCACGCATTGCGTGTTCTATTTTTCGTTCTGGTCCAGACGCCCCGGTTCAGAGGCCAGTTTGGACACGATCAGACCTGCCCAGAGAAGGGGGTAGAATACTCGACTTCATTCTCGATTTGTGCTTCAGACCTGACTAGGTACCTTGCTGTCTGGAGGATGAGAGAGCTTCTTGCCCCTGCCTCTAGTTTTAGTTATACCCTTTCTAGTGAGTGCTTGGCTTGGCTCGAGGATAAGGCACAAGTCGGGCCCACTTTGGCTGCAGAAGCTTCCATAAGCACGAGCAGATGATGAAGGAACACTTGACTCGCCTATGCCCCTAGTTTATTACTTTGCCCTTTCTTTTCAAGTTTTGTGATGTAAAAGCAACTTTGATTTGTATCAGAGAGTCAGAGAATGTACTTTATGTTAAAATCAATGGAATTAAAGTCGTGAGCACTAAAAATTTTCCTTTTTGGTACCAAAAATGGTAAGTTGTATAAGTAAAATTTGAGAAATATCAGCTTTTATTAAACTTTCCAAAACCATTTTCAAAAATGATCACTACTTGACATGCACAGAATCAAACCATCAAGATGTATAACCCCGAATCAAAAGATTATAATTGCCTTTGATCGCATATGACTACTGCTCCGCATTGTAACCAGCTTTTCTTCCCAAACTAAAGAACAAAGATGAACTGATCAGGAAAACAAATAAGATAGTTGAATTGGAGATAATTATAGCCGAACTTCAGGATGAAGTTGCCTACATATCCCAAAGATGGGAATCAGGCCTTACGTAATTCGGTTTAGGTTCATTCGAGTATTAACTCTCTCCTTTTGTGCTCTAACTTTTGCTAAAGTCGCCCTCTATGGTTTTCAACCTTGCGAGCTCTGTTTTTCTTTATTTCTAATTTTTCATGCTCTAACTTTTGCCTAGGTCGCCCTTCCAGATTTTCGGCCTAGTGAGCCTCTCAGGGGTAGCATTTCTTCAACTTGTCCTTATTGATTGGCTGTGAAAATTCCAGGCCATCTAAATCCATGAGAATAACTGCTTCTCCTGACCAGATAGATTTGATAATGTAAGGACAGTCTAATCGGGTCTGAACTTGCCCCTAGGGTCATGGATGGGAGCTCGGTTGTCTTTCAGTACCATATCTCCCTCCTTGAGATTCCTAGACTTAACTTTCTTGTTAAAAGCCCTAGCAATTCTGCGCTAGTAGCCCTGAACATGATACAGTGCCTTTAGCCTCCTCTCATCAAACAACATTCACTCCTCAAATCTGCTCTGTTGCCAATCTGCCTCTTCTATCTGACACTCAGCCATAACTTGCAGTGACGGGACTTCAATTTCAATTGACAAAATGGCTTCCATCCCATAGACGAGAGAATAAGGGGTTGCCCTTGTAGATGTCTGAATCGAGGTTCTGTAGCCCCAAAGTCCGAATGGCAGTTTATCCAGCTAGTCCCTATAAGTCTCAACCATCTTCTGTAAGATGTTCTTGATATTCTTATAGGCGGCTTCAATAGCTCCATTGGTTTGTGGCCTGTATGTAGACGACTTATGAAAAGCCACGTTGTATTTCTCCAACAAGTCTATTATCTCTTTCTTGAAGTGCGAGCCGTTATCTGATATGATCTCATTCGGGACTCCGTACCTGCAGATGATATTGTTTCTGATAAATTTGGCCACATGAGATGCCTTCAACATTGCATAGGACTGAGCTTCCACCCACTTTGTAAAATAATCAATCGCCACCAAGATATATTCATGTCCATTCGACCTTTTTGGCATGACTACATCGATAACGTCGACTCCCTAGATTGAGAAAGGCTATGGTGAAGTCATGTTGTAGAGCTTTGAAGGCGGAATATTCATGCGATTAGCATGAATTTGACATTTGTGGCATCATCACACAAAACCAGTACAATCCTCCTCCATAGTTGACCAATAATAACATTATTTGAGGATCTTTCGGGCCAATATCACACCATTCACATGTGCCCCGCATTTTTCGCCGTTGATAGCCTTCATAAGGCCCTTCGATTCTTGTTCCTCCACACACAATTTATGCATTCCCAGATGACCTCTTTTATACTGGTTACCCCCACAGATTATAATTGGATGGCTACATGCCGTATTCCCCATTTGTCCTTGGCATTTGCCCCTGGTGGATACATCTCCTTTTCCAGGAAGTTCCCAATATCGTAATACCAGGGGTTTTTGTCTTGCACCTCATCTATTGCGGCGATGGTCACATAAGCCGCGCGTGTATTTCTGTTTGATAATAATTGGATGCATCCGGACCCCAAGTGGGATGTCTACCATAGAAGATAGAGTTGTTAAAGCATCAGCGAACCTGTTGTTCTCTCTTAATAGATGCGTAAATGTCAACTTTTCAAACCTCGAAATTAGAACATCCAGGGTCTGATGGTAAACCTTTATCTTCTCTTCTTTAACTTTCTAGTCTCTGTTTGCTTGAGAAACAACCAAGTTCGAGTCCCCGATGACATCCAACCTTATTGCCCTTAGTTCTAGGGTGGCTTCTAAACCAGCAATACACGCTTCATATTCTGCTTCATTGTTGAACACCTTGAACTGGATTTTGAAGGCTAAAGGTATATGGGAGTCGTCAGGTGCTATCAACAACACACCTATCCCATAACCGGCCGTCGCTCGAGTGTAAGAAGATTCGCTCCAGTGCAGAATACAAACTCCCAGTATTTTTGCAGATCTGCAAAAGTATTGGAGGTTCACAAAGACCGCCTGAGCGCAAGAAGTGGCACTTGAGCGAAGGAACAAAAATCTAGGCAACAAAAGTTTGAAAAAGATGTTACTAACCTGTTCCAAACGCAATCAACACACCCCAAAAGCCAAACTCAAAGAGAAATAAATGGAAACAAGACATGGATAACTATGTAGGACAATGAAACCCGAATCCAAAACATTAAATGGGTCAGGTCTAAACCAGAATCGCTATAACTTAGATTTTATAATTTCCATGAAAATCACATGTCAACACCAGGGGGTAAATACACCATGAAGTCTCTATAGAGAGTCCCAAACCACATATACAAGTCAATTCCCATTGAAACTATCCCCACATTTATCGACTGTTATATAGCAGGACATGGGCACCCAAAATCATCCATTTTTTCACTTTCACCGACTACAATACGTCAGGACTAGTGGACACCCAAAAAAAAATTCCCACATTCATCCGGCAATAAGCTTAAGATAGGGCAATTGGGCACCTTGACTCCCCACGCAGGTACCAAATACAACACAACTCAAACCAAACTCGACTCACTACCCGGACTTCCATGCTATTTACCACCCCCTTAAACAACCTTTTCCCAGATTTTCATAAATTCCAAGAATGTATACATCCATGAGAACAAAGGTAAATATTACCATTCAAATAATTGAACTATTATGGAGACATAATCTTCATATTTCCAAAGAAATGTCACGTACCAAATTTACACGGTCCAGCTCATGTGAATAAACCACCCAATGATGAATAGTAGATAACAACTCTCATGCAAATGAATATAATATAGTCACACAATATATGTGTTTATCCGATTTTATACATTCCTGGATACAACATCTAAGTTGAATGGATGTTCTGTAACTAAAACACGCACCAATGTTATAAAATCAAATTAAAAGCCTCGAGGCTTACATCGTACACAAGGGTGTAACCCTTATAAGAATAGCACATGGCCAATAAATAACATAAATGGCCTTGACCTGCAAATAACAGAACCACCCTATACGGGTCCGAGCACGGCTTCACGTCTCAGTCCACATCCACGCATGTACACCTGAAAAACAATTTCAGCCACATAAGGTGAGCATAAAGACCAGTAGAGAATATTTCAAAAACTAAACATGCTTCACCAATATAAATGATCATAATCCAATACATATATACAATATGCCCAAATGCATTTTCAAATCCATTTGATTTCTCAACAAAATCCTTTCTTTCCAATTACCAAAACCTTACGTTTAACCAAAATGTTTTTCCCAAGTTCAAAACATCTGTTTGATATGAAACCCTTTTCCAAAAACCAATCCAGATATCTCAATACCAACTAGCAAAAACATTGCTAAATCAAATGTGACTACATCGCTGAACAAAAGCAAATACCTTGCTCAAAATATTTCCAAACATCATGTTCCAAAACCAACATAATAGTAAATAAAATGGGTAAATCTCCAAAATAAATGCAACCTTTCGCGGAAATTTCATCCGTAGGAAATCGTAAACTGACACCCATGTAAGCGTAGGCTATATAAGCACTACTATTTCCATTTTACAGATATTTTGCCTGCGGGATCAGCACCCATTTATAAGCACGGTTTTTAGGAGTTTCACCATGGAGACTCAAGCCAACTTATTTCAACAGAACAATACTTACTTCCCAGATTCACCATTTCATTTACCTTTTCAATAGTACAATATATGTAACTCAAAATATTAATTTTCCAAAACAATGCAAATGTTCCAAAACATATATGAGAATTTCCAAAACATACAGTTTGAATTTCCAAAATCCATTCCATGCTCCATGATATGAATGATTTCAAATTGCCTAATCCACATGCAATTTCTAACACACGGCAATGTTATCCTCCACTGATAACCAAAACAATTATCTCTAATGCAATTCTAATGCAATAATAAAAAGATATCAATATAGATATATTTTTCAAAAGAGTAACAACAACCATTTTCAAAATCCCACAACCATTTTGTTCCCATCTCTTACAAAACCAACATCATTTTTCATTGCTTTCCAACACAAGCCCAAACCCATAGTTTTAGAACAACACCTTATTTTCTTTCAAAATCACTTTTGAATAAAGGAAAGCCACAATGTCAATATGTCTCAACCACCAATACAAAATCATAACCTTGTTCAAGAACTCATTTGAAAAATCTCTCTTTTACATTTCAAATCTAAACCCTAAGTTTAATCCGAAAGACCCAAATCCATTGATCTTTTGAAATAATAAATAACTAGGGTAAAAATCATACCAAATGACTACCAAATATAAATAACAAAATACGCCACAAATATGCTACCAAACTCATATTTGAGTGTAGGAAATAGATCCTACCTCTTGAAGCGAAGAGAGAGAGAGAGAGAGAGAGAGAGAGAGAGAGAGAGAGAAACCTCAAGGACACTGAAAACCAACTTTGCTCTGATCAAAAGAAAGCCATCGATGTGCTCTACCTTTTTGTCACAGAGCCTTGAGTGAAGAAATCAATGGATCTAAGTGTATTCGAAGAGAGAATGTGCATTTTAGATAGAGAAGGTTTAGATCTAGGGTTTTTAGAATGTTTAGAGAGAGAGAGAGAGAGAGAAATGAAAAAGTGACTAAAAAAGGTGATTCTACAATCTGATATATGCGCAGACCACTCGAGCATCAGAATTGATGCTCGAGCATCCAGACATAAAAAGTGTGACAGCTAAAGCGGAGGAAGTGGTCGCTCGAGCGTAGAATACAAACTCTGAAAAGTTTTGCAGACAAAAGACCACCGCTCGAGCGAACACCGCTCGAGCTCAAGTAAGACAGCTTGAGCAAAGAATGCAACTCCCAATATCTCTAAAAAGTATTGGAAGTTCACAAAGACCGCTCGAATGCAGGAACTGCCACTCTAGCGAAGAGGCAAAACATTAACCGGTCAAGTTTTAACCAGAATCGCTATAAGAAAAGTCTCAAAAGCTTTCAATTTCATGAATCTCAAGTAAAAAGACATGTTAGTCTCATAATTCAGTCATAAATTTAAAGAATTGAAGGTTAATTCCATTTGAACATATCCTTGTTCAATTTAGAAAATTAGGGTTTTCATTAAATTTGGGGCTTTTGCCCCTCTATAATGTAAATTTCTATTTTTTAACTAAAGTCTTCATAATACATAAACATTAGTATAAGTTTTGAGAAAATATATGTGAAATTCCATTTTTGAAATCAAAACTCACTTCTTTGTAAACTCAAACATTAATCATAAAACCAATGTCACAATAATACAAATAAACATCCTTAAAGTAAAGAGATACCAAGTTAAAAGTAATACTACCTCGAAGATGAGATTAGAGAAGCTAAATCAAGTGGATTCCTTCGAAAATCCAAAATGCAAGCGGTTAAAAATGTTGATCTTCACTTGTTCATCATCTTTAATGCAAGATCCATGGTGGATTGTTGTTGAAAAATGGATGAAATCAAGGTTTTGAGGGTTAGGGTTTTGTGTATGGAGGAGAGGGAGAGAAGAAAGGAAGAAAGAATAAAGATTTTGGACCAAAAACTTATTTTAAAGTGCCTAATATCAACCAGATCGCTCGAGTGGTCAAAGGCTAGCTCAAATGGTGAAAAAGAGCTCCCAGAATCTCTGAAATTTGCTCAGACCGCTTGAGCGGTAAAAAGTTCACTCGAGCAGACATGCTTCCAGCATAGATACTATAAATTCAAATAGACATAACTCTCTTGTCCGAACTCCGTTTTAGGTTGTTCTTGTGTCCAAATCGAAGCCCCAGAAACAAGCTTTCCAATGGTTTTAGCATCACATCCAAATTCAAAGTGTGGAAAGAGAAAAAGGAAAAAATTGAAGACTACTCATGTGACAATTATCCAAATCAATGTTTTTGGTCCAACCTTACTTTACCATTATGATACCACCTCAATCAATATTCCAAAATGAACCAAAGCAGCTCCAAGTACAATATAATAAAAGTGTCAAAAGCAATCCCATGAGGTCAAGAAGTACAAAGTGTTACAGACATCTGCCTCACGCTCCCAAGTGGTTTCCTCAACCCCGTGTTGTCGCCATAACACCTTAACCAATGGAATAGTCCTACCTCGCATGACTTGGTCCCAAGAGTCTAAAACTCGTACCAGTCTCTCCTCAAATGAGGCATCCTCGTCTACCTCTAACTCGATCCAATCTAACATGTGCGAAGGATCCGGCTTGTACTTCCAGAGCATACAAATATAAAACACGTCATGAACCCCAGAAAGTTAGGGTGGCAAGGCCAAACAATAAGGTACCTCCCCGATCCGCTCTAGGATCTCAAAATGCCCAATAAATGTAGGAGACAACTTCTTACTCTCCCCAAACCTCATTAAACTCCGTCTTGGTGACACCTTCAGGAAAATGTGATCTCCTACCTTAAAGATAAAGGTCTCCTCCTATGGTCTGTATCTCTCTTTTGGTGACTCTGAGCTGAAACCAATCTCTTACGAATAAGCATGACTTTTCTCCGTCATTTCTCGGACTAATTTAGGACCCAACATAGGTGTGTCACCCACCTTATCCCAACACACTGGAGATCTATACAGCCAGCCATAGAAGGCCTCAAATGGTGCCATGCCAATACTCACTTGAAACTGTTATTATAGGCAAACTGCACTAAGGTAAGTGTCTCTCCCATGACTCTTTAAAATCAAGAACACAACCCCAAAGCATGTCCTCTAAGATCTGAAAGGTTTGCTCAGACTGCCCATTAGTATGAGGATGATAGACGGTGCTAAATGTCAATCTAGTGCCCAAGGCATTATGTAGGCTCTGCCACAACCGATCCATGAAAGAATGATCTCTATCCGAAATGATAGTCACAGGGACCCCATGAAATCAAACTATGTCCCTAGCATAAAGGTCAGCAAGATAATCTATCGAGTCACTCGTGCGCGTAGGTACAAAATGTGTTGATTTAGTTAATCGATCATCTATTACCCATGCGACATCATTACCCTATTGTGTCCTTGGAAAACCCACAACAAAATCCATCGTGACATGCTCCTACTTCTACTCAGTTATAGGTAAGGGTTCCAAAAAGCTAGCTAGTCCCTGGTGCTTCGCCTTCACTTGTTGACAAGTAAGGAACCTCAAAACAAACAAGGCTACGTCTTTTTTGATCCCCCTCCACCAAAACTGGCAGCTAAGCTTCTAGTACATCTTTGTGTCTCCCGGGTGTACCGCAAGGCATGAATGGTAGAACTCTTGGAGTACCTCCTCTCTACAGGATTCTGGCATAAAAAATGGGGGTTTAGATACCTCACACTCGATCTCCTGGTAGGATGCCAAACTAGTAAGATCATTAGGAAAGACATTCGGATATATACAAACTACTCTCGGCAATTCAACTCGGACCACATCACTCTTACTACCTAAGAGAGTTGCAAGAAGATAACTACGCTCGCCCCTACAACGAGGGTCATAAATTGGCAATAAGACTCTATCAGCTCAGTCCCCCAGAAAATAATAACAGTCACCACTCGAAGTGCATAATGTAACTCTCTAACGGTAACAATCTATAATAGCACGATATGAAGACAACCAATCTATACCTAAGATGACATCGAAACTCGATATGTCTAGCAATACAAAAGCAAAAGGAAGTCGGCGACTGAAAACCTCAATCTCATAACTGTGACATCCTTGGTCCAAGTTAGCCTTACCCCCAATAGGAGACTCTACCCTGAGTGAAGATGCTAACTAAGCCACTTCTAACCCAAAACCTTATGCGAATGCAAACACAATGAAGGAATGAGATGCACCAGTATCAATCAACACATTGGCAATAGAATTGAACAACAAAAAGTTACCTCTCAAAATAGAGGGTGCTGGCAGCAGATCTAGCGTGGTAATAACATACACTCGCCTCATAGGTCTTTGCTCCACCTGCTCACCACTTGAAGCATATGACTGATAAGCTAATTAAGCCAAAGAGGCTCCCTGAGTGGCCCTCAAGGCCTGCACTAACTGGGTAGGTTGATGGCTCTGTGTCTGTCTCAAACTAGACACACCAAGTGTGCCACCTGTTTGAGGGCAAAGCCACCTCAAGTGTCTTGACTGTCCACACGGATAACAGGTAGGCAGTTGCCCTCTCCCCTAACTCTAGCTTGTGGACGAGTCGCAAATAGCGTAGACTGCAGCCCTCTTCCTCTCTACAGACAAACTGGAGACTTATAACCTAGCTAGCCACACTTAAAGCAAGTGATCCGACCTTGACTACCCCTCCCCTAGCTACCCTTCCCTAAACTAGAACTCAATGTTGGAAAAGTGGATTTGAACTGTGCTTCTTAGGACTACCATGGAGTGGAACCCTCGTTTCTCCCTTAACCTCCTAACTCCTCTGCCTGGAGCCCCTTACCCTCTCATCCTTCACCTTAATCACAATCTCTAAATGAGCTGCCGCCTTTATAAGACGACCGTAATCCCTAATAATAGACCCAGCCACCTTGAAAAAGAGGCCAGTCCTCAGTCGCTTCATAAACTCGACACAACGGCATTCCTCCGTCACCACAAGCTCCGGTGCAAATCTAGAGAGGCTAGTAAAGGTGGCCTCAAACTCTGCTACAGATGTGTTCAGCTACTTGAGCTTTAAGAACTGATCCCTCAACTTCTCCCTAGCAGTGGAAGGCAAGAACTTGTCTTGTAAGGCTTTGACAATGGCCTCCCAAGTCACCACAATGCGCCTACATGTATACTTCCACCATTGACTCGCATCTCCCTTTAGGTATAAGGATGTCATGGTCACTCTCAAACCATCGTCCTCGATACCAAACATATCAAATGTCTCCACCATCTACTCTAGCCACTCATCTACCTTCAGTGGCTCTTTCGGATCTTCCAAAAACTCATCCGGACTCGACCGAAAGAACTCCCTCTTCAAAAAAGATGGCCCTATCTCGACAACATGGGCCTAGACTTTATTCTCAGCGCTGAGAATATGCATGGATTCCTTCAAAGCACCAACCATTTCCAGGACCAAAGTGCCCATGGCTTGCTGACCTACTGGCTTGGCCATAGTAGCCTGACCAACTCCCACATCCTGTGCTAGAATGTCATTCGATAATGGAACTTCCTACCACTTGGGCTTACCACGCCTACCACCACCACGTCCACGTCCCAACATCCTAATAAAGGCAAAACAACAGATTAGCACATTAACAAATATGCCGAAGCTAATTCACTCAAGTCCTAATGTGGTGGACAACACACAATTCACTCCACATAAACACTTAATCACATCAACACAAATGAATTTCCTTTCTAGATAGTGACCGTCCTGCATCATTGCCAAAGTTCTAGTTAGAAATAGCAATGATCAAGTGCTCTTCTAACAGAACTTTTAGAGACTCGTAGACACAATCAATATCTAAGAAATTGAATCGCATACTCATTTAGTCACATAAGCATGTTATCACTTAGCATACCAGGTCTATTCATAACACCATCTAACATGAGAACTCATTGTTGTAAAAATCACATCCTACGATCCCAAAGTATTCAAACCCAATAGCTCTGATACCAAGTTGTAACGCCCCAAAATAATTAGCATTAACTCATCTCATATTAGTGCTATGATTGATCCACAATCTCATAACTTCTGTTCATTGTATCCTTGATCGTTACAAAAGATGACAAATGCAATATATATTCATCAATCCAAGATTTTGAATCTATAGCATATGGCATGGATATACAAGAGTAAAAGAGAAATAGAAGCAGGCAATGAAATGCCTTAATGGCTACAACTTACCAAGACAATGCTTGGTTACAAAAAAATGAGTTTAAACTCAATACAAGTAAAGCCCTAAGCTTAAACAAAATAATTACATCAAGAAACCAAAAATGAAGCCTTAAGCTCCACGTCCTCCTAAGCTACGTCCTTGGTGGAGGTATGTCATTAGTACTTGAAAGTTGTTTTCCACATAGGGTGAGCGGCAGCTCAGTAGAGATACTCTAACACAGTGTATGGATCTTAGCAAAATTATAAGGTGAATCTACATGCATGCCATTTGTCAAACATTCCTTGTTTTCCATCTCCAAACAATGTAATGCCAGATTATAAATCAACTCATGAAAATAATCATTTTATAACAGAAAACTAGGCAGTGGATACACAACACTGGGAATCCCTAGGTATGTGTCTACGAGTAGATTATACAAGCACTACCAAAGCCATTTTACTAGTACTAACCAGAAGGATTGACGTCTAACCGTGTGGGTTTCTGGACTTTCACCAAGGACACACTGGCCAACATCATAACTGCAACCACAACCCCTAACCAGATTCACCCATTTTTCTCAAAATTAATACATTTACATTGTTCAATATGAAATGATGCTCAATACACAATGTATAAGAAATTTGTTTCAATTTAACCTAATCCTCATGCAATGTTTACAACAATCAAGACTATCCTCCACCGATAGCTCAAAACAAATATTTCTATTCAATAGATAATTTCCAATCAAAAGATACAATTTCATCAATTACAATGGGAGTGATATTACATATCCAACTCAACCATCTTAATCAACATAAACATTTTTCCAATTTCACAATACCCAATATCATTTTCCATTTCCTTTCACAAATCCAATTATCCAAAATTTAGGGCAAAACCTCAATTTTCTTACAAAGTTGATTTTAAGAAAAGATATCCACTATTTTAACCTATATCAACCATAACTATATCCCCACAACCATTTTCAAGAGCCCATTTGGAAAATCCCTCTTTTGATTTCAAACTCAAATCCTAGGTTTTTCTATAAAAAAAAATCCCCATATCAATAACCATTTTCAAAGAGCAAATAACTAAGCAAAAACTCATTTAAAAGAGTTAAACAAATCCCTACCTCAAAGTAGAAGACAAGAAGAAATGATGGGTAGAACTTGACGCAACCGGAAACACTAACTTCTTCGATTAGAATTAAGCCCTCGATGTGCTCTATCTTTTACACCAAAGGACTAGGGTAAAGAAATCAACAAGTTTAGAGTATTTGGAGCTAGAGTAGAAGAACTAGAGAGAGAAGGTAAAGTTTTAGGGTTTTGAAATGTTTAGAGAGAGAGAGAGAGAGAGAAATAAAAAAGTGACTCAAAATGGCCTTTTGTCGCTTCTCGGACTAATATACGCATAGACCACTTGACTAACCAAAACATTGCTCGAGCAAACAGACACAATGAGTGGCATCGCTTAAATGACCAAAACCACCATTCGAACGCATAATGATCCACTCTTAGTAGTTTTGTAGACTGCAAAGGATCACTCGAGTGGAATAAGTGTTGCTCGAGTGTAGATTTCACACTCTCAGTAGTTTTACAGACTGTAAAAGTCCACTCGAGCGCAAGAAAGCCCGCTCAAGCAAAGAAACAAAAATCTAGGCAACAACTCATGGAAAAACTAACTTCCCAACTTGTTTCAAGCACAACCAAAACTCCCAATAGCAAAACTCAACAAGCATTAAGATGGAAAAGAGGTGAACAATGATTAAGTACACGGGTTCTCGAATTCAAAAGCAAGAAAATGGTTCGGGTCTAAACCAGAATCGTTATGGCCTCTCTATTGACTTTAGTTTGAAAACCTCACCCGAGCACTTAAGTGTCCTCTCCATAACCACTTGAGTTGTAGTCCAGGTTAGGAAGTGAGGTTTGTCAAATAAGGATTATTTTCGCTTTAGACTGCTTATGTGCTCTACATTGTGTCCATTCACATTTTGCGAATTCATAAGAGAAAAAAAATAAAATTATGAGAGAAACAAATAAGAAAAAATTGTTCACATTCTATTTTGTGCTTTCTATTTGATTAAGTTGGAGAGGGAAACTATTAAAAGTTATCAAAATATAGAATGCTACTATATATACTCGCATAGTAAAAAAATTAAAAGTATTTCTATTGCGTTATACTACTTTGTGGTAAAAATTATTAAAAACGAATCTATAATGTGAACTCGTAAAGTGAAAGTTACTAATTATTGTGATTGTATTATGACTATTGTGGTTATGAACTATTTGATTCTTGTTAATGCCACTTGTCTTGTTTTAATACATACTATCCCTTTATTTCAAGAATTGCATAGCCAAGTACACTATAACACCAAACTTTATGAACGACAAATAACCATAACAGAAAATCAACTATGTTACATTGTTATATTATTACACTTTCTATATTTGTTGCTGACATTATACAAATATATCAAAATATGGTGTGCGACATATATATAATTTGTTAATTGGTTATCGCCCCTCAATAATTGATAGAGATGCCTTACTGTTGGAACATGTTTTGTTGCATTGTGATCAAAGATCAACACCTGACAAGCTTTGAATTGTGAATGTAGGTTGTTTTGGATGTGGAAGTTCCATTTCATTACTTAGCATAAGAACCACAGTAGACATTGTTGGCCTATCTGCAACGTGGTCCTGAACACAAAGAAGGCCAATATGTATACATCTCATTACTTCAAACCAGGAACACAAATCAATCACTACCTCATCCACTAAGTCTGTTGCCCGGCTTTCGTTGCAGAATTTCCATGCCTAGAATAGTTCCACATATGTCCATATATGAATTACTAGAACCACATATAATGGTGGTGACTAACAATATTTAAAAGCATGTAAAGGTGAAATTAGCACACTTACATAACCAAGGAGGTTCAAATGTTTTTCATGATAATCGAAACACGTATTCCTCATGCCACTGACCATCTCTAGCAGCAAAACACCAAAGCTATAGACATCTGACTTCTCTGAAAATAGCCCTCCCATTGCATACTCGGGAGACATGTATCCGCTACATTTGATTAGAAATTATTACATTTATGTTTACCCAAAATTATAGGACTTTCAATCAATAAATATAATGTAATTGTTCTTAAAAAATTAAAGATCAAAAAAAGGAAAGGGACAAACTTATTTATTGAATCACTTATATTGTCTCAATATATATTTAGTCAATTCACTAAATGATAAACAAAATTAAAATTGATGTACTAAAATGAAAACAACTTAGCCTCATTTGTAATTCTATTCTCTATCCCAATCAAAGATATATTTTAAGTTCACTTTAAAAGTGGTGAGCTTGTTGTGGTCCCTATTAGTGGCTATTTCCATTATACTTTTATTTGTAGTATTTCAAACCTAAAATATTCCATATCAATACATAATTGCATCAGTAGGGAAAATAGTTGGCAAAAGTGAGCAAAATCTATTGAAGAGAAGAAAGGATCATTACAATGTTCCCACCACTCTGTGAGTGTTCGCCAGTTCTTGCGTCACTTGGAAAGTTCGAGCTAACCCAAAGTCTGAAATTTTCGGATTCATGTCATCATCTAAGAGAATATTGCTAGCCTTCAAATCTCTGTGAATAATCCTCAAACAAGAATCACGATGGAGATAAAGAAGCCCTCTAGCAATACCCTGAATAATGTGGAAGCGTTTAGCCCAATCAAGCTGCACCCTTTTCGTTGCATCTAAAGCATGAACAAGAAGAAACAAGTCTGAAAATTTGTTTCCATAGTGCTAGACATAGTTTTAGTAACAATATTGAATGCTATGAACAATTTACAGGAGGAAAGATGAGACTATAAACCAACCAAAGAGAAAAGTGTCCAAGTTTTTGTTTGTCATGTACTCATAAACCAATAACTTCTCTTCCCCTTCAATGCAACAACCCAAGAGCGTAACAAGATTCCTATGCTGCAGTTTGGATATCAATACGATCTCATTCTTGAACTCTTCCATGCTTTGTCCTGAATGCCTCGAAAGTCTCTTCACTGCCATATGTTGCCCATCTTCTAACTTTCCTTGTATTCCACCAAATTTTTTAGTTAGTACATCAAATATATGTCAACTTAATTCATATATTTAAGAACATAACTACCTTATAAACAGGTCCAAATCCTCCTTCCCCAAGCTTGTTTGTTGTGCTGAAGTTATCGGTAGCAGCTAATATTTTATCAAAGCCAATAATTGGTAGCTCTGAAGGGTCCATTGAATCAACCATTTCCAAGTCCTTTCTCCTGTTTGCTTTGGTTACTGATGTTCAAAAATTGAACCATAGAACCGAAAATTATTTAGATTTCTCAAATTTGAAATATGTTAATAATCATAGTCGCTTGTTACAATTCAATTTCTTAGGTTTTTGTAATTGCCAATTTTGTTTGACAAAACTCTCTTCAATTATAATTTTATTCACTATTTTGTTTCAATGAGGCTATGAGAGTTTAGATGTGAATGCAACCCAAATTATGCCTATACAGAGGAGTTTGTGATCTTGAGCCTTTCATGTTTATCACTTCACTGACTATGTATGGGGATCGAGCGGTGAATGTTGCGCTTGAGCAGTCGGCCTATATGTTTTGCACCACCTTTACTCACACCGCTTGAGTGGTGAAGTGTGCGGTTGAGCGGTCTTCGCAATCATGTTACTATAAAGTGCGTCGCTTGTTATTTGTAGGGTTTAAGCCTTCCAAATTCTGGGAGAGCAAACCTATCAAGGTTTTCTATATTGGAGGGTATTTTTTTTTTAAGTGTTTCCTTGATAATTTTAGAGTGATCGGTGGATCTACGAGTTTCATATTGACATCATCAAGGGGTTTGTCTTTCTATTCACAAAGAGAGAGGTGTTCTTTGGTGGATTCCGGGAAACTTGGGCTTGAAGCTTTGGTGGATTCTGAAGTGGCTCATTGTTGTCGATTCAACATCAACATTGTGGATTGAACGTTGGTCAAGACAATTATGAGGTGAAGATGGTGGTGGAAGAGGCACATATGGGTCGATTCAATTCGGACGTTGATTCGCTAAGTAATTGAGGGCATACATGTGTAATTTCTTTTTATCTTCTTAGTGGATTCTTTTGTGGTTTTGGCCCATGTTTTGTTTTTTTTATCACAATTGGAGGCGCTCCAATTGTATTTTTTCCACATTAAGTCGTTTTGTCGATTTGTTACTGATTGTTTGATTGTGATTAGTATTCACTATTTAAAATTAAAACATAATCACGAATCAATATCTCAAAGATTTTAGTTTTTTCACAATTATATAGCCTTCTTACCTTTTCGATTTTCTCTCCACCTATGCAAACCATATATGAAGGCACCCACGAGGACAACCCCAGAAATTGTTGTAAAGCTGATGATGAATTTTTCATCATTTTTCTTATCTTTTCCTGAAAAAAAATAAAGAAGAAAAGAATAATGAGAAACAAATTACAAATTAAAAATGATATTACTAATCCTAAGATATTAAGGCACAAATAAATTAACTTTACCCAGCTCTGAATACGAAAGGCGAAGGTAGAGGTCGTTCCCGGCAAGTGAAACTGCTGAACATCCATGAGCCCTCCAGCCCAAACCATACACCCTATTCCAGTCACATATGCATATGCCACACAAGAACAGTTACTCAGGCACCATTGTTGGCAACCTGAGGAACCCTTCTTGTACAAATATTCAAAATGATCCGGCAGCTTCATACTTCTCAGCTCCAAAATCCATCGTTTTGAGCCTTTCCTGATGATGTGCTGCTAGTGTTCTTTTGGCATAGCAAGTCAGTTTTCCTCACACAACCACCTGCCCAATTTCCTTTCTTCCAATCCTCAATTGAGTTTGGTACAAGCCCTTTCAAGCACTCACAATTTGGAAACTTATTCTTATTGCAATTCCCAAAAGGTCCACAAACCTCATAAATATCACATCGATTGGCCGGAACCATCCAAGAAACAGACGGGTGCTTCACTTGTTCATCCGTAAACATTCTCTTCAAAGTTCCATCTGCTGTTAAGAACAGAAGGTGGACATAAGAGGTGTTGTAAACATCCCATGTCATATACACACTTCCCTGCTGATTATCGTGTATGAGGTTAAATCCATCGAAGTAGCCGTCCCCAGCACCCAGTACCCCTATAAACTTTGATCCGTCCCATAGACCACTTCTCCAGTATGGCATGGAACCATTCCAAATGAAACCTTGGGTGGTGTGTCCATTGAAAACCCGCAAACAAACTTTCCAGGAGATGGGTCATCTTCGGTCAGCCAGGAAGACATGAAGCGTTTCTCTCCTGTTTTGGTGTTCATTCCTAGCATCATTCCCGGTAAAAAAGTGTCACAAGGATAGTCAAAGCTATCCCACAAGATCAATCCAGAGACACTATCTTTAAGAGTAAAGTTTCCCGTCTGAAAGCACTGCAATTGAGTTGGAATGCATAGAAACATTTGTCAACCAGGCACTGTTGTTCATGCCATCAAGTAGTCTCAGATTTCCATCTTTACCAATTGTTAGATTTGAAGCAGCAGAGTCTGTTGCTGTAACTATAAGTGGATTGTCTCTGTTTGCCACCTATACAACTTTTCGATCATGTATTGGTATGTTCTTGTGCCAAATCCCAACATATTACTTACCGGAATTGATTGGAATGAAGAAGCCTAACTCAAAGATTTGGCCAGAGGAGATGAGAGTTTGTCTTGCTGAGATTGGTTGTGATCGTGTAAAAGTATCAGTTGCAGTGCAGTGTTGTGATGGAATAGTGAATAAGACAAACAAGGGGAATGGGAATGAAAGAAAAGAAAAAGGAATTCTGTATTGGATACTCATTTCCTTTTAAATATTCTCTCTGTCTTGCGCTGCTTTGCTAAATGGCTTCACATAACTTGATTTTTATTTTATGCTCACGTAACTTATCTTAAATTATTATTATTGAAATCCACCACTCATTGTATCTATAGTCTATTGAATATAATGGTGATAGTAGGTGGCGGTATTACCACTTGGGTGGTGCAATTTGACTGAAGTCACTTAGGTGTAGCCGCTGCTGTCATTGACGCAGTCCAGTGTAATTGGCACTAATAGCACTATCATTAAACGATTGCATTAAAAGTGTTTTAAAATTTTTTTTTTTCACTTCTCTCTTCTATCATTAAGTACTCTCCTTTTCAAACTCAACCACTCTTCTAGTTTTTATTTATTTCTTTACAATAACTTACCATTTAGCTCCCTCAATTATTATCTTGTATCACTTTACCTTGCTTGACCCAATATAATCTTATCCCAACAACTGAAAAATGATATATTTGTCATTTCAAATTATAAATTTATATCAATGTAAATATTTTATTAAGAATACGTCTCTTAAATAGATTAAAATTTGACATGTAATTTACAAATGACATCTTGAATGGAATGTTCAAAATAATATTATCAATCTATTTAGTTCAGTTTTTAAAAACTATTATTGAGTTCTTTTAGTTATTGCAATTTTTTTTTTATTTTTATCTTTAATGAATTTCTTTCATTTTTTAGTTTTTTTTTTAAAAAAAACTTTTACGTACATCTAATTTATATCCATTTAAAAAGCAAAAAAAAAAAATGATTTAATTTTCATAAAATATAGTTTGACAAAATGAACACTTTTTTTTTTTTTTTGAACGGCAAAGAAAGAGACTTTATTGATGTAAAAAACTAGTACAAGGTATAAAGAACACATTAAACCAATAAAGAAAGAGGAGGGGTGCAGAAGCATCACAACGAGCTAATTCATCCCAACGAGGTTGGCACCAAAAAGCCCATTCTATCATCTGCAAGCACCCCCAAGTTGGCGAGGAACTAACGAAAGGAACAGACCTAACACCAAACCAGAACTGCTAGATACCAAGCCAAATCTGCAGCATGCAAACACAGATCAACACAACCCAGCAAATCAGAACAGATCAGCAGCAACCATTAATCAACACATCAGAACAGAATAGAACAGATCAACAAGCTCATCAACCCTCAATCAGAACAGATCAGCAGTAGTCATTAGAACAGATCACCAGCAGCAGGCTCAACCAACCAACCAAGCTCAACAATCAGACCACTCCTTGAGACACAACACCAGCAAGCTCAACAAGCTCAACAACCACAGGAACCAAAGCATTAAAATCCCCATTTCACTGAACCCCCATTTGTAATACAGGGTTAGCCCACAGAGCACAAGTCAGCAGTCCTAGTGACCAAATGAGCAGTCCAAGTGACCAAATCCACAAGAGCACAAAGTTATAGACAATCCAGATACCAAACTCACAGATCTGCAATCCCACAGATCCACATAACTACAACCCATCTCTAATCTGCTAACTGAACAGATACCAAGCAAGATCATACACACCTACTGCTGCACACCAGGAGACATGGGTGTCAATGTATATTACAACGGACCCTGCCACCTAAACAAGCTCTAATCTGCCTGATGTTGTAAATAAAATCAAAGATAGTGTACTGACAATCCTTAGCAAATGCTTTCAACCAAATAGCTAGTCTAATAATAATTGACTCCTGCAACTCCTCCATATCTAGCTGGACATTATTAAACAAGCAATCATTCCGATGTTTCCAAATGGACCAGAAAGCAACCAAAGGGATAGCTTTCCATATCCTCCTTTCAGCTTTCAAGAGGAAGTTCCCATCCCACCAGTGCAGTAAGCATTCAACAGATCCAGGTACAACCCATAAAATTCCCCACCACTGCAATAGACCAGTCCAGACCTTCCAAACCTTAGGGCAAGAAATTAGAACATGTTCAACAGATTCTGCCTCAGATTTACAAAAACACACAGAGTGGATGCTCCCTCACCCAGAACTCCCACCCTTTGAAGGAAAACAGAAGTTTTAAGTTTATGCCTCCAAGCTAGCCACCCAAAAAATTGAACTTTTGGGGGGAGGTATTTAATCCACACCAATCTACTAGAACTCTTCAATACACCAAAACCCAATTCACAGTGCCTATATAAAGAAGCAACAAAGGACTGACCTGTTTGGTATGGGATCCACCTTGGTTTATCTTTTTCACCTAAACAAAGTGCAGGTGCTGTGCTCAATAGTTCAGAGAGTCTGGATGCCTCCTTACCCTCCCACTGTAACAAAGGCCTTCTTAAACTGAGATCCCACATCTCAGAAGATCCTTTAATATCAACAAAGAACTTAAGGGAACCATTCTTAACAGTGGATAAGGAATAAAGTCTAGGGAAACCCTCTTTTAAGCAACAATCACCCCACCATTTGTCCTGCCAAAATCTGACTCTGCACCCATTACCCACTTTAATATGAAGATTATCAAGAAAATATTATAGGAGGGTGTTTGTTTGCTCTGCCACAGCTAGTATATCACCCCAAATCTTAGACCACCTTATGCCAACTGTTTGATTTGGAAGCCAAGCCCCTACTTGAATTTTATATTTGTTGCAAACCACTTTTTTCCATAGTACCTGCTCATCATTGGCAAATCTCCACCACCACTTCATTAGTAGGCAAGCATTAACCTCTCTAATTCTCCTAATTCCCAACCCACCTTGACTAATGCTTTTGGTCACCTCTTTCCATTACACTAGATGAATATTTCTTTTCAATTCTGTGCCCCCCCACAAGAACGCAGCTTGTACTCAATCTATTTTCTTTGCAACACCTTCAGGCATTTTGAAAAGTGATAGATAATACACAGGTAGACTGGACAGCACTGACTTAATTAATGTCAATCTGCCAGCAAAAGACAGAAGCCTCCTTTTCCACCTAGCAAGTCTGCTTTTGATTTTGTCAATGACAAGTTTCCATACCTTCTTTCTACTTGGAGTAGCACCCAAAGGTAAGCCAAGGAATTTCAATGGCAAACACTAGGTTTTACAATTAAGCAAACTAGCAAAATCCTTGAGACAATTATCAGAAATTCCTACCCCACAAACCACACTCTTGTGGAAGTTAATCTTAAGCCCTGATACCATTTCAAAACATCTTAATATTCTTTTCAAATTCCTCACCTCCTGCACATCAGCTTCACAAAATAGTAGTGAATCATCAGCAAATTGTAGATGTGAAACAACCACCCCATGAACACCAATATGAATCCCTTTAATCAAGCCCAACTCCCTAGCTCTAAGAAGTAGAATATTAAGGCCTTCAACTGCCACATTAAACAAAAAAGGCAATAATGGATCACCCTGTCTGAGACCTTTTTGAGGACTAAACTCTTTAGTTGGTGACCCATTCACCAGTACTGAAATTCTAACAGTTGAGATACACTCTTTCATCCAAGAAATCCATTTAGAGACAAAACCAAAATTTGCTAACATGGAAAACAAATAGCCCCAATTGATGGAGTCATAAGCTTTCTCAAAATCAAGTTTAATCAACAATCCTTTCTTCTTAGCTTTCTTCCATCCATCCACAATTTCATTTGCAATTAAAACCCCATCCAAGATATTCCTTCCACCCAAAAAAGCTGATTGAGTTTCACTAATTACTTCTGGCAAAACTAGTTTTAGTCTACTTGCGAGAACCTTAGACAACAGCTTATACATTGACCCAATCAAACTTATTGGCCTATAGTCATTTAGTTTAAGAGCATTAACCTTCTTAGGAATTAAGGTGATGAAAGAGCTATTCATCTCATTAGCCAAACTACCCACACTGTAAAACTCCTTCATAAAAAGCATCACCTCTTCTTTAAACACCTTCCAGTTCTTTTGGAAACACATGAAGTTGAAACCATCTGGACCTGGCGCTTTGTTCCCATTGCATTCTTTTACTGCTGCCCATATCTCTTCCTCTGAGAATTCTGCTTCCAACTGCTGGAAACCAACACTACAGCTGACACTCTTAAAGTCCCCAATCAAAGGAGGTCTGGTCCTCCAATCCTCTGAAAAGTGCCTGTTAAAGTGAGCCCAAACCTCTTGCTTCACTTGCTCTGGATCTTCAACCACCCTCTCTTCAACTAAAATAGAATTTAATGCGTTTCTATTCTGCCTACTGCTGGCCATCACATGAAAAAACCTTGTGTTTCTGTCCCCTTTTAAAGTCCACTCGAATCTTGACTTTTGCAGCCATTTCCATTCCAACATTCTACTAAGCCTCCACATTTCACTTCTTACCTCTCTTTTTAACTTCAGCTCTTCTTCCAACAAAGGTCTATCTTCTGCTAATAGATCCAAAAAATGCAGCTGACTATCAGCTTCTTTAAGTTTTCCTAAGACATTACAAAACACCTCTTTTCTCCAATTCTTTAATGCTAACTTCAAAGCATATAATTTCCTATGCAATATGAAACCTGCTCTGCCATTTATTCATGTCTCTTGCCAAACTTTCACCAGAAAGGAAGCAAAATTAGGATGTAGCAGCCATGCATTTAAGAACTTAAAGGGTTTGGGACCCCAGTCCCTATCATCCTCCGACAATACTATAGGGCAATGATCAGAAATGACTCTAGGTAGTCCCCAAAGTTTAAATTTGAATCTTTCTAACCACTCAGGACTAAGTAGAAACCTATCAATTTTACTTCATTTGTTGCCATCAATTGCATTGCACCAAGTGAATTTTCTACCCATCATTTATATCTCAGTTAACTCATACCTATCTATGAAATCATTGAAGTCTTTCATACCCCTATCCCTTCTTGAACAGCCCACTCTATCTTCCAAGTTTCTAATTTCATTAAAATCACCACCTACACACCAAGGTGTAGGGAAAGAAGCTTTCAAATTTACTAGACTTTCCCATAATCTCCCTCTCCTCACAGTATCATTAGGAGCATACATATTGATAACAACACATTCAAAAGAGGAAAGAACAATACCTGCAAGCAAAATGAAGCTTCTATTACTGCAACAATTTGAGAGCAGAAACACTTTCGGATCCCAAATGCAGAGCAACCCCCCTGCCCGACCCTCAGCATCAACAACCATGTGCTCCATTTTATCTCTAGGCCACACTCTTTTGACATCCACACTCGAAATACTTGCTTTTTTTGTTTCTTGAAATAGAGCCAACCCAATTTTTCTTTCTAGTAAGAGCTTCCTAATTTTTCTCATCTTCTCAAGCCTTCCAAAGCCTCTGATATTCCAACTTAACCACTTCATAACAACAAGTCTACTGCTCTTCAACTCACCCAGTGGGAACTAGTTAAGCTGCCCCATCAGCCCCAGCTCTGATTCTTTCTTCATCCAACTCTTCCATATGTACAATTTTTTTAAGCACTTCCTCATCTTGTCCCATGCAATCAATCCCCAAACTGTTGCCCAGCAAAAGTGTAAGTTGAGCCTCATGAAGTTTGCCTTTGGAATAGCTGAGATTAGATTTACCTGTGGTAGATTTCAACATAGCAGCTGCTGCAGCTCTAACTACAGCCCCTTTGTGGCTATTTTTACTAGAACTAGCCCCCCTCTGCCCTAATCTTCTAGTGAACCTAGAAAACCCACCGACTAGCATGGAATTTCTAGCACCCACTTTCCTTTTCCCTTTATTGCTTCTAGGCTTCAACTCATTAGAATTAGATTCACTAATGGATACACTAAACGAATCACAATCACCAGATTTAGAGTCCAGCACAATAGGCCCATGCTCAGACCCCCCATTGGGTTGGCTAATGACAAGACCATAATGTTGGATTGTACCTGGCCCATTGGTTTGCGGATTACTATGCTTGTGGCCCGAAAAAAACATCCAAATTCATACCTGATCTGGCTCCTGAAGACCCACTGAAGCTTCTCACAAAACCTGATGTATGGGTCTGACCACCTACTTTTAGAGTTTCGTCATTACACCCCTACTGCAGGCCTTCTTTTTCCTTCATCATTGACTCTGCCTCACGTGTGCTATCCTCAATTGCTTTCCCAAGACTCTCTGCAATCTTGCTTTTGTCAACCTCAGTTGATTTCCCAATGGAATCTTTAGACTCCTCAACTATTGAGATCACCCTCAAGCTATTAGCTACTCGCACCTCATTTCCTTCCTCTCTCCTAGTTAGCAAATTCTCTTCAGCCAGCTCAATATTATCTTCCACATCATCATCCACCATCTTCCTCTCCTCTGGGAACATCCATGGGTTGCACCTCACCATTGACATTAGAGCTGACAAACTTGTCAACACCTTCTAATTTGTTGCATGTGCAAGTTGCTTTTACCTCCTTCACAATTTGCTCTTCACAAACTCTGATAGGATACATTATTCCTTTGCAGTTCAGATTCACATTTGCACTTATCGGCTCCATGACTTTGGTGGCAATCTTTATCTTTCCACAACGAAAAGATGCTGCCTCAAAGGTATCACTATCAAAATAAATCACCTCTCCCCATAAGCTTCCAATCTTTCTGAAGGTGTTTGTATTCCAGACATTGAGTGGTATTCCATAGCAACTCAACCACACAAACCTCTCTTGCTCAAGATAGAAATTTGTTGACCAATCCTTTATGAACTCACACCATCCCTGAAACCAGGCAACAAGCTTGCTTCTATTGATTCTCATATCCTCCTTTGACTTGAAAGTTATCACAACATCACGACCTCCACCCTCTCTTACTAACACTCCAGTCATGTCTTTTCATTTGAGCTCTTCTTTGATTGCTAGAACAGAGAATATTGGTTTGAGCCTTAGAACGATGCTTTCATACAACCATCATTACTTATCTCCTCCACATTGATAGTAATCTTGTGCTTGTCGACTGCCTTCACTCCCTTTAGGACCTCTGCAAACAATCTTTGATCCATGCCTTGATTCTAGCTTTTCGGCATGGTGCCTACTGATACATTTCGCCCCTCAATCGTCCTCCTTATTGCAGGCTTCAACCATTTGTTTTCTCCATTGCCCTGCCCATACTTTGCAGTTTTTACAGTCAATTTTCTATCATCTACCCATAACCCATTCGCTTTTTGTGCTGCCACATTGGCTGCAATAAGGCAATCATACCGCACAAAACCAAATCTTGAATTTGAAGATCTCCTTCGCTTCTGAGGAATGAATACATCCCTAACCACCCCAAAACTTCATGAATAGCTCATACAAAGCTCTTGGATTCATTGCTTCAGGTATATTGTCCACAAATAGAGTGAACATACCCGATCTTCTTCCATCAATCCTTACTCCTTTATTCCTTGATCTGCCTCTCTGTTTTAGTACTGGAATCCACCCACCTTGCTCTTCTCGTATTCTTTCTCTCATCTAAAATATTTTTTCAAATGAAACTTGACAAAATGAACACTTGAAATATATTTTTAATTTTCTAAAATTTATTTTTACCATCCAAAAAGATAAAACTATGAAAATGATGAATATTTTTTTTTTATTTTCTCACTAAATTTGTTTTAGTTTTTTAGATGAAAATTTTAAAAAAAAAAATTTAAAAACCAAACCAAACAAAGAAAAAATATTCATGAAGAAATTTTAAAAAGCTCACTAAAAACAAAAATAAAAAAATATATCAATTTATTTATTTATTTTTCCCTTTCTCATAATTTTAGACATTTTATTTGAAATATCATGTATAAATTACATGACAAACTTTCATCTATTTAAGATACAATTCGTTAACAAAATATTTATATTGATATAAATTTATAATTTAAAGTAGAAAAGTCAAAACACCATTAAAGATGTGGCAAATTGAGTTGGAGGCATATCACCTTCGGCTCAAAATTTGGACTAGAGGTTATTGTTTGGGTTTGTGGCAGCCACAACGGATCTCATTTTGATGATCAAAATCATTCATTTTGTTGGATACTTTGTGCATTTCACCCACATAAAAAAAAAAATAGATTGATCCAATAACTATAACTTATTTAATTTATCGTGTTTTTCACCAAAAAAATAAACGACAATTGTGTTTTTAAAAAATAAATCACACATTTTTGTGATGACAAACACAATAAATTGAACAAGTTATAATTATCAAATCAACCTAACTTTTTTGTGTGGATAAAATACATAAAGTGACTGGCAAAATGAATTGTTCAAATCATCAAACCAGGGCCAGGGCCCGTGGTGGGGGCCAGAGTCCCAAACAACACACGCCAGTCTAGATTTTGGACTGGAGGGATCTTCTTTCAATTAAGATTATAGCTGAGAGAGAGAGAGAGAGAGAGAGAGAGAGAGAGAGAGTGAGAGAGAGTACAATGAAGGAGTGAGAGGTAGTTAGAACTTGAAAGCTATTCAAGATGAGAAATTATTCAGTAAGTTAGGTATACTCACTGCAAGAAATTTCACTTTTGGCGACTAAAATTTTAGTCGCCAAAATCCTTGTTTTTAGTCGTCAATTACTTTTGGCGACTAATATATTTGGTCGCTCGTTTTGTCGCCAACAGTTTGTCGGGGAAACAATTGGCGACTAAAATGTTTTTGTAGCCAAAAGTGACCAATTGGCTATTAAAATTTTAGTGGCCATATATTTTTCAAAAATTATTAAATATATATATTTTACTTTTAGTGACTAAATTATTTAATAGCCAATTTGAGCATGTATTTTTGGCAACTAACTATTTAGTAGCCAAAAGTTTCACTTTTTGACAATTAAGGCAACTAAAATTTTAGTAGCCAAAAGCCAACCTATAATATTTGTTTTGTCGGCAAAAGGTCTCATTTAATTTTTATAATTTGTTCTGTAACTTTTTTGCACCACCTGTAACCTGTGCATATACAAAATTATTCATCCATTCATTCCATTCTTAACCATTCAATAAAATTATTTCACCACAACCTGTAGCATTCAATTTTCAACCATATACAAAACTTAACTATTAATCGTACATATCAAAGACATTAAGAATCCATAAACATAGTATAATCCAACAAATACATATACTATCCAAACCAACAAGTAAAATCCAAATTAAAAAAAAAAAAAACCTTAATAACAAAACATATCAGGCGTACATGTTAAGAATAAACAAAAATATAATGTAAATTGCGCCCATGCAAACATTATCAATCTAGCCCAAAAACATCACTGTATCCATGCTAACATCATCAATCTATAACAAAAACATAATATTCATTAATATTTTATTGAATAACATTGCATTTACAATTATAAAAACCCATCACCATGTACCAAACTTGGTAATTTGCTCTAAACATATGTAATAGTAAGAAACATGAAACCTCAGCTTAAAAATAAGTTATATAAGAAAGATCTATTAAGAATTATTTGAAAGAAAATAAAATAAAATGAAAAGGAAAAAGGAGGGAAAATGTATCAAAATAAAAACAAAGGTTAAAAATGTGAGAATACTAAATGCACTGAAAATTACTCGAAAGACTCGTACAAACTGACCATTAAATTTAAAATAGCAGCTACATGACAAAGAAAATTGCATGTTATATGTTGCAACCTCAAATCATTGGAAATAACTTCAATTGTTGCAATTACTACTGTTACAGCAGTAGCAGCAGTAGCAACAACTCATCTAAGTTTACTAAGCAACCATGCAACAGTTCAATTTATCATTAAACTATTAAGGGGTGATAATTCAATGCAAGAAATAGAAAGCAACCAATAAAAAACTAGAAGGGAGACTATAAATAAGTCCCTCCAAACTTGGCACTGTTGGATCAAATGTACCGACAGGGCAAGAAAGACCATAAACTTGAGAGTTCACATAAGGTCTTAGCTGCTAGCATTGGATCAACTGCACCAAAATGAACAACTTACTATAGTCAGGAATAGGGCATTCTACTTCATTATATTTTAATTTACCAAACTTCGAAAAGAAAATGATAAGTGAACTATTGAAGCATTATATTCAGGATTCCAAGAGATAATGGGTCGCTAATGATTCTAACCAAAATTAATTTTTTTTTATATAAAATTACGATAAATCTAAACAGTGGCCATGTTTAGAATGCATGCTATAGTTCTAGAGCAACACAAACTTTCAAATTCAATTCTTCCAGTTACAAAAGTATATATTACACTAAATAAAATTTGAAAAGGGAGTACGATTCATTTAGTGCAATCCAGACAAACATAATTAGGCAAAGAAATCTATTGCCCAAATCACGCAACTCACAGACAGGATCTCATTCTGATTCATCAAAATCAGTATACTCATTTGTTATAGTTGGGCAGCAGAGTTGGTTTAAGAGGTTTAAAATCTTCCACAGGTCGACCAACACATCTCTACTCAGTGCTGAAATTGAAATCGTATGCGAACACAGTGTTATGGTTCCCAGGGTCCCAAACCACTTGTTCTAATTTTTTTTCATTTCACAAACTTACCAAGCTTATAACAAATCTATTCAAGATTCATTGCTACATTAATATTTCTAATAAGCTAATGCATGTTAAGAGGACACAAATATTTTAGTGATGAACTCAGCAAATTCAGTATAACCAGGCTGAGAGAAACACCAAAGAGACATGAATTGTCAAAAATGGACACAATTGTGGTTTCTTCTTGTCAAGTTCCACATAGAGAGAAGTTCTAGAAAAGTGCATATAGCTAGGCCGCCTGCTAGTACCAACCCTGAAGAGAATATGGCTCATGAAAGTGAGAACAAGAATCATCACCGTGGAAGAAATAAGTTGAACTCCCAACACTTCAATCTCTAGCTTGAGTTTTTTATTCCCAGTACAAAACTATTTTCATACAAGGAATTGTATCACAAGTAAGCCTTGAATAAACGTGGCATGGCACTACAAACATAAGACAACAAGGAGTTTCTAGTAATCAGACAGTTTTGATTTAATTAATTAAAAACTATATAAGATGCATTCCAGCAAGTATACTGCTCAGCACACTTTTCCTAACTGATTGAATTAGGCTAGCAATCCTCTTAATCTCACATTATGTTTCAATGGGCTATTATTAAATTCTAGATGCCTATTGCTAGATACTTTTGTAATTTTAAAATCAGTAGGACATGGACACTTACGATTATGCTCATCAATCTTTAACACTTACAGCCTATTTGTAAAAGTAATATTCTTACCACAAGAAGTAAGAGCTGTATCCTAAAGTGATTGCCCTTTAGAATGAATATTTAGTGCTGCTGTAACATGAACGACAGCCATACAGAACAAATGTGTGCTTCCTCAAGTAATTCCAGTACCTGCACAAGTAAAAAAGTTGAGATGAAATAGAGTAGTTTTTATTTGAGATTTAATGCCCATATTCCAGTAAAAACATTTTTGAACCTCTACATTACAAACCTTGAGAAACTAAGATCACTTGCAAGGGGGTAAGGAAAAACAACAACAGGTGGTGATGTAATGAGCCCTTGTTATGGCCTTGGGAAGGGAGAGCTTTTCCTAGATTGAACCACTGATATATTTAATTAAACATGAATGGTTGGAAGATTTCAATTAAGCTGATTTTTGTTGAAATACATAGGAAAGATTTACAGGTATTCAGAGCATATTTGGTTCATTATATGGCATAACAAATAAAGCATATTAATAAAAAAGTTGTGCTTGTCTATTGGCACGCTTGTATATCTACCCAATGTCATTCAAGAAGGGAAAAAAACAGAGCCTGAGCATCAACAACTAAAATTTCATCTCATCAACTGTATAACTCTGAAGCAATAGGAGGGGAAAAAACAGAGCATGAGCATATATAATCTATATCAAAAAACAGAGCATGAGCATATATAATCTATATCAATCTATACTCTTTAGAGGAAGAAGTGTAAGCATATATAATCCACATCAGTATACTCCTAAAATTTTCCATTAACTTACCTACTAATAATATTCTTAAATTGTTCAATACCTTAAATCAATTGCTATCTACCTAATAATATTACATCTATATACCCATATAACTCTACTCAGCAATTTAAGCAGTTCTTTACGATTGCTTAAATAGAGCAACAAAAGTTTGGAATTAAACACAACTTGGAGCTCATATGTGCTTCAAATGTAGAAAAAGAGTAAAACCCTAAAATGATTTTATCAAAATCTTACAGCATCAAAAATAAAATAAAATAAAACCTGAATGTGGCCGAGAGGGGGGCCGCGATGGTGAGCAACGGTGGTGAGAGCTGCGATGGTCAGTGGCGGTAGAGGGAGTCACGATGGTCGGTGGTGGAAGTTTGATGGTGATTGTTAGCAGGGATGGTGAGTCGGGTTGGTGAGTGGGGGTGAGGTTTGGTAGTGTTTGAGATAGAAGTGTGTGTGTGTGTGTGTGTGTGTGTGAGAGAGAGAGAGAGAGAGAGAGAGAGAGAGAGAGAGAGAGAGAGAACAGAGTGTAAATATATCGGGCGCCAAAAGTAATTTGTTTCCCTCTAAAAACAAATACTACAACCTTTATCGACTAAATAAATTTTTAGTCGCCAAATAACAATAAATAACGACTAAATATTTTGCAGCCTGTTAGAAATGGGCGCCCATGTGGCATGACCATTTGAATGCTTTGAATCTTATCCAAATAGGTTTTGAGTTTGAATTCAAACCTATTTGGATAACCACTCAGGATACATATATTATCTCCATTAACTGATATGGATAGATGATAAAAAAACATATTATATATCTGATATATGGGATATGGGTGATTAAAAAAAAACAACAACGTATGTTTGAGTTTTTCCCGTATACTGACCCTCTCCCAAAATACAACGATCAAACCCATTTGTACTGTGGTTTGTGTGGGTGATATTCACTATTGTAATATCACCCCATTGCTGGGTTGATTGACAAGATTCAGGAAGCACGTGATTTACCCACGAGATCTTTCAATTCAAACTCTGCTTGAAAATGTATGATCATAATTTTTATTCCCCTGTGTTATACTTTGTTTACATTGGTATCAGAGCCATGTATGGGTTTTTTCGTGCTTTATTTATCATGTGTATATTTATAAAAGAGGAAGAGATCCAAAATATTTCATTTAGGGCTTAAAAGCTGCAAAAATCTATTAACACTAAGTGAAAAGATTAGCGCTTAGAAGCTGCAAAATCTATTAACACTAAGTAAAAATATTAGCGCTTAGTGGCTGCAAAATCTATTAGCATTGCCAACTTGTCTAAGTCCGGACACTTACTGTTTCCATACTTGAGTGTGAGACATGAGGAGGGGCTTCTTTGTATTATTCCTTTACTAGGCTAACGTTTTGTTTTGAATAACGTTTACCACTAAGCGCAAACGTTGCAACATAATAATGAAAAGGTCAAGGCCGACAAGGTTGTTATGATTCTAAGAATTTGATGCATCGCTTGTGAGAGCATTGTGTTGAATTAGACCCTTTAGCCTAATTTGCGCTTAAGTTACTTCAAGAGCTGTCATAGTTGATAGCTTATTCTCTCATTCTTGTGGATAGTAGAATTAATTGCAAGTAACTATGAAGCGAGAAACAGAGATGGCAAGATGAGTATCGTCATCTTTCAACTAGATGCATTAAAGTGTATGGAGAATAAAATTGACTTGAAGGTGCAGGGGATTAGCACTTACTAGTTAAATTTGCGATTTAGGCGCATTTGATATTTCCATGACATCCTTTTATGATCTAGTGAATATGAATTAGTCTTGAGTCATTACCTAGTTGGGCCTAAACCTTTTTAAACTTATCTTCAAGAACTCACACATTAAGATGATTGAAATTAGTTTATGACATTGGTCATGAACCGGTGGCTTATTATACTTAATCACATTAATGAGATGATGACAAGATGGTTTGAATAGGCCCTCTCGGGCCCACTCACTTGTGACATCATGCTCTCATGTGAATGGCTTTGTTCGCAATGGCTGTGCACAAGTAAGTAGTAAAGCCATAGAAGGTCATTTGTATTGGCACATTTAGTCCACTATGATATTTATGACTAGATATGTGTAAGGGTATGATAGCTAAGCCTCAATCTCGACACATTTATAGATTACGATACGCATCTAAGTCAAGACTATTTGATCTCCCATTGTCAAAAGTTTTGAGATGATTTTTTGACATTGCACATATGAGGTTGAGATCAATTAGATAACAGCTTTTGTGTTTTTAGTTTTGATCAAGGTGGCGAGTATCTATTTGAGTTATTTTAGAAAACTCTGTGAAGAGAAATGGATGCTTAGAAAATTGATTTTTCCTAATACTCAACAACACAATGGTGTAGTAGAGATAAGGAATTAAATATTGTTAATGTTACGTGGATAATGGCGCAAAATGTTTCCCAATTGGGAATTGCACTAGTTTGTTGCCTATATCCCTAATTCAGTGCCCTCCATATCAGATTTTACACTCCATTTGAGTAATGAGTTAGCAGAGAGCCATCTATGGGCGATCTGTAACCGTTAAGCAGCTTATCTTTATTTTACTTCTCATAAGGTTGCGAAGTTAAGACCTAGGGTTCTATAGCGCATTATTGTATGCTGTCTTGTAAACACATAGGGTTGTGTGGCGTATTATTGTATGCGGTCATGTAAACCCTCCGGGTCATGTACATATAGGTAAGCAACTTTGTGGTAGTGTAACTAAGTCACATAAAGTTTTCTTAGTAAAGGTGACGTGTATAGAGTTTTGGAACTCTATAAGATAGAGAATTCTAAGCATAGCGCTTTTATGTAGCCTAGTTGAGAATGGAAAGAAATTTCCAATATCCTAGGGATAGTGGGAGCAATGTGCCTACTAATGGATTACTCCATTAGAGAAAAATACTCTACATTCTTAGTTGTGTGGTAGCAAATATGAAAATTTTCCACGTCATCACTGGGTGATTGAGAAGGAAACATTCATGATTGCTCCGCAAGATGATGAAGAGCCTAGGATAATGCCAAAGGCTTTATGGTGTGTTTGGTTGGGGGATTTGAGGAGGGATTTGGAAAGGGAAAGGGAAAATGTGTGTGAAACTATGTGAAATATATACATATTTTATTCACATTTCACACACCTTTTCCCTTTCTCTTTCCAAATCCCTCTCCAAATCCCCCAACCAAACACACCATTAGTCTCCTGTTTTTAGAAAGTGGATTAATGTTGCGCAGTTTAAGATAAAGTCTTTGAGGATTAACCATTTCTATAATTTGGTTGACTTTCCATTATGACGCGAAACTGTTCTAAAGTTATGCGTAATTTGGATAGTCATTGTTGAGGCATAAGGCTTGCTAGATACCGAAAAGTCGCACCATTGAGGAAAGTGTAGACCATGAGAAGACTTCCTCCTGGGGAGTGAGGTTATTTTGACTTCCTCCTGGGGAGTGAGGTTATTTTGACTTCCTCCTGGGGAGTGAGGTTATTTTGACTTAGGCTATGATTGACATAAGTTCAAAACATTGATTTGTGGACATTGTGACCCAATTTCTCGTTGGAAGATTGGATAAGGAGATCTGTAGAGATTTACTTTATGCTTTTATGGTGAAAAGTTAGGAGCGCAAAAAGGTTGCTAGTTCCAATAAATCTTTTACAGCCTAAAACAGTTATCCAAATAGTGGTTCTTAGATTTCGTCAAGCCATGATAGGCCAACGATGATCGATGAAGACCACTGAGGCATGATCAATGGTCCAAAAAGATGTTTTTCCTTACTTAGTCATTATGAGCCAGGAATTTATAAGGATGTCGCCACCTAGGGTGGGCAGTCCTCTATTTTAGATATGATGGACATGGGTGATGTAATTTATATGCTCGGATGTACGATCCTTAGGGATTGTTTTGGGAAAATTCTCGGTTTGTCTTCAATGACTTACATAAGGAATATCCTAGAATAATTCTAGATGCAAAATTGCAAACCCATTGACTTACCTATCGGTAAAAGCCAGAGCCTTAGCTATTAAGTGTATCCTCGGATTGTCTTTGGGAGAAACAGATGATCTATATTCCTTGATCTTTTTTTTTTTTGTTGTGGGAGCCTAAAGCACGCTATGTGGGCGTATTCGGCATGATAAGTGTTATCTTTGGTAAATGGTCAACTGAGTTGTTTAGACATTGACCTTGCTCATTAGATTGTGGATAAAATACTTTGCTAGTAGTATATTAATTTGCTCATTGTAAGATTCAATGCGCTAGTTGGGCGCATCAAGAATGAATGCAAATTGGTCACCAAAATATCTTTAAAGAGGTTATTGCACAAGAGGTAGTGATCTTGAATCATTTCATGTAAGGCGCACATGGTGGATTCCGTTGTATATACTTATCGCAAGAGGTGCTGATAAGGCTTATGTTTGGAATCTAGAATTGCGCAAGCTGTGGTCAATTTTTTCTAAAAAAAATCGATCACTTATTTTGAGATGATGGGATGTTGACACTATTATGGTTTGTGTCATAATGATTAGCAGATGATGATGTCAACAGGCAAGATTGGCTCACTCACACGAGCAATCACCCTTGGCGCTTGAGAGCGAGCAAGGATGTGACTAGTGGTTTATTCTTATTTGGAGCCAAGAGAGGCTTAAATTATCAACTATATATGTCGCCTTGGTTACAACTAAGATAAGGTCGTGTTAAGGACCAAACATGAATGTTAGTACCCACTTTCCATGTTGTGCCTGTTATGATTAGCCAGATGTGAGATCTCATTTGGCGCTTGGACAACGAGCAAATAGAGAATTCGGGTTAGGCGCTAGAAAGCGACTGGACTAATATTTGTACGGTGCATCGAGTATGACGTCACTCTTTTTGGAAGAGTCACTCCACCGTAACATGTATTCATACTACATGTGCTTGGCGACTGAGTAATGAGGTGAGAGAATGGATCCCTATTTCCTCACCGTGTGAGTCTTACGTGTCATTATTGATATGACTTTCATTTATGTAACCTTTTGTGACTTTTGACTATGTCATAAGGTAAAGGGTTGATGTTCTGCTACTTTGGTATGTTGCCTGCGGTCATGTATGATTTAACTTTAAGGGACATCACTGAGAAAGCGGTCAATCCTAAACTAAATGGCATGAGGGCAAAGGGAAGATCATCTAGTATTACATCACCGTTGTATATTCACTGCCGGCAACTCACATCGCTCTGTATGAGAGCGGATTGAGTGTGAATATATTGCAAGAATTGAGAGGGTCAAACATGCTCTTTTTGAGGGATTAGAGATGTTTTTTGGACCGGTGTAATTAGATGGGTCTGGGGTATATGAGACACTATTTCTGTTCTTTTTGGATTGATAGCTCTATGCTGGCTCATTTTGAGTTTCTAGTATAGAGCTCCTACATGCAAGTGTTCTCAGCAGTTGCACGGTGCAGTGGCTAGTATGAGATTGTTCATTTTTGGGGAGATCGAGATAGAGATGTGGCAGTGTCATGCCAACTCATACCCGAGTGGGAGATGTTAGAAATGGCTGCCCATGTGGCATGACCATTTGAATGCTTTGAACCTTATCCAAATAGGTTTTGAGTTTGAATTCAAACTTATTTGGATAACCACTAGGATACATATATTATCTCCATTAACTAATATAGATAGATGATAAAAACATATTATATATCTGATATATGGGATATGGGTGATTAAAAAAAAAAAAAAACAACGTATGTTTGAGTTTTTCCCATATACTGACTCTCTCCCAAAATACAACGATCAAAGCCATTTGTACTGTGGTTTGTGTGGGTGATATTCACTATTGTAATAGCACCCCATTGTTGGGTTGATTGACAAGATTCAGGAAGCACGTGATTTACCCACGAGATCCTTCAATTCAGACTCTGCTTGAAAAGGTATGACCATAATTTTTATTCCGCTGCGTTATACTTTGTTTACACAGCCAAAGATTGAGTAATAGCGACTAATATATTTTTAGTCGCTGAAAGTATTTTATAAATCCTTTCAAAATATTTGAAATGTCTCCCTCCAAAAATTTTAGTTCGTTGGCAACTAAAATTCTTTTGTCACTGAAAATAAATTTTTGGCGACCAAAATTTTGGTCGCCAAAGGTAAAAAAATAATTTTTTATTTTCCGTTCGGCGACAAAATGGTTTTAGTAGCCAAAACTCAATATACGGCGACTAAAATTTTTTTTGTCTCCAAAAATCAATATACCCCGACTAAAAAAAAATTAGTAGCTAAATATTTTACTTTTGCCGACTAAAAAAATTAGTTGGTTGTCAATTTCACAACTTTTGGCGACTAAATTTTTTTTAGTCGTCAATTTTGATTGCCAAATGTGTATTTTGTTGTAGTGACTACATCATCATATTAATGTGGTTTGTCTAATTAAAAAAAATTTAAATAATGTGACAGTTATTGACAAAATTCTTAAAATTACTTCATATTTGTGAATTTTTCTCGTATGTATTGTTCTCATTGGTCAAGCACAATGCTGATGTGAAATTCTAGAACCATAGAATAACTTCTCATTGAAAAGGGAACAGAAAAGTCAAAGACCTCTTTTATGGTTGCAATAAATACAATTGCATAATGAGTAACATTACAACACACTCTTATCAAAATTTTTATTTTGTGATTCAAATTTATTCTACATATAAACTTTACACTATATAAATTTAATCCTCACCATACAATAATTCACGTAAAAAATAAATAAATAAATAAAAATGCTAGATGAATAAATGTAGGTTCCTAAAATTTTCCTTGTACAATGGTGTCACGACCCCAAACTGCCCCTAGTAGAATGGTGCCGTGATGGCCAGTAATCCGAGATTACCAAAGGCCAACTTACAAGATCACACACAATCAGAGTATACATATGGGGCTAACAAGAGCGGAAGCAATAACTTAAAATACAAGTGGTCCATAAGAGCTGTGCATAAGTCAAATGAAATGGCATACATCTTTACATAACTTTACAACTTATAAAATATACATTATATCTCAACAAAAGGGGCTTCTCAAGCCGACATAAACAAAACACATGAAATACAAATCAAGAAACATGATCTTCACAGTTGCCGACATCCTTGATGCCGACCTAACATGCATACAAAACATCGGCACAAAACACACATCTCGGCGTGGCCGACTTCTAGCTTGGAACCTACATATATACATAGAGAGGGTGAGCTTGGATACTCAGTGAATGGTACAAGTAATAAAGGGGTTAAATGAATGATATCCGAGGTCTTTGCAAAACATACATATCATAGCTTATTCAAAACATGTACTTGGCAATACTTGTACAAAACATTCTTGGCATAATTTGTATCAAAACGTGTAATACCCCTATCCCGTAATGTGCTAATTGGTCCTTAATTTGTTTATGGTTATGTGTTTAGCATGATTTTGTGTGCCATTATGTGATAATATGTGATTTTGAATTCATATCTGTTCGCCGTAGGAATATCTGTTTGAATAGTCCCCTTTGGGAACTAAATTGAGGGCCTTATCGGCTACAGGAACTGAAGTTAATTACGCCGTTGCAATTGGCATAGTTTTTAGAGCCTACGGTGAAATTTAATTGGAAATTGATTCTGGTCAATTTAAACTGACTAAATTGATGAATTAGAGCCCAATTATTTTATTATTATTGTTTTGATTTAGTGGGGCTTGTTGTGCATTAACACTCACTTCCCTTTTGCTCTACTCAACTCAAAACATCTGAGATATACACTTGAGGGAGAAGAGAGGGTCGGCTAGAGAGAGGGGGAGTGAGGGAAATTGGGATTTTGGCCTCAAAGCTTGATCATTTGAAGATCAACTCAAGAATTAACCATAGATTGGGCTTCTAGGTAAGCATTGATTCTTGAATCCATGAGTTTAATGTGTAATTTTGTGTGTTCAAAGTCAATTAATGGTCAAGAGCATGTTTTGAATTGGTTTTGTTGAGTTGGAAGACCATATATGCATGCATGTATGTAATTGTTTAGGATTGGCATATTTGAGCTCGAATCACATGACTTATGTTGCATTTTGGTTGAAAGCCATGTACTTGACCATCTTTTCGTCATATGAACTAAGGATGAAAGTGATATACCACATGCATGTACAATTTATGAATGATAGAAGTGAGTTGGTGTCAATTTGGAGCACGCACGTGTTTGATCCTTGAAATTGAGCTTCCTAATGGTGTAATCTTGTAAGGGAACCATGTTAGCATGATTATATTTGAGATTTGGGCCTTGCATGCAAGAATGGCAGCTGGGAAATTGGTTTGAAGCTCAAGAACACATTCTGGATTTTCCAGAAATTTGAGTCCCGCCGAGCGAGATCGACGCCGAGCGGAGAAAACGGGCTCCCAGCATTTTCCTGCAGACATGGCTTTCGCTCAAGCGGGTAAGTTGACGCTCGAGCGGGGAGCTATGTAAGCAGGAGGTCCGCTCGAGCGGCAGATTTCACGCTCGAGCGGGTAATTGAGGCAACCAGTACTTTTGCAGACTTAAGGGTCCGCTCGAGCGGCAGATTTCACGCTCGAAAGGGGACCCTGCTTCGTAAAAATCTGTTCTTGCATCTTGTGTTCGGTTTTCCGTTCTCTTTCACTTGCAAGCACTCTTAGGCATATGTTAAGCATTACAAATGAGTTAATGGGATATGAATAAAGCCTAAGGAGGAGTATGTGAATTAAAGAAACGAATTGAACTGTTAATGACCCTTTTGTGTTTATGAAATGTGTAGGGTCAAGCTCCAGGGCAAATCCACGAGCCGATCACTGTGAGTAATATTGACATTTGAATGTTTGTGAATGTCCAATTGGTTATTCCCTTATAAGCGTGATTAATTGCTAATCGGGATTGTGGACGTAAGTCTGACATGAATAAATGAATGGACCAGAGGTCGTTTTGATAAGTACAGTGGACCCAAGGTCGTTTTGACATGAATGGGTGGGCCAAAGGCCGTTTTGAAATGAATGAATGGGCCAGAGGCCGTTTTGATACAAATGAATGGGCCAAAGGCCGTTGTGACAAATAAATGGGCCAAAGGCCATTTTGAAATAAATGAATGGGCCGAAGGCCGTTTTGACATTGAGGAATGGGCCGAAGGCCGTTTTGATACAAATGAATGGGCCAAAGGCCGTTTTGGAATAAGTGAATGGGCCGAAGGCCGTTTTGACATAATCGAATGGGCCGAAAGCCGTTTTGACAAGAATGGAAATTTGAATGGGCCAAGGGCCCGAATGTTTGGAATCATGACCACTTGATTGTATTTCGTACATTTATATATATACATGTCTAGCTGTTAAATGGAATTACGAATTGGGCCCAAGGCCGTTTGGAATATGTTGTGCTACAATGTTGTATAAATTCTGCATTTGATATTATTCACTGGGCATTCGCTCACGCTCATTCATGTAATTGTAGGTGAGCCAAGTGAGGTCCAACCCCCGCCCCAGTGAAGTCAGCCAGGAACAACAGGAGTTTTGGGAGAGTCAGCCTTGGGTCTCACGCACGAGACCAAACCTTGCCCCTTTTTGTTACTCGTTTATATCCTGTCTTGTCGGCAAGGATCTTGTGTATATTGTATATAGTTTGCTATGGGTTGACTCAGTTTAGATGATCCTGTCTGTAAAGAAGTTATGCTACTGTACTTTTGATGTGGGTTATTAACGTATATGCGCATGGGTTGTTTTAAAGTGCATATAAGCACGGCTCTACGGACAAAGTTTTTAGTTATTGCTTCCGTTTGGCCCCTTTACTCTGTTGAGTTATGCTTTTGATTTGTGTGGAGGCCATAGGTAATCTCAGGATTACTGGCCGGTTATGTCCTTAACCCTTAGGGGCGGGTTCGGGTCATGACAGAGTGGTATCAGAGCACGAGTTAATAACTCACTCACTTGTCCAAAAGAACAATAGGAAGATCTAGGATGCATTCATATGATAGATATGAAATTGGAAGCATTGACGGTATACTTAAATGCTTTGATATGAACTTTGAAGACATCGTGAACATGCTTAATTATTTTGATTCGTGTAATTGTGTGCTATAAGTTATGACCTACTTGCATTGAAAATTATCTGGATATGTATACTCCTTGTACGTGCGTACTTGTGTATATCCTGTATGAAATATAATGCAAGCTTAATCAGATGGTGAGAACAAGAGGTGATGAGCTAGAGGAGTATTCTACTGCCAGGATGGACAGAATGGAAAGATTGATCCAAGAAATGGCAGAGACACTGAGGCAGCAACAGGAGTGGCAACAACAGTGGCAACAACAGTGGCAGCAACCACCCCCGCCACCTCCACCTCAACCTCAGGCACCACCCGTGCCCGATAATCAGAATGATGACCGGATTATAGCTCTCACCAAGGAATTTAAGAAGATGAAGCCACCGCAGTTCCATGGGGGATTGGATCCGTTGAAGGCCGAAGCATGGGTCCTCGGCATAGAGAAATTATTTGAAGTGTTCCCCTGTTCAGAGACTCAGAAAGTGCTTCTAGCCACTTTTATGCTAGAAGACGAAGCGAGGAGATGGTGGATGTTAATGCGAGAAAATCATAAGGATGTTGACTGGGTAAAGTTTCTGGAAATCTTTTATGATAAGTACTTCCCGCAGTGTGTCCGGGATAGGAAAGTGGCAGAGTTCATGGAACTTAAGCAAAATAGCATGACTGTGGCTGAGTATGAGGCCAAGTTCACTGAGTTGGCCAGGTTTGCACCGCATGTGATTGACACAGACTATAAGAAAGCAAGACATTTCGAAGGTGGACTCCGCAGTGACATCCTAGAGAGAGTGAATGTCCTAAAGCTGGAAACCTATATTGGGGTGCTTGACAGGGCCATCATATCCGAGGCTAATATAGCTAGACAGGCTAAACCAACGTCAGAATGGAAGGGTAACAAAAGGCAAGGCTTTTTTCAAGAAGAAATTTCTAAAAAGCAAAACACGCTCCTCCACTACTTCAAATTCTTCCGAGACACCTCCCATGTGCAATATTCAGAGTAAAAGGCACCGTGGAGTTTGTTACCGCAGCATCAGAGGTCAAGTTAAGTGTGGGAAACAAGGGCATATAGCTCGAGAGTGTAATCAGAATGGTGGGAAGATTGCAGCTAGTTCCACTGCATCGATCCCGAAGCCGGGAAATACTATGAGAACCGCTATCACCGAGGATACAGTGAGACAGGGGAGAGTTTTTGCGCTTGTCCCGGGCGATACACGAAATGCCAATGCCGTTGTCTCAGGTACTATCTCAATATGTAGTCAGGATGCTTTTGTATTAATTGATTCTGGATCAACGCACTCATTTGTGACATATGCATTCGCATCTAGACTGAAAAGACCCCTAGAATTGTTGCCATATTTGTTATGTGTGTCTGCTCCATCGGGGGAATCTGTGTTGTGTGATTATGTATACCGGTTTTGTGACATGCATATTGAGGATGCTACCCTATATGTAGACTTATTGCTCTTAAACTTTAGACACTTCGATGTAATTTTGGGCATGGATTGGTTGACCAAATATTGTGCCACCACAGATTGTGTGACAAAGAGAGTTGTGTTTAAACCACCAGAACAGAAAGAGATTGTGTTTGTGGGAAATGGGGTAGTGCCTCCACCATATTTGATATCTGCAATGAAAGCATGCAAATTGATCAGGAAAGGGTGCCAGGGTTATTTATGCTATGTATTGACTGAACAATCTGTAAATGTTGAATTGAATGATATTTCCATTGTTAGGGAATTTCCAGATGTATTCCCAAATGAATTACCAGGGGAATTGGTAGACAGGGAGATAGAATTTACTATTGAGACTGTGCCAGGCACCCAGCCTATTTCTAAAACTCCCTACAGGATGGCTACCGCCGAAGTGAAAGAATTAAAGGAACAATTGCAAGATCTTCTTAATAAAAGGGTTTATCCGACCTAGCACTTCGCCGTGGGGTGCACCGGTGTTATTTGTGAAAAAGAAGGATGGCACTTTGCGCCTGTGCATCGATTATCGGGAATTGAACAAGGTAACGATAAAGAATAAGTATCCCTTACCCCGTATCGATGATTTATTCGATCAGTTGCAGGGATCACAGGTGTTTTCTAAGATTGATTTGAGATCCGGGTATCATCAGTTGAAGGTTAAGGCAGAGGACGTTGAGAAAACAGCATTCCGAACCAGGTACGGCCATTTTGAGTTTCTTGTTATGCCATTTGGGATGACTAATGCTCCGGCAGCATTTATGGACTTAATGAATCGAATTTTTAAGACCCACCTTGATGAGTTTGTTGTAGTTTTCATTGATGATATTTTGATATACTCTAAAGACAAACGTGAGCATGAACATCACTTGAGGACTGTTCTACAAATACTTCAGGAAAGGAAATTATTTGCTAAACTAAAGAAATGTGAGTTTTGGTTGGATGAAATTGTTTTCTTAGGGCATGTGATCAACAAGGAAGGAATTTCTGTAGACCCGCAGAAAACCGAGGCAATTGTGAATTGGCCTACACCAACTAATGTGACAGAAGTCCGTAGCTTCATGGGTTTAGCTGGGTACTACAGGAGGTTTGTGAAGGATTTTTCAAAGATAGCTGTGCCTCTTACCCAACTAACACGCAAGGGGCAATCGTTTGAGTGGAACGATGAAAGAGAATCAGCTTTTCGTGAATTGAAAACAAAATTGACCACGACACCAATTTTAACATTACCTTCAGGTACAGAAAATTTTGTGATTTTCAGTGATGCATCTTATAAGGGTCTGGGTTGTGTGTTAATGCAGAGTGGAAGGGTTATTGCTTATGCCTCCCGACAGTTGAGGCCACATGAGAAGAATTATCCAACGCACGACCTAGAGTTGGCCGCAGTTGTTTTTGCCTTGAAAATTTGGCGGCATTATTTGTATGGGGCAAAGTGTGAAGTTTACACGAATCATAAGAGCCTAAAATACTTCTTCACACAAAAAGAGTTAAATATGCGTCAGAGAAGATGGTTGGAATTGATAAAAGATTACGATCTAGAAATTCAGTATCACCCCGGGAAGGCTAACACGGTCGCTGATGCCTTGAGCAGAAAATCAACAGGGGGTATAGCTTGTTTGCTTACTGAACAAAGGGAGATTCTGCAAGACTTTGAAAAGTCTGAAATTGAAGTGGTGATATGTGAACGGGGGGGATTGATAGCCGCCATTACAGCCGAACCGGTGATCATTGATGAAATCAAGCAGAAACAGAAAGAGGATGAGTTCCTTAGAAAGGTAATTGGTGAATTTGAGACGAGTCCAAAAGCGAATTCAAAGATCGAGAATGAACTGCTGAGATTCCAAAATGTAATGTGTGTCCCCGATATCCCGGAACTAAAGAAGAGAGTTTTAGATGAAGCCCACAGATCTGTATTTGCTATGCACCCAGGTAACAATAAAATGTACCGGGATTTGAAACAAACCTATTGGTGGCCTAAGATGAAGAAAGAGATTGCAGAATATGTGTCCAAGTGTCTTCGATGCCGAAGTTAAGGCCGAACATCGAAACCAAAGCGGTCTACTTCAACCTCTCCCTATTCCCGAGTGGAAGTGGGAACATGTGACTATGGATTTCGTTGCCGCCACTTACCTGACTTCACGAGGTATGGATTCTGCTTGGGTTGTGGTCGATAGACTAACTAAATCCGCACATTTTTCGCCTCACAAGACTACATTTATCGCTTATAGATTGGCTACTATTTATGTTGATGAAATCGTCTGCTTACACGGAGTTCCAAAGGTTCTATTGTATCGGATAGAGATCCCAAATTTGTATCTAGATTGTGGAAGAGTTTGCAGAAGCTATGAATGTAACTAAGATTCAAGATCGCATTCCACCCACGCATGTATGGGCAATGTAAAGAACGATACAAACTTTGGAAGATATGCTTCAGATGTGTGCCTTGGATTTCCAGGAGTTGGGAAGATTATTTGCCGCTTGTAATTCGCCTATAATAACAAATTTCCACTCCAAAGATCGGTATGGCACCATACGAGGCTTTATATGGTAGGAGGTGTAGATCACCTATCGCTGGACAGAGGTCGATAGAGCTTTGCTTGGGCCGTAAATTGTGCAAGACACTTCGAGAAAATCAAGACTATCCGTCAAAGGCTTAAAACGGCTCAGACCGACAAAAGAATTATGCAGACGCTCGAGAAGACCTCTTGAGTATGAGGTTGGTGACCATGTGTTCATCCGTGATTCTCCGATGAAAGGCCAAGTCCGATTGGGAAGAAGGGCAACCGTCGCCTGCTACATCGGGCCGCCTGCATTCTGGAGAGGCTTGGTCCAGTTGCTTATAGAGTTGCCTTGCCACCGGGATTCGAGCAGATCCATAATGTGTTTCATGTGTCGATGTTGAGGGGCTACCTCCGAGACCCGTTTCATGTGATTGATTATCACCGGGTTGTTATTGATGAAAATATGGAATACGCTGAATGGCCGGAAAGAATTGTTGACCGACAAGTGAAATAATTGAGAAACAAGTCCATCCAAATGGTGAAAGTAGAATGGAAAGAGCACTATGGGACGGATGCCACGTGGGAAAAAGAGGAGGAAATGCGACTACGCTACCCACATTTATTTTCCGACGAAGGTAACTTAAGTTTGGAGGACCAAACTTCCTAAAGGGGGGAAGACTGTAATACCCCTATCCCGTAATGTGCTAATTGGTCCTTAATTTGTTTATGGTTATGTGTTTAGCATGATTTTGTGTGCCATTATGTGATAATATGTGATTTTGAATTCATATCTGTTCGCCGTAGGAATATCTGTTTGAATAGTCCCCTTCGGGAATTAAATTGAGGGCCTTATCGCCATGTGAACCGGGTTAATTACGCCTGCTGCAATTGGCATAGTTTTAGAGCCTACGGTGAAATTTAATTGAAATTGATTCGTCAATTTAAACTGACTAAATTGATGAATTAGAGCCCAATTATTTTATTATTATTGTTTTGATTTAGTGGGGCTTGTTGTGCATTAACACTCACTTCCCTTTTGCTCTACTCAACTCAAAACATCTGAGATATACACTTGAGGGAGAAGAGAGGGTCGGCTAGAGAGAGGGGGAGTGAGGGAAATTGGGATTTTGGCCTCAAAGCTTGATCATTTGAAGATCAACTCAAGAATTAACCATAGATTGGGCTTCTAGGTAAGCATTGATTCTTGAATCCATGAGTTTAATGTGTAATTTTGTGTGTTCAAAGTCAATTAATGGTCAAGAGCATGTTTTGAATTGGTTTTGTTGAGTTGGAAGACCATATATGCATGCATGTATGTAATTGTTTAGGATTGGCATATTTGAGCTTGAATCACATGACTTATGTTGCATTTTGGTTGAAAGCCATGTACTTGACCATCTTTTCGTCATATGAACTAAGGATGAAAGTGATATACCACATGCATGTACAATTTATGAATGATAGAAGTGAGTTGGTGTCAATTTGGAGCACGCAAGTGTTTGATCCTTGAAATTGAGCTTCCTAATGGTGTAATCTTGTAAGGGAACCATGTTAGCATGATTATATTTGAGATTTGGGCCTTGCATGCAAGAATGGCAGCTGGGAAATTGGTTTGAAGCTCAAGAACACATTCTGGATTTTCCAGAAATTTGAGTCCCGCCGAAAGCGGGAGATCGACGCCGAGCGGAGAAAACGGTTTCAAAGATTTTCTCGCAGACATGGCTTTCGCTCAAGCGGGTAAGTTGACGCTCGAGCGGGGAGCTATGTAGTAGAGGTCCGCCGAGCAGATTTCACGCCGAAAGGTAATTGAGGCAACCAGTACTTTTGCAGACTTAAGGGTCCGCTCGAGCGGCAGATTTCACGCTCGAGCGGGGACCCTGTTTCCAGAAAATCTGTTCTTGTATCTTGTGTTCGGTTTTCCGTTCTCTTTCACTTGCAAGCACTCTTAGGCATATGTTAAGCATTACAAATGAGTTAATGGGATATGAATATAGCCTAAGGAGGAGTATGTGAATTAAAGAAACGAATTGAACTGTTAATGACCCTTTTGTGTTTATGAAATGTGTAGGGTCAAGCTCCAGGGCAAATCCACGAGCCGATCACTGTGAGTAATATCGACATTTGAATGTTTGTGAATGTCCAATTGGTTATTCCCTTATAAGCTTGATTAATTGCTAATCGGGATTGTGGACGTAAGTTTGACATGAATAAATGAATGGACCAGAGGTCGTTTTGATAAGTACAGTGGACCCAAGGTCGTTTTGACATGAATGGGTGGGCCAAAGGCCGTTTTGAAATGAATGAATGGGCCAGAGGCTGTTTTGATACAAATGAATGGGCCAAAGGCCGTTGTGACAAATGAATGGGCCAAAGGCCGTTTTCAAATAAATGAATGGGCCGAAGGCCGTTTTGACATTGAGGAATGGGCCGAAGGCCGTTTTGATACAAATGAATGGGCCAAAGGCCGTTTTGGAACTAGTGAATGGGCCAAAGGCCGTTTTGACATAATCGAATGGGCCGAAGGCCGTTTTGACAAGAATGGAAGTTTGAATGGGCCAAGGGCCCGAATGTTTGGAATCATGACCACTTGATTGTATTTCGTACATTTATATATATACATGTCTAGCTGTTAAATGGAATTACGAATTGGGCCCAAGGCCGTTCGGAATATGTTGTGCTATAATGTTGTATAAATTCTGCATTTGATATTATTCACTGGGCATTCGCTCACGCTCATTCATGTAATTGTAGGTGAGCCAAGTGAGGTCCAACCCCCGCCCCAGTGAAGTCAGCCAGGAACAACAGGAGTTTTGGGAGAGTCAGCCTTGGGTCTCACGCACGAGACCAAACCTTGCCCCTTTTTGTTACTCGTTTATATCCCGCCTTGTCGGCAAGGATCTTGTGTATATTGTATATAGTTTGCTATGGGTTGACTCGGTTTAGATGATCCTCGTCAGAAGAAGTTATGCTATCAGACTTTTGATGTGGGTTATTAACGTATATGCGCATGGGTTGTTTTAAAGTGCATATAAGCACGGCTCTACGGACAAAGTTTTTAGTTATTGCTTCCGTTTGGCCCCTTTACTCTGTTGAGTTATGCTTTTGATTTGTGTGGAGGCCGTAGGTAATCTCAGGATTACTGGCCGGTTATGTCCTTAACCCTTAGGGGCGGGTTCGGGTCATGACAAAACGTGTACTTGAGCTTTCAAAACTTGCTTACTTACTTATCGAAACATACGTCGAACCGTACACACCAATCTTGGCCTTACCAAAACATATGTGCTAGTAACGTTTAAAGTCCCCTAGCACGTACGGACTTGTGCCACTTATGCTTAAAGTCCCCTGGCACGTAAGGACTTGTGCCACTTATGCTTAAAGTCCCCTGGCACGTATGGACTTAACTTGATGTGCTACAAACGCTTATAGTCCCTTAGCACGTACGGACTTATCTTGATGTGCTACGAATGCTTATAGTCCCTTAGCACGTACGGACTAACTTGATGTGCTACAAACGCTTATAGTCCCTTAGCACGTACGGACTAACTTGATGTCATCAAAACAAAGCTTATACTTGGTACATAAAATAGGGATAGTCATTCATGCTTGATCAAATACTTTTCTAAAACAAAGTAAAGCTTTAACAAACCTTTATAACGTAACTTTATTAAAAATACCACTCACCTAGTTCTTGGAACGTCGGGGTCACAACAAAGGTCCAAGTCCTACAAACACATGGCAAAGTCTACTGAACACACTTCTCAAACAAGTCTCACATACATGCAAACGATCTCGGAAAAACATGCTGGAAGTCAAAACACTGTTGTACATGTCAGTGAGACATGCTGGGCACCAACCAGGTCTATACCGAGGTCCCACACCTCCTGGCCGAGGTGTGGTTACCACGGCTTCGGCGTGCGGCTGCAGGCCGAGGTTCAAACAAGACAAGTGCAAGTGATCATGCAAGGTAGGCCAAGGTGAGATACGATGCTTGGCCTAAGTGTAAGGTCTAGGTAAGAATGATCTCGGAGACTACACTTCGGGAAGTGAAGTCTGGAAATCTGGGTTTCCACCCGTGAAGAACATGAAGAACATGAATATGATGAATGCCAAAATCATAACTTGCTTATACAAAATCTGGGTTTTCATGCCATGAGTTTGAAAACATGGACCTGGGTACCCATACTTGAAGATCATATGAAAACAAACACAAAAACATATTTCTTGGCTTGAGCTTTCGGATCAAAACATGACTTTTCTTGAAGAACACATAAATGCTATTTTCTCTTTCTAGAACCAAACTTCAAAACAATGCATGGCTTGCAAATCATGTTCAATCATGCAATGCAATAACATAAACATAAAGAGCTACATGAGCAAATCAAGAATCTAACCTTAGAACACGAATCTAACGGTTTGATCTCTAAGAATCAAGCTTGGAAATCTACTTCTCTCTCAAGAACCTCTCTTCTTCTTCCTAGAGCTTCTCTCTCTTCAAAGACAAGAATATGACAAATGATGTGTTTCTCTCTCTGTCGGCTGACTTAACCTTCTGTTGGGACACGTGGCGCCACTGTTGGTTCTCTTAAAAAGGTGGAGTGACAAGACATGTGTAAGACAAAGCGTATCTAACAAGCTACACGGCAAGGCACTTCGCAAGTAATGATCTCGGCTAAGGACATAGGCTTCGCAAGTAAGGAACAATGACCTCGGCTAGGAAGGATAACACTTGGCCAAGCTGTGCCACACCTCGGCCTAGATGTGCCACACCTCGGTCTAGGTCATTCCACTCCCAGAACAAGATGACTAGGTACAAGGACTAAGGATCTAGGATGCCTAGATGATAACATCTCGGCCTAGATGATGCATATCTCGGCCTAGGTGATGCACACCTCGGCCTAGATGATGACATCTCGGCCAATATGCCTAGGTGATGGTGGAGGTCAACCAAGGTGGTTCCAAGATTGTCCTAGGCTTAAGATGACCTCGGCTTGGCATGACCTAGGCTTGGCATGACCTAGGCTTGGCATGACCTAGGCTTAACATGACCTAGGCTTGACATGACCTAGGCTTGGCATGACCTAGGCTTAACATGACCTAGGCTTGGCATGACCTAGGCTTGGCATGACCTAGGCTTGGCATGACCTAGGCTTGACATGACCTAGGCTGGGCATGACCTAGGCTTAACAATACAAGGGAGGAACAAAGCATACATGCACACTTAGGCAAATCACATACGTACAAAGCAGGGCAAGATTCATGAATGTCATCTTAACAAAACATGGTTATGCAAATGCACATGAACATGACTATGGCATGAAATGTGGGTCCTTACAAATGGTGACGGTATTAGTTTCGCAGAGGGGTCACATTAGACAACCTCAGTGACTGCGTCTAAGTCCACTGCAATAAAATCGCACTCCACTATTGAATGAGTAATCTCGCATTAAAATATGGACCATGATTTGTTTATTTAATCATATTTGTGACATTTTATTGGCCAATAATACGATATAAAAAAGTGTGTGATCATTACATTGAATATTCAAAACGCATGTAATGTGACTATTGTCGTATGAATAAGTGTTATGTTAGGTTAGGTTCCAAATTCTTTTTTGATGAAATTACAACAAATATATATATATATATATAATAAATAATAAAAAAAAAAACACAGAATTTGAACTTTATAACTAAATAAATTATGAGTTTTTAATTTTAATAATTTAAACTCTAAATTTTTCATTTGTTTTCAATCTAAATCATTTGCCTATTTTCATTAAGTAAAATCGATAAAAAAAGAAAAAAAAAATTGAGTATTTTAGTCATTAAACTTAATGAAAAATATATTCAGAAATTTTATGTATATTAATATTGAACTTTACAAGTAAAATACTTTTTTTTTCCATCAGTTTTACTTAACGAAAGTAAGTGAATGATTCAGATATAGATTAGGATTTAAATTGACAACGTATGATTTATTTTGTTACAAGGCTAAAACCTTGAATATCAGTTTTTATTATTATTATTATTATTATTATTATTATTATTATTATGTTGTAATTGTCCCCTTTTTTTAGCCTCAAAGCTCCTTTTAAGGAGTGTTTTTTTTTTTTTTTTTTTTTTTTTCTTTCTTTTATAGGAAAGCACAAGATTTACTTTACATATCTGACAATAAGTCATCTGCTAAAATAGATCAGAGTACAAAACAGATTTCAAATTGGATAATAATAATAATAATAATAATAATAATAATAACTTCCATGCCAAGAGAATACAAGTCTCCACATAGGAACAAAAATAAACCTCCATGTATGGAGAAGAAACCTCCATAAAATGAGTAAACCTTTATACATAGAGGTATTATTACAATACAAACAAACAAACAAACAAAAAAATCAAAACAATTACCACCAAACAAACATTACCAATCACCTTCATGATTTATTTATCACCACAGCTGGCAACTGTGCTACCTTAATTTTTGCTTCTACGTTACAAAATAAAAATTCTGGTATGAAGTGGTCATCTAGGGCATGTTTGATTGGGTGCATTAGAGTATGAGATTGAGATTATTAATCCGTGGGCCTAATTATTCTATGTTTGTTTTAACATTTTGGTTTAGGATTATTAATCCAGTGGATAATTAATCCAACAAATTTGTAGGATTATTAGTAATGGGGTAGGAGTGGAATTATTAATCCAATGGATATTAATCCAATTAGATAGTGAATACCACACTAATTCAATAGGATTATTAATACTTCATTATTAATCTTGTGAATCAAACATGACCCTAAAGTATTGCGTTAGCAGTATTGGATCTCGGTAAAGAATCAAATCTAAGTTTAGATCTGAAAGTTTTCTCAGTAATATGCAGTCGGTGATAGAGATGAGATTATTGACAAGTTTAAAACTTCTTTCTCTCTTTCAATTAATAGACAATTTTTTTAGTTGAGAAAGATTCAAAGAATAGCCTATATGATAAACATTAAATGACCCAGCTGTTCTTCCTGCATTTATTACTTTCTCTTTCCTCTATTAATACTCTCTTTTTACTAAATTTTCGCCTAGTTTCAAACTTAATCAGATACTAATTCAATTAAACATAAATTTAAGTCAAATACTAAATTAATTTATAATTTAATTACTAATTATGTTTATAATAATGTGAATAATTAGTTTTAGTTAGAGTTTTGGATGAAAATTTTAAGTACTCATCTTGTTTGGTTTACACTGTTTTTCTGAAAATTGTTTTTTTTTTGTATTTTTTTTTATTTTTAGTGATTTTTTTTTAAATATTTTATGCAAATTTTTTATTTTTTATATGCAACTAATCTATATATATTTAAAAGGTATAATATTTTTGTTTAAAAAAAAAAAAAAACTCATCAAATACAAAAAATAAAAAGAAAATACAAAAATTTAATACATTTTCTTATTTTGTTGTATTTAATTACTTTTGCTAAAGGTTTTTGTACAAATTTTATACTTTCTAAGTATATCAATATTTCCTATCTAAAATGTATATCAATATTAAATGGATCTAACAATTTTTCTTGTATATCACGCTCTACAAAACTCAATTAAAAATAACAACTCCTTATAGTTTTAGTGCAAATTAAGGAGTCACCACAAGAAAAAGCAGGATTGGGACTAAAAATCGAATTTTCGTCGCTGAAAGTAGCAGAATTGGCGACTAAAATGGAATTAGTAGTCAAAAATGAAGACTTTTGGCGACTAAAATAGTTTAGTAGCCAAATGTATAGTTATTGGCGACTAAAAATCAGTTTAGTCGCCGATTATATGGGTTTTAGCGACCATAAAAATTTCAGTAGCCAAAAGTGAAGGTTTTTTTGGCGACTAAAAAAATTTAGTAGCCAAAAGTATAGGTTTTGGTGACTAAAAAATAGTTTGGTTGCCGATTATACGTGTTTTACCGACAAAATTAAATTTTGTAGCCAAAAGTGAAGCTTTTTGGCTACTAAAAGAAAATTTAGCAGCTAAAAGTCTACAATTGGTGACTAAAATTCAGTTTAGTCGCCAAAAGTGGAGGCTTTTGGCACGAATTAATTCTTTTAGCGACTAAAAAAATAATTAGTAGCCAAAAGTATAGAATTGGCGACTAAAAAATAGATTTAGTCAAATACTTTATTTTTTACATAAATTATACTGAATAAAAATAATTATGTTTATATATATAGTTTTATATTAATACGGGTCAAATACTATATAAATAACATATGTTGCATATATAATCATGTGGTGTTGTAGAGGCATAGTGGAGAGAGTATGTTGCTTAAGGTTTAGAATGTGGAAAGTTGGTGGTTCGAATCTCAGCGGAAGAAAGGTTTTTATTTTTATTTTTTCACAGAATGAGCTTTGGCGACTAAAATTATTGGTCGCTAAAAGTGTTTCTTTTGGTGACTAAAAGGTTTGGTCAGCGATTCATTGACTATTGGCGACTAAAAGATTAGTCGGTAAATGTATAATTTTAAAAAGTGCAATTGACTGTTGGCGACCAAAACTTTGGTCGCTAAAGACCTATTTTTTGCCGACTAAAAAAGTTTAGTCGCCAATACCTCCGACGGCCATGTGTTCGCGACAAAACCGGCGACTAAAAAATTTAGTCGGGAAAACTAAAAAGTCGACTTTTGGCGACTAAAAATTTAGTCGCCAGAAGTGCTTTTTCTTGTAGTGAGTAAACGTATACAATTTAGAGTTAATTACCTAAAACTCCTATTTATAATTGTAATGGTAGCTCAGGTCCTTTGTAAGATTTTTTGAACCAATAAGTCCTATTTAGTAAAACCGAGAATATTATCATTTTTTTTAAAAATTTTTAAAACTAAGAACATTATAAAATTTGCATAGTAATGTTCCAAATAAATATTTCACTAACTAATTAAAGAAAAAACAAAGCATGAGATTAAACGTTTTTACCGTTATACTTATTGGTTTGATTCAACTATCTAATAAAATCGAGGCCATTTATAATTTTTTCTAGTTTTAAAATTGAGAAAATTATTAGTTTTTTTTTTCAGTTATTTTTTTTTTAATTTTTTTTAGGTTTGCACATCAATGTTCCAACTTCATGCTCTTTACAGATACAAAATTTTTAGTTTTGCACAAAAAAAATAATTTTGTTTTTTTAATTTTTTTCAAAAAAAAAAAAAAAAAAACATTGCTCATAATTTTTTTTTTAATTTGAAAGTTGATATTTTAAAGTTTTGAAAATGAAAATAAATGTCAAATCATCATATTACCTTTATAGATAATCATAAATGATGAACAATCATTGTTTGAACGGTAATTTTGACTATTAAAAATTTAATGAGACTTGAAGGTCTAAAAAATCTTAGTTAAGACTTAATGGAGTATAAATTTATAAATTAGAACTTGTGTGTAAATATCCCTACTATTTATTGTACACCATAAAATGGCAAGCAATGTATAGAACAATATTAATTAAAAAAAACGAAGAAAAAGAAAAGTAAAAAGTCCTAGCAAAGTTTTAAATTTGCAAAAATTTAAAGAGTACGTTGCAACTTATGACTCACAACACAAGCATGAAAAGAACTTGAGCTAAAAATGAACCAGAAAAAGCAAGAACCAAATTAAAATATCAAATTTAACCTCTAATAATTTCAATAAAAATATATAAAGCATTCAAACAAAAGAAAGCACACCTTCATTGTTGTTGTGAGTCTTAAATTTAATTATTTTTTTAAGTTACGAAGAATTATGAAACAGTTGCTATTTATATATGACCCATTGTGATGGTTTTATTATAACTAAAAGTGATTTGGCTTTGTCTACTTGAGCACACCTATACAGTAAATATCTTAAACTAATTTCATAAATTAAAACCCATTTCATAAATCAAAAGCTTTTCAGAACCATAGAAAATCAAAATTCATTTAAAAAATTAACACCCATTTCTCATTAAAGAATCAAACCCATTTCATAAATCAAAACCATGTCAGAAATGAAATTGAAAATAAAAAGTCATTTAAGAAATCAAAACCCATTTCTTGATGATCAAGTATAACTTCGAACCCAAAAAGGCTTAAAAAATTAAATCCATTCAAAACTCATTTAAAAAATAACACTACTAGACACTCACATTTTACATCCTCAAATACATCCACAATCATGTGGCAAGGGTGGTGGATCCCATATTGTCACACCCCCAAGTTATTATAATAAATCCAACTCATAAGAGAAGTAATAATGGGAACGATATGCCTTCATTCATCAGAGTTCATCTTACAAAAGATAATACATGCGATATACATTCATAAATATACATCCTGAATCTATTGCATGTAATACCAATTAATGATTGATAAAAAGAATGCCCTACGGGCTTACATCTTTCCAAGTCATTACTTGGTTACACAAAGGTGAGCCTAGCTCAATGCAGTTTAACGCCCTTGGCTATACAAAAATATACAACAAAATAAAGAAGCCCTTGCTCCCATGTATTCCTCCAAGCTATTGCCTTGGCGGAGGCATGTCACCAACACCTGAAAATGATTTCCCAAATAGAGTGAATCAAAACCCAGTAGAAACATATTAGCACAGTATATGAGAATTAATAGGATATAAGTATAATGCACATGTTCATTGTCCAATGACAAAATCCGTGTAACTCTTTCCACAACCATGTTATATCAAAACTTACACCTTAATTCATTCCTTTTGTTTCAATAGATACATCCACTGCATTTAATCTGTCAACAGAGGTTACACCTCACAAGTTTCCGTAGATAAATCATCGTATAAATACATTCACTTCCATTTACCATTTTACAGAAATTTCATCCGTGGGAATCGGCACCCATGTGTACAAATAGTTTTTGAGACTTTCACCCTGGACACACAAGCCAACTTAGTTTAATAGAGTCCATCCCCATTTTTCTCCTCAAAAACATGGAGTACATCCCCTTTTCAACTCCCAAATATCATACATATACAATGTATATCATTCATATCATATTCAATGATAATGGTTAACGGATTAGTTTCAATTCGCCTAATTCACATACAGTGTCTACAGCAATCATGACTATTCTTCACCGATAGTCCAAAATAGTTATCTATAAACAGATATACAATCTTTATAACAGATAATTCATCAAATTTCCATAGGTGAGTGATTAAACAAATCCAACAACACCATTTATGTATACATTCCCCCAATTTCACATTCTCTATACCAATTTCATTATTTGTACAAAATAATTACCCAGGACATTTTAAGGCAAAACTCCTCATTTTCCAAATATCAACCCAAAGGCCAAAATCAACTATTTTGACACATGGTAGCCTCATATCCAAACCCCAAAACCATTTATACAACACTCACATAAAAACCCTTGTTGTCAAACTTTGACCCAAACCCTAGGTTTGCTCAAAACCTCTCCAAAATCTCACAATTTTCATACAACAATGTATAACCAAGCTAAAACCCATATGAAGGTGTAGAGAGTCGCTACCTTCAGTTTAGAAGACCAATGTAGCAAGCACGAAACTCCAACAATGCCAAAAACAAATTTTAATCAGTTCAAAGTGAAGCTTAAAAGATGCTTTATCCTTTTTCCCAAGACACTAGGGCAGAGAGATCAACGAATCAAGGAGAAAATGTAGAGTGAAAGAGAGAGTATTTTAGAGAGAGAAGGTCTCACTTGAGGGTTTTTAGAAGAAAAGATCTAAAAAAGTGATGTAAAAAGTCATTTTCGCGATCTGATATACACACAGTCCGTTTGAGTGGAGGAGTTGACGCTCGAGCGTTAGACACAATAAGTTGTTCCACAAGAAAAGGCCCCCTCAAGCACAGAATACATACCTCCAGTATTTTTGCAGACAACAAACAAACTGCTCAAGCGCAAGAAGGGATGCTCGAGCTCTCACCCGCTTAAGCGTAGGAAATGTCGCTTGAGCGTGGGAAACACTCCTCCAGTATTTTTACAGATGTGCTTTGTATTGAGGGATTGCAAACCCTGCTCGCGCGCAAGAAGGCCTGCTCGAGCGGAGGACCAAAATTTTGGGCAGCACATGGTTTGAAAATTAAGCAACCAACCTGTTCCAAACACACCCAACACATCTAAATAACCAAGTTTAAGGAGGAATAAAGAAGAAAGACAATGAACAACATACAGAAACCATAAACCCAAGTCCAGACTACTACAAATGTGTGGTCAAAACCGGAATCGCTATAACCTTCCCCCTTAAAGAATTTTGTCCCTGAAATTTCAAATTAAGTTTGAAAACACACTTAAAACTAATTACGATCACGATAATCATTTAATTCCATCACCATGACCTATTCATCGGTCATCCATTCTCAACAACAAATTTGACAACATCTCTATGCTGAATATAAAATTCACACTTTCCCAAACCAGGTGCAATGATTAATCAAAATCAAAGTTCTCTTTTTGAAATTTATACGGCATATACAATGCTCCCAAAAGTGATACAACATACATAATATTTCATATTCTTAAAACATATACAATGTTTATATTGAACTCATAATCCCAAACTCCCATAACATATACAATGTTCTCTTAATTTAAGACATATACAATGTTGTTACATTCCATTAACATAATCAAAATCTCAAAACACGTTTAGGCACCCATAAAAAAAATCTAGATATTTCTGTCGGACTTCTAATTCACGCTTCCAAGTCGCTTTCTCGACTCTGTGATGTTTCTACAATACTTTTACTAAGGGAATTGTCTTGCCTCGCAAGACTTGATCCCGGGTATCCAAGACTCTCACCGGTCTCTCCTCATACGAGACGTCTTCATCTACCTCTAAATCGGTCCAATCCAATATATGTGATGGATCCGGCTCATATTTCCAAAGCATGCTAATATGAAACACATCATGAACCCCGGAAAGTTGTGGTGGCAACATCAAACGATAAGCAACCTCTCTGATCCGCTCAAGGATCTGAAAAGGCCCAATAAATCGAGGGGACAACTTCCTACTCTTGCCAAATCTCATCAAACCTCGTCTAGGTGATATCTTCAAAAGGACGTGATCTCCCACCTCAAAAGACAAAGGTCTCCTCCTATGGTCAGCATAGCTTTTCTGGCGACTCTGAGCTGTAACTAACCTCCTACGAATAAGTTCCACTTTCTCCATCGTTTCCCGAACCAACTCTGGACACAACAAAGGTGCATTACCCACCTCGGCCCAACACACAGGAGACCTACATTGTCAGCCATACAAGGCCTCAAATGGTGCCATGCCAATACTCGACTGGAAGCTATTGTTATAGACAAACTCTACCAAGGGCAAAGTGCTTCTCCCACAAACCCTTAAAATCAATGACATAACCTCGAACCATATCCTCTAAAATGTGAATGCTATGCTCTAACTACCCGTCAATCTGAGGATGATATGTTGTGCTAAAAGTCAATCTAGTGCCCAAGGCACTCTGTAAACTCTGCCACAACTGGGCCATAAAACACGGATCTCTATCCAAAACAATTGTCACTGGGACCCGTGCAACCTCACTATGTCTCGAATATACAAGTCGGCAAGGAAATCTACTAAGTCACTCACACGCATAGGTATAAAATGCGCCGACTTGGTCAACCGGTCAACTACCACCCAAATGGCATCACTGCCACGTTGAGTTCTATCAAGACTCACAAGGAAATCTATCGTAACATGCTCCCACTTCCACTCGGCTGTAGTTAAGAGTTGCAACAAACCCACTAGCCTTTGATGTTTGGCCTTCACTTGCTGACAAGTAACACACCTTGATACAAACACTGCTATATCCCCCGTCATACCCCTCCACCAAAACTGGCAACTAAGGTTGTGACACATCTTTGTGCCTCTCGGATGCACTGCAAGGCGCGAGTGGTGAAACTCTCGGAGTATTTCCTCTTGCCAAGACTTTGGCACAAACAACCAGTCACGGTATCTCACACTCTGGTCGGGACACATATTCAAGCCCTTCTCTACCTTCCCATTGGAGATCTTCTCCCTGTGAGATTCCGTCTCAAGGTCACCCATCTGTGCTTCTAACACTCGATTCACAAGTGTAGGTTGTACAACCACTGAAAACAAGGTTGCAGACTCAACAGACTCGCTCAGATGCAAGTCAAACTCACTAAGAGTACCCAACATCTCCCATTCTTGAACTGCGATACAACCCGCACTACTAATTGACTTTCTACTAAAGGCGTCGGCCACAGCATGGGCCTTTCTCGGATGATAATGCAACTCAAAATCATAGTCCTCTATGAACTTCATCCACCTCCTTTATCTCAAATTCAAGTCTTTTTGTGTAAACAAATACTTCAGACTCTTATGATCAGAAAACACCTCGAACTACTCACCATAAAGATAATGCCTTCAAATCTTTAAGGCAAAGATCACCATCGCTAACTCTAAGTCCTGAGTAGGGAAGTTCCTCTCATGTGTTTTCAACTATCGCGAGCCATAGGTTACTACCTTTCCTTTTTGCATCAAAACACAACCCAAGCCTTTCCGCGAGGCATCACAATATATTGAATAGCCCAAACCCCTCTCCGGAATAAGCAAAACTGGAACAGTGGCTAGCTTAACTTTAAGTTCTTGGAATGATTTCTCACTGGTCTCACTCCACATGAATTTGATCTCTTTCCACGTCAGCTTAGTCAATGGCAAGGCTAGTCTAGAAAAATCTTTCACAAATCAGTGGTAATACCGGCCAACCCGAAGAAACACAAGATCTCAAAAGCATTCTTAGGTTGTTCCTAATCTTGAACTACCTCTATCTTGGATGAGTCTACAGTCACTCGTTCCCCAGATACCTCATTGCCTAAGAACTTAACCTCTTTCAACCAAAACTCATATTTCCCAAACTTAGCATACAATTTGTAGGCTCTAAGTAACTCAAGTACTACCCGCAAGTGTTCCTTGTGTTTCTCCGCAGACGGTGAGTAAATCAGGATGTCGTCCACAAAGACGACTACAAAATGGTCTAGAAACTCATAGAAAATTTGATTAATCAAATCCATGAACACAACCAGTGCATTAGTCAGCCCAAAAGGCATCACTAGGAACTCATAATGGCCATACCGCATAAGGAATGCCATCTTTGGGACTCTCAACTGGTGATAACCAAATCTCAAGTCTATGATGTAGGCCGAAAGGTACCACATTGAGGCCACTTAAGTTACATTTTTAGTCTTTCAATTTTGTTTATTTGGTGGAGATGATGTGTTTCATGCACTTGTACAGATTTTGTAGGAAATGCGAAAATTCAATCAAAAAAGGTGCGAAAGCAGATCCTCCGTGTGAAAAGTGAAGAATTTGAGCCAACCAGACCACCGATCGTGCGGCCAAGCTTCACCGCATGTGTGGCCCACCACCGCTCGAGCGGCCCACCTAGGGACGCCTGCACATAATTTTTGGTCTATTTTGCTAAGAATAAAAGAGAGAAAAATAGCCAAACCTAGGGTTCAAAAAAATTAATTGAAAGTAAAGGAAGGCTAGGGTTCTAAAGAGGTAATTTTCTCCTAAAGCTTGAAGGACACTTCCATGGGGGTTTCTTCCTTATCTTCTTCCTCTTCCCACTCCTCCATGAGTGGCTAGTCTTCTTTTCTAGGGTTTTGATGAAACCCTACCATGTAATAGGATTTTTCATAAGCTTTAATTGTGAATTGGTTTGAATGGATGTATGGATGATTTAGAAGTTTTTAATAATTGTTTCTTTCATCTCTTCAAGCATTTTACTCTCTGTGATTGTTTAATGCTTTCCATACATTAGTTTTTTTTTTGTTTGTATTCAAAGTACAAGACGAGTCATGCAACAAGAGACGGGTCGTATTACTACCATAGTTTAGAGCAAACGCCTCGTACTACTCGAAATGATTCGTGCCTGTATGTTGAATGCGACAACTCTCTTGATCAATATTTCAAATTGGTAGTTGTGAAATATTGAGTAGTTCAAACCGAATTGCGATTGCTAGCCAATGTTAAGTCTCATTCATGTGATTAGTGGTGAATTCTTTGCCCTAGGATTTTTTCCGAAAATTAATATCTCAAACCCTAGTTTTAATTGTCAATTTAATTCTTCTATTTCATTTCATTCTTGTTTTGTCATAAAATCAATCTTATCTTTTTAATCAAAAATAATTTAGGAATTTAGCGATTGAATTAGTCGAATTTCACATTTGTCCCTGTGGATCAATACTTGGATTTGCCATTATTCTAAAAGAATTTGGTATATTTTAGTAATTTATTTTTGGTGTGTTCAACGACCTATCAAATTTTATTGCCGTTGCCTGGGACTTCTGGTGACATTAATTAATTTAAAGCTATATTCTTATTTTAATTTTTCGTTTAGGATTTTATGCTTTTGTGTTACTAAGTGTGCAGAGCGTTTGAAAGTGGAAGCTATCACTAAAGTGCAAGCGAAGCCAACCGAGTTTAAAAAAAAAAAAAAAAAAAAAGCCTCAGCCCTGAAGTGCTTAAAAAAGAAGCAAACACTCGCAAGTAAGGCACCAAAGTGCTACAAAGAAAGAGAAAGCTCAATTGGAGGTTGGAGACAACGTCTACACGTTAAGCACCAAAAAGACGAGTAAAGCATTTCTGTTAAATCACTGCGAGTATACTCTTCTTCGGTACTTTTGCTTACATAAGTTAGTGCACAGAGTCGAAACTTAGTGTGTGTGAGTGAGTAGAGTATGCACGAGCCTCTGCCCCTGTTCCTAGGCTTCAATATTCATATCCATACATTGAGCTATTAGAGATAGAAAATGCAAATGTCCTGAATGGACCCAACCGGACCCTTAAGGATTATTTCACACCCACTACATATATACATCACCATCATGCATCCAATTACCCGACACCACTGCTACTCATTATGAGATTAAGTCTAGCACCATACAAATGCTCCCATCATTCCATGGACTAGCTCATGATGATCCTTATAAACATTTGTATGAATTTGTGGAAATTTGCTCTACAGTGAGGATCCAGAATTTCACAACCGAGGCCTTAATGTTGTGATTGTTTCCATTCTCGTTAAAGGACAAAGCCAAACACTGGTTGAACTCCTTACCTGCTAATTCAATCACAACTTGGGACCAATTACAACAACAGTTCTTGGAGAAGTACTTTTCCATCGGTAAAACTAACCAAATTAGGCGAGTCATCACCAATTTTGCTCAAATTGATGGCAAGCAATTTCACGAAACATGGGAAAGACTTCGTGACCTTCTTCAACAGTGTCCCCACCACCAAGTGCCTGATTGGCAACTTATGCAAACCTTTGACTATGGCTTAATTGAGCCTCACCGCCGAATGGTGGATTCTTCGTGTGGTGGGACATTTATGTCCAAAAATGACGCCGAGACATGGCAATTGTTTGAGAACCTAAGTGATGATTCCCTTCACCATGCCTCTGCAGCCCCACAAGTCTGACAACCGGTCGTTGGAGCCCTAAAAAGAGGGTGCATTTATGAGGTCGGGCAAAACCTAGAGTTAGTCTAACAAGTAGAGGCACTATCTCACAAAATGGACCAATTATTAGCTACGGGACATGCCCCTACACAGCAAGATCAGCCTCAATTTCACGAGGCATGTGCTATTTGTGCAAGCCCTGCACATGACTTGAGTGAGTGCCCTTCGGCATCACAATTTCCAAAATTAGTGCAAGAGCATGTGAATGCGGCTCAAGGATTCTCTAACCCGAGTAATGACCCATACTCCAACACATACAATCTGGAATGGAGAAACCACCCTAATTTTTCATGGAGACCCCTTTCACAAGGCACTTCTTACAATCCTCCGCCACCAAGGCAGAATTTTAATAATTTTGCAAACCAATCATCTTACCGACCACCGTAACCTTATCGACCCCCACAATCGTACCGGCAACCACAACCCCCGCCTGCTCCTTAGGGTAACTCTGTCTTTGAAACTCAGGTGTTGGAAGTTCTATAAGAACTTAAGAGGTTAGCACTGGTAGTTCACTCCCACACTCACTTTATTGCCAAGCTAGAGGCCCAATTAGGTCAAATGGCTAACAACATGAATAGGAGAGAGGAGGAAAAATTATCGAGTCAGACTGTGGCCAACCCTAAGGGACAATACGGGGCAGAGAGTTTAGGTAGGAATGGAAAGCACCATGAACAGGTGCAAGCGATGATTACTTTGAGAATCAAGAGAGAGTTAGAGCCTCAGCCAGTTGCGTCTGATGCAACTAGGGCTAAGAAGGGTGACCATGTTGGTACACCCAATGAGAGCAAGGGTGAGGAAGAAACACCTAAGAAGGATGACTTAGCCCTAACACTTCATATGTGCCTAAGGCACCCTTTCCCCAATGCCTTGATAAACCGTCCCCTTTTAATAAGAAGGCGGCATCCATGGAAACGATGATGGAGGTCTTTAAACAAGTAAAAATCAACCTCTCCCTATTGGAGGTGATTAAGTAAGTACCCTCCTATGCTAAATTTCTTAAGGACCTTTGTACGCAAAATGCGTAAATCTAGGACACACGTGTCCTAAAAGGTCATACTCATAGAGCAAGTAAGCTCCATCTTGTTGAATGACACACCCCATAAGCTTAAGGACCCGGGTGCCCCAACCATTGCATGCATTATAGGGGACAGTTTCATTTATAGGGTCTTATTAGATTTAAGAGCTAGTTTCAATTTGTTGTCGTATTCTGTGTACAAAGAATTTGGGCTTGGCGAGTTAAAGCCCACTACTGTTACTCTCTAGTTGGCTGACCAGTCCCTTAAAGTGCCACGTGGCATGATTGAGGATGTGCTAGTAAAGGTTGATAGGTTTTACTTTCCTGTTGACTTTTTGGTTTTAGATATGGAACCGGTAGCCAATTCTAGAAAACAAATCCCGGTGATCTTAGGTCGACCTTTCTTGGCTACGGCCAATGCATGCATAAATTGTCGTACTGGGGTTATGGAAGTGTCATTTGGGAACATGCAAGTGAAACTTAATGTTTTCCAAGCATCCCAACAACCCCATGAGAGAGAACAATGCTTATTTGTGGATGTTGTGGATAGCATTATGGAGGAAGCTTTACCCTCCATTTTTGTAGAGGACCCTCTAGAGGCTTGTTTAGCTCATTTTGGGTTTGAGAATTTTGACATTGACAGGTCGGTTGAGGAGGTGAATGTCGTGCTTAATGCTTCTTCTACACCAGATTTTCCTCCGTGGAAAGCCCGGTTTGAGTCACTTTCTCTTCTGTCGAAAGAGCCCGCCATACCATCTTTAGTCACACCACCTACACTTGAGTTGAAGCCACTCCCTGTCACACTCAAGTATGCATTTTTAGGGCCCCAGGATACTTTACCAGTCGTCATTGCATCTGACTTAACTACAAGCAGGAGAGTTAGTTAATGAGTGTTCTTGTGGCACATCAGAGTGCTATAGGGTAGTCGGTGGCTGATTTGAGAGAGATAAATCCCTCTGTGTGCATGCATTATATACATCTAGAAGAGGACACCAAACCTTCTCATGAAATGCAACAGAGGCTTAATCCTAATATGAAAAAGGTGGTGAAAAATGAGGTATTGAAATTGTTAGATGAGGGTATTATATACCCTATCTCGGATAGCAAGTGGGTGAGTCCCACACAAGTGGTACCCAAGAAATCAGGCATCACTGTTGTTGAGAATGAGCCAGGAGAGTTGGTCCCCACACGAACCACTACTGTGTGGCTAGTGTGCATTGATTATAGGGGATTGAATTCCATGACTAGGAAAGACCATTTTCCTCTGCCATTTATTGATCAAATTCTTGAGAGGTTAGCGGAACAGGGTTTTTATTGCTTTCTTGATGGCTACTTGGGGTATAATCGAGTCCCGGTGTACCCTGTTGACCAGGAAAAGACCACATTCACTGGCCCTTTCGGCACTTTTGTTTATAGGCGCATACCCTTTGGGCTATGTAATGCACCGACGACTTTTCAACGATGTATGATGACCATTTTCTCCGATATGGTGGAGAAATTGTTAGAGGTTTTCATGGATGATTTTTTGGTGTTTGGCCCTTCTTTTGAGGAATGCCTTAGGAATTTGGCTAGAGTGTTGAAACGATGTACTGAGGCCAACTTCATTTTGAGTTGGGAGAAGAGCCATTTTATGGTTCGTAAGGGCATAGTGTTGGGACACATTGTGTCCCCTCGAGGTATAGAGGTAGACAAAGCTAAAGTTGACCTCATTGCAAGCCTTCCTCCACCCAATTCTGTGAACCAAGTCCGTTCTTTCTTAGGGCATGCATGTTTTTAGCATAGGTTCATCAAAGACTTAAGTAAAATATCACGTCCTTTGTGTAGTTTACTTGCTAAGGATGTACCTTTTATCTTTGATGAGACATGTTTGAAAGCCTTTGAAACACTAAGAGTGGCCCTTACTACCGCTCCAATTATGAAATCACCAGATTGGTCGCTTCCCTTTGAAATCATGTGTGATGCCTCAGATTATGTTGTCGGGGCAGTGTTGGGCCAAAAGGTCAATAAGGCACCATATGCTATATACTATGCTAGTTGCATTGTCTCGGATGCACAATCGAATTATATTACTATCGAGAAAGAGTTGCTAGCTGTGGTCTTTGCCTTAGATAAAGAGTTCCAAGGTCATCATCTTCACTGATCATGCCGCTTTGTGGTATTTAATATCTAAGAAAGAGACCAAACCTAGATTGATTAGGTGGATTTTACTCCTTCAGGAGTTCAACCTCGAAATTCGAGACAAGAAAGGATCCGAGAATGTAGTTGCGAATTATCTATCCCACATCTGTATTGAGCACACGAGTGATCCCTTAGCCTTGCACAACTCATTTCCGGACGAGCAACTTCTTGCGGTTTCACACGCGACCCTCCTGTGGTTTGCTCATATAGTAAATTACTTAGTAGTTGGCCAAATTCTGAAAACTTGGTCTAAGCAAGACAAAGACTGATTTTTTTCCACAAGCCAAGCATTATTTTTTAGAAGACCTGGAATTGGTTAAGTATTGTCCAGATCAAGTGATTCGGCGTTGTGTGCCTGAGAGTGAAACCCATAGCATTCTCACATTTTGTCACTCTCATGCATGTAGCGGCCATTTCAGTGGGTAGAAAACGGCCGCCAAAGTTTTACAATGTGGGTTCTATTGGCCCTCTGTCTTCAAAGATGCCTATAACTTCTATAGAGCTTGCATGCATTGTCAACGCATGGGCTCTATGTCACAGCGAGATATGATGCTGATGACCCCAATTTTAATTGTTGAGATTTTTGATGTTTGGGGCATCGACTTTATGGGTCCCTTTCCACCATCTTTTGGCTTTGAATACATTTTGGTGGTTGTGGACTATGTCCCCAAGTGGGTGGAGACAGTGGCAACCAAAACGAATGACCACAAGGTTGTGGTTAAATTCCTCCATGGGACCATTTTTTGTCAGTTTGGGTTTCCGCGTGCCATAATTAGTGATGGTGGCAAACATTTTTGCAACCGATTCTTTGAACCATTGGTGCACAAATATATGACCACTCATAAAGTTGGCACTCCCTACCATCCCCAGACTAGTGGTCAGGTAGAGGTTTCTAATAGGGAGGTTAAACACATCCTCAAGAAAACTGTGAGGCCCGATAAGAGAGATTGGTCCACTAGGTTGGTAGATGCACTTTGGCCCTATCGCACTGCATATAAGACACCCATCGAGATGTCTCTATATAGGATTGTGTTTGGAAAACCGTGCCATCTCCCTATTTAGTTAGAACACCGAGCTTGGTGGGCCATTAGGAAATTCAATTTTGATATGGCCAAAGCCGGTGACCATTGAAAACTCTAACTCAGTGAGTTAGAGGAGCTCCGCAATGATGCGTATGAGAGTTCTAAAATTTACAAGGCTAGAACTAAGGCATTTCATGATAAACATATTTCTCGTAAGTCCTTCGAGCCTCCCCAAAAAGTGTGGCTATTCAATGCCAAATTGCGGTTGTTCCTCGGTAAACTCCAGTCTCAATGGGATGGCCCATATGAGGTTATAGAAGTCTTTCCGCATAGGGCGGTTGAAATTAAAAATCCACAAGATGGTACGACCTTCAGGGTCAATGGCCAAGGATTAAAACATTATGTGGATGGTATTGAGAAAGAGGAGATGATTGAGGTTGTCCATTTGACGGACCCAATATATCTTCCATAGTGATTACTTTGGGTCTAAGAGACTTTAATTCCTTTAAAGGTGTAATTCCTTTGGTGTTAGCCGTACCCGAACAGCATCTGACAGTCTGGTATAGCCACCTAACTATGTTTGTAGTGAGTTCTAAGGAGACCAACTTAGATGATGGAAATTAGAGTTCAAATGGCAAAGCCTAGAACGCAAAGGTTTGGAATTTCCAACACTAAAGTCTGGTTTAAATACCCAGGGGTGTGGAGATTGCTTCAAAACCACCCCGGCTTCAACTCTGTATAGCAGCCCCATAGGTCGAGTTAGCTTTATGCGCCTCAATTTTAGATACCGAATCAACCAAATCTATCACCCTGTTGGAGAATAATGAAAGTTACAAGCACTGTTAGGGAGAAAAGTAGTACTTGTGGTTTTCACGTAAAAATTATTACTTTTGTTACACATTTTGATATTTTTTGATGTTCTATTTCTTTTTTATTTCAATTGTGCATTAAAGGTAGTAATGGTTTAAATTTTTATTTGAATTGTGATTGGATTTGGGAATAAAATAAAATATTTAAAAAAAATTGTGGGTTGTACTTGGATAAAAAAAATAATAATAATAAAAAAATGGGTTGTACTTGGGTTATTTAAAAAAGGCCCATCAAGACGCAGGGCCCACATGGGCGCCTGGCGAGCCTCCATAATGCAGACTCAAGACGGATGGGCTTGGCGTATGAGCGTCCTAAGCCCAAATGGCTACTGCATTCATGTCGCAAGAGCGGCTCAATTTCGCCGTTGGAGCGGCCCAAAATATGGTGCTCGAGCGGCCCAACTGGGCGCACGAGCCACCCAATCCAAAAAAAAAAAAAAACACATCATGAGCAGATGGGCCAGCCTAAGAGCCTATTGCTTTCACGCCACAAGAGCGGTTTACTCAGAGCACGTATGCCCAATTGGGCGCATTTGGCGACTAATTTTATTTTTTATTTAAAAAAAAACACCTGCAGATTATATTTTATTTCATTTATTTATTTACTTATTTCAAAAAAAAAAAAAAAAAACCTGCAGATTATATTTTATTTCATTTATTTATTTACTTATTTCAAAAAAAAAAAAAAATCGTGCATATATATATATATATGTATTTGTTCTTTCTTTATTTTATTTATTTATTAAAAAAAAAAGAAGAAAACAAACTTTAAACCGAACCCTGACACCTTTTTGACCATCACTCTCTCTCTCTCTCTTTTTCTCTCTCACTCTCTCATCTTCTTCTTCTTCAATTTCTTCATCTCACTGTAAACCCCACACACCCACAAACTCCATCAAACCCCACCATCACCAACATTCACCCTCTTTCTTCCTCACCACCATCTCTGTAACGCCCTCAAAATAATAACCCAACATACACAATAATAAGATACATTACTGAAGTAAATAAACCACAATTCATTCATCAGAGCATTTCTAAATAAAGACATTACATGTAACATCAACATAAATGCCCTAGGGGCTTACATCTTGCCAAGCCAACACTTGGACACAAAATTATGAGTTCTAACTCAAATACAAATAAAGCCATAGGCTTGATTGTTTACATGTAATTCAGATAAAAACAAATAACTAAAATCAAGGCTTCAAAGTCCAATTCCTTCCAAGCTAATTCCTTGGAGGTAGCGAATCACCGACTCAAAATGATGTTCTATATAGGGTGAGCCACAGCCCAGTAGAAATATACTAAACCAAATATAAGCATTGAATAAAGCAATAACACTTAATAGATGGTTAACAATGATAATCAGTTATATCAATATACAATCTTAAGACACTAATGTCTATGACATTTATCAATATCCATTATTATCAATGTGGCTCAGAACCTGGCCAAACTTACAATGGTGAACTATATAGCATATTCACATTACTTCCAATATCAACAACACAAATGAGGCTCAGGCTCATATCAAAACACTTCATACTTCCAGATTGATACACGTTTTAGTGCTGTATCAATAAAACACTTCAATATAAATAAGCACACATAAAAGTAATGCTAATGGAGTCCATCCCCTATCTCCTCCCAAACAATAAAACACTTCAATATAAATAAGCACACATAAAAGTGATGCTAATGGAGTCCATCCCCTATCTCCTCCCAAACAATAAAATCCAGTTTAGAGGTCCATCCCCTATCTTCCCCTAAACCGTGGAGTACATCCCCTATCTCCTCCCACACAAAATAATGTATGTAAACATATAACATATACAACACACAATCAATACACATAATGTCTCAGATAATTCAACAAATAAGATTAATGACTTAACCAATGATTAGTTTCAGTTATCCCTAATCCACATGCAATGTCTACAACAATCACGACTATCCTCCACCGATAGCCCAAAACAGTTATTTCTAGACTTGGAAATAAATAATTCAACAATTAAATAGACGAGTGATTTAAATTAACCAACTACCCCATTTAATCAATAAATTCTTCAAATCTCATGAATTTAACTAATTTCCTCAATGTTCCTCAAATTAAATATACAATTCAATTTATTTAAACAACTAGGGTTTTTCCCAAAATTACCAAAATACCCCCAACATATTAAAATGCCAGAACTTAGAACAAAACGTATACATTGGAGTAGGAAATCCCTACCTCGAAGAAATCAACAAAAATGGAGAAGATGGAGATGACGACCCAAATTCCAAAGTGCTCCAAATCCACAAACGTTCGGATCAAAACGAAGCCCTCGACTCATTCTAACTTTTTAATAAAGGATCTAGGGTAGAAACACCCTAAAACTAGATGAAACCTAGGGTAGAAGGTGTGTAGAGGAAGAGAGAAGTCGAACCTAGGGTTTGGAATCAAAAAGGATATGAAAAACTGATTAAATTCCCGCTGTTGTCTATTTAAACTGGACAGGCTCGCTCGAGCGAAGACATGGTCGCTCGAGCGACCAGACACAAGAAAGACTCGCTCGAGCCAAGAATGCAATGCTTCAGTTCGCAACCAGAAGCATGCTCGAGCGATGAATGCTCACCGAGCGAAGAACTCAAAACATACACCTCGCCGCCGAGCGAAGAAAAGCTCGCCGAGCGAAGAAACATCGCTCTCGTGTCTATTTAGACGCAATCGCTCGCTCGAGCGAAGAAACCCTGTCTCGAGCCACCAGAGACAAAACTCAACCCTCGCTCGAGCGACCAAACCCTCGCTCGAGCGACCAACCCAAAAACTGAATAGCAACACTTGGTTTCCGGATTCAACCAACCTGTAACAAACTTGCCCAACACAACCCATAGCTTAAGAATAGGGTGACAACAACAATTATATAATGACAGAATCTACGAAACCCAAGTCCGGATACAATAATCAAATGGGAAAAGACCGAGGTCGCTATAATCTCGCCGTCGGCGCCCTATTTCCTCTCCGTCCGTCGAATCTCCAGTGACCACCATTTTCCGGTAAATCATCCTTCTTTCTCTCTTTCTTCACTACTTAAAGGTAAATCATCCCTTTTTTGTTTCAAACTTCATATTTCTTCTCTCAATCTTGCATTGCAGTGAGATTTAAGGTTAGTTTACCATAGATCTAGTGTTTATCCTTAAATAATTTTTTTTTTTTTGAAAAAAAAAAATTTATAGGCAAGAAGACGATCACCTCTCCAGCACACGTGCGGTCCAAGAAAAAAAAGAAAACTCAGAAATAAATGTACTAATAATAATAATAATAATTTAGCTTATTTTTATTTACTGTATTTGTTTAGTTTAAATTGTTTAGTTAGTGATTCTCGTTAGTTTAATTAGTTAGTGGATTGTTGTTATTTTTATTTTTATTTTACTTGTTTAGTTAGTGATTTTATTTTTATTTGTATTTTCTGAATTTGTATTTTCTTTTCTTTTCTTCTACTAACTTAGATTGTTTAATTTAATTTTAAAAATAATAATAAAAATAAAAATAACAATAAATTCGGTGGTGTGATGACAATGAGGTTCTGAGTGATTTATGCATACATGTCGTATTTGATGAGTGCTGATATAATAGTTCCATATTTTTGGTTGTGTTGGTTGAATTATTTTGTGTAGATATGTCTTCGTCATCCCGCCGAGCACCCCAACAGCCTCACAATACCAACATTGCATTTATGGATGTCCCAACCGATGCTTGGGCCAACAAACCAGTTGCATGTGATACATCCTTTGATGTGGACCTCTTCCGTTTCCATCAAACCATTGCATGGAGTATTCAATAACTTGAAGACTGGGGCCTCCTAGGAGTACTAAATCGACATATCCTTGCATTGTGCGACTCTTTTATCAGCATATGTACATCAGCGATGAGGCCCTGGGAGCTCTTTGCTCCCTTGTTGATGGAGTGGAGTTAGTGGTCACTCCAGCTTCAATTGTTGAGGTTCTTCACTATTCCATGGACCCTATCAATGCAAAACAGTTCTTGGTATTCACTTAGGAACTCACCATCCAGGCACTGGTAACTGAATTTTATGAGGGGCATCAGGATGATGACAACCGTACTAGCATCCAGCAGGCTAATTTACCACGCCGCCTTCTCTTCTTCGATGTGGTACTGAAAAAGAATGTCATTCCTCTTGGCCATAAGGAAGATCGACGAGGGGACTTCCTCCGTGCTTTTCATCGATTTGACTTCGGGTTTTGGGTTGACATCCCTACTTTGATCTACAACCAGATGCATCGAATCCTTAATGAAGTCAAAATATGCAATACCCGGGGCAGTTCTACATGGGCCCTCCCTTTCGCCAACCTCGTCACTGCGCTTATAACAAACCAAGAGACATACCCACTTCAAGTCAATAAGGTTTAGCTTCCACTGCCCACACTTTATGGTAAAACCCATTGGCACCAAACCACTGCTTGTCTGCCGCCTCTTCTACTCCTCCCCGAAGCCCCAGCCAATCCTAATCAAGCCGCCATTCAGCAATCTGTGGTTGATCTCCGAATCGACTACCAGGTTTATCGGGATTACTCATAGGTGGCATTTGATGGGTATCAGCAGTCAGTTGCATCTTAGCAAACTGACTTATATGCATACCGGGATCTGAGTGAGCAGCGGTTTGATCAGCTTGGCGCTAGGGTTCATGATGAGGCGTTCGGGACTCAGACACTGATGCATGCCCTATTTGAGCAGCATTTCCCACCACTGCTGGATCTACATCAATTATATCTGTATATTTTCTTTGTTTTCTTTCCTTATTTATTTTGTTTTGTTTTATTTTATTTTTCTTTTCCTTTTATATTGTACCGGGAAAAAAAAAAAACCAATCAAAGTTTTTGTGTGTTTGGATGTCCTTGCCTCGCTGGATGTGTGCCCACGCCATCTGGTAAGATCCTCTCTCTCATTTTACTATCTAATGTACAATTGCTTACATTGAGGACAATATTGTATTCCACTTGGGGGGTCAGGGTATTTGTAATAACCATTCATGTTTGTACTTGTTGCACTTGATTGCGCCACTTCACTTAATGTTTACTTTGTGCCAGTATGGTAATGATATGAGCGTATGTTAATTGGGGAGCATAGTGGGCTTGTATGAAAAAGGTTTATTGGGTAAATACTCACATGTGATGTTTGCAATAGGATAGTTGTTTGTGTTTGTGGTATTAGTACACTTGTCATGAATATACCTTAATTCACATGAACACACTATCATAGCGATGACCTCTATTATAATCCCTGGTGTACATCATTGATAATGGCTAAGGTTACAGAAAAGAATAAATGAGCAGCCAAGATTCTTAAAAAAAAAAAAGAAAAAAAAAAGAAGACTTGTTTGGGTTCGTAGCCTTTTTAACTCGGGTTATTAAGCACGTAGGGGTGTCTCTACACCTAGTGTCCTAAAACCATCTGGTTTGGGAGTCATTGGTCCAATACTTGCTACATGGGTTAATTAGAAAGCTTAAGGGGCATAGAGATTACACAGTTAGGGAAAAATAAGAAGAATGACTTGTTCGAATTTGTAGCCTTTTTTGGTCGAGGTATTAAGCCCGTAGGGGTGTCTTCACACCTAGTGCCCTAAAACCGTCTAGTTTGGGAGTCATTGGTCCAATGCTTGTTACATGGATTGTCTAGAAAGCTTAATGGATCAGGACATTGCAATCGTTTCAAATATATATATATATATGAGAATCTTGGTTACAATAGTTTAGTTTTTCTATATATGTTGGGTGTTATTATGAGTTATACTGGGCTATTAAGTGGACAGTTAACTAATATGGAGATTGCACTTTACACCGAGGGTACTAATGACAAGTCTACTAGCATTCACAAGTATAGGGGACTTTACTTTTGTATTACCTGAATTGTGGTTTTAGCTCAATAGATTCCTTCACACTTGTCCACTGTGCCTTCAATGACTCATCATGTCTTAATATCACACCGTAGTGGCACAAAAGTTGGTTGTTAGGTGGAGTAGTGTGGTTAATTGTTGTTGAGCGAATGTGAATATGTTGATGTTTGTGGATATCATTTCTGAAAACCCTCACGAGACTATACTGGTCCACTTCGGGTAACCTTGTGGTTTTAAGGCTTTTTGCATATGCTAAATGCAATCATGATCCCCACGAAAGTGGCTTAGAGTATTTTACTTTTCTTATTTCATTTGTTTTTCTTGAGGACTAGCAAAATGTAAGTTGGGGGGTGTGATGTACGCTGAAAGGTACCACATTGAGGCCACTTAAGTTATAGTTTTAGTCTTTCAATTTTGTTTATTGGGTGGAGATGATGTGTTTCGTGCACTTGTATAGATTTCGTAGGAAATACGAAAATTCAATAAAAAAAGGGCGCAAAATCAGATCCTCTGTGCGAAAAGTGAATAATTCGAGCCAGCCAGACCACCTCACGTTCGGCCAAGCTTCACCGCATGTGCGACCCACCTAGGGATGCATGCACAGAATTTTTGGTTTGTTTTGCTGAGAATAAAAGAGAGAAAAATAGCCAAACCTAGGGTTCGAAAAAATTAATTGAAAGTAAAGGGAGGCTACGATTCTAAAGAGGTGATTTTCTCCTAAAGCTTGAAGGACACTTCCATGGGGGTTTCTTCCTTATCTTCTTTCTCTTCCCACTCCTCCATGAGTGGCTGGTCTTCTTTTCTAGGGTTTTGATGAAACCCTAGCCATGTAATAGGATTTTTCATAGGCTTTAATTGTGAATTGGTTTGAATGGATGTATGGATGATTTAGAAGTTTTTAATAATTGTTTCTTTCATCTTTTCAAGCATTTTACTCTCTGTGATTGTTTAATGCTTTCCATATATTAGTTTTCTTTGTGTTTGTATTCAAAGTACGAGACGAGTCATGCAATAAGAGACGGGTCGTATTGCTACCATAGTTTAGAGCAAACGCCTCGTACTACTCGAGATGATTCGTGCCTGTACGTTGAATGCGACAACTCTCTTGATCAATATTTCAAACTTGTAGTTGTGAAATATAGGGTAGTTCAAACCGAATTGCGATTGTTGGCCAATGTTAAGTCTTATTCATGTGGTTAGTGGTGAATTCTTTCCCTAGGATTTTTCCCGAAAACTAATATATCAAACCCTAATTTTAATTGTCAATTTAATTCTTCAATTTCATTTCATTCCTGTTTAGTCATAAAATCAATCTTATCTTTTTAATCAAAATTAATTTAGGAATTTAGCAATTGAATTAGTCTAATTTCACATTTGTCCCTTTGGGCGATACCTGGACTTGCCATTATTCTAAAAGAATTTGGTATAGTTTAGTGATTTATTTTTGGTGTGCTCAACGACCCATCAGTCTATCTTCGAGAAGCAACAAAACCCCTTCAATTGATCAAATAAATCATCTACACTAGGCATTAGGTACTTGTTCTTGACAGTTACCCGGTTCAACTTTCAGTAATCTATACAAAGCCGTAATGTACCATCTTTCTTTTTGGCAAACAAGGCCGGTGCTCCCCAAGACGAAGTACTAGGGTGGATGAAGGCCTTATCTAACAATTTCGGGAGTTGAATCTTCAACTCACTCAATTCAGCAGGTGCAAATCTATATGGAGCCATAGAGATCGGTGCCGTGTCAGGCAATAAATCAATAGAGAACTCGATCTCTCGGTGAGGTGGTAGACTAGTAAGATTCTCGGTAAAGACATCCGAGTATTCACAAACTGCTCTTGGTAACTCAACTCGAGCCTCATCACACTCACTACTCAAGAAACTAGCAAGTAGACAACTAAGTTCACTCTGCCCACGCGGATCATACACCGGTGATAAGACTCTACCAACCCGGTCCCCCAAGAAATGGAAACAATCCCTGTTCAAGGTACATACAGTAACCCTCTGACGGTAGCAATCTATAACAACCCGGTATGCAGACAACCAGTTCATACCCAATATAACATCAAAACAAGACATATCCATCAATACAAATGAAAAAGGGAAGTCGGCGATCGGCCACTTCTATATCACAACCCCGACACCCTTGTTTCCGAATCATCGCACCCCCAATAGGTGACACCACACAAATAGGAGATGCTAACTAGGCCAACTCTAATCCCGAAACCGATGCAAATGCAGGTGTGATAAATGAATGGGATGCACCCATGTCAATCAACACATTAGCAACTGAATTGCAAAATAAGAAAGTACCTCTCACAACATAAGGTGCTGGCACTAGACCTGGTGTGGTAACAGCATACACATGCCCTATAGGCATCTGGTCTACCTACTCAACCCTCGAAGCATAGGACTGATGCACTGACTTAACCGAAGAGGCTCCCTGATTGGCCCTCGAGGCCTGTGCTGACTATGCTAGCTGATGGCTCTGTGTCTGTCTCGAACTAGAAGTGCCAGGTGTGCCACCCAATTGTGGGCAAAATCTCTTCAGGTGACCCGCCTGCCCACATTGATAACATATGAGCGGCTACACTCTCCCCTGACTCTAGCTAAGAGAACGAGTTAAAGACGAAGCTGCTCGCTGCCCTCCCCCTCTCTGTCCGCAAACTGGAGACTTGTGGCCCAACTAGCCACACTTGAAAAAAGTGAAATCCCTCTGACCGTCTCTCCCTAAACCCGAACTTGGTACAGGAAAGGTAGACCTCAATTGTGCTCCCTGGGACTACTGAGGATTAGAACTTCTCTGTCTCTTACTGTCCCCTTGGGCATCCTGACTCTTCCTAGAGCTCCTCATCCTCTCCTCCTCCATCTGCATCACAGTCTCGAGATAAGCTGCTTCCTCTACGAGGTGTCTATAATCTCTAATCATCAAACCAACAACCTTAAACATTAGCCCGGTCCTCAACCTCTTCTCAAACTCCAAGCAATGACGTTCCTCAATCGCCACAAGCTCGGGTGCAAACCTAAACAAGCTAGTAAAGGTTGCTTCAAACTTTGTCATAGGTGTGTTCAATTGGACCAGCTTAGAAAACTAGTCTCTCAACTTCTCCCTAACTGTGGAAGGTAGAAATTTCTCCTGGAAGGTGTTGACAAAAGCCTCCCAAGTAACCTCAATGTGCTCACGCACATACTTCTACCACTGACTCGCATCCCCTTTCAATAGGAAAGACGCCAAGGTCACCCTCAACTGGTCGTCTTCGATGGTAAGCATCTCGAACGTTTTCACTATCTGCTCTAGCCACTCATCTACCATCAGTGGCTCCTTGGGATCACCCAAAAACTTATCTGAATTCGACCAGAAGAACTCTCTCTTCAGAAAAGACGGCCCTGCCTCAACTACTTGGGCCTGGACTTGATCCTCAGCCCTGATAATGTCCATGGATTCTCGCAATGCTCCAAGTATTTTGCGGGCTAAGGTGCCCATGGCCTAATGACCAACTGGTTCGGCCACATTGGCCTGACCAACACCCTCCTCCTGTGCAGGAATATCATCCGGTACTGGCATCTCCTGACGTCTAGGCCTACCACACCTACCACTACATCCATGTCCTGACATCCTAATAAAGGTAACAGAAGAAATTAGCACATTTACAAATGTGCCGAAGCTAACTCGCTCGCATCCTAATACAATGGCCAACAGTAATTCACTCTTTGTAAGCACTTATTTACATAAACAAATACGAATTTCATTTCCGAATAATAACAGTCCCTCGACGTTGCCAGAGTTCCAATTAGAAAAGGCAGTGATCAAGTGCTCTTCTAACAGGACTTCTAGGAACCCATGGACTTAATCAACATCCTAGAAATTTAATCCCATACTCATCTAATCACATAAGCATGTTATCATATAAGTACGTATTGTTCATACTTAAGTCTCTAGTAAGCAAGCCAAATCCATTGTGGTACTAACCACTTCCCACGTACCCAAAGTATTCAAACCCGGTACGCTCTGATACCAAGTTGTCACGCCCCCAAATTATTATAATCAGTTCAACTCAAAAGAGAAGTAATAATGGGAACGATATGCCTTCATTCATCGGAGTTCGTGTTACAAAAGATAATACATGCGATATACATTCATAAATATACATCCTGAATCTATTGTATGTAATATTAGTTAATGATTGACAAAAAGGATTCCCTACGGGCTTATATCTTTCCAAGTCATTACTTAGTTACACAAAGGTGAGCCTAGCTCAATACAATTTCTTGCCCTTGGCTATAAAAAAATATACAACAAAATAAAGAAGCCCTTGTCCCATGTATTCCTGCAAGCTATTGCCTTGGTGGAGGCATGTCACCAACACCTAAAAATGGTTTCCCAAGTAGGGTGAACCAAAGCCCAGTAGAAACATACTAGCACAGTATATGAGAATTAACAAGATATAAGTATAATGCATATGTTCATTGTCCAATGACAAAATTTGTGTAACTCTTTCCACAACCATGTTATATCAAAACTTACTCCTCAATTCATTCCATTTGTTTTAATAGATATATTCACTGCATTTAATCCATCAACAGGGGTTACACCTCACAAGTTTCCACAGATAAATCATCATATAAATTCATTCACTTCCATTTACCATTTTAGGAAAATTTTGTCCGCGGGAATCGGCACCCATGTGTACAAATGATTTTTGGGACTTTCACCCTGGACACATAGGCTAACTTAGTTTAATGGAGTCCATCCCCTTTCTTCTCCTCAAAAACATGGAGTACATCCCTTTTCGAAATATCATACATATACAATGTATATCATTCATATCATATTCAATGATAATGGTTAAAGGATTAGTTTCAATTCGCCTAATTCACATACAGTGTCTACAACCATCATGACTATTCTCCACCGATAGTCCAAAATAGTTATCTCTAAACAGATATACAATCTTTATAACAGATAATTCATCAAATTTCCATAGGTGAGTGATTAAACAAATCTAACAACACCATTTATGTATACATCCTCCCAATTTTACATTCCCTATACCAATTTCATTATTTGTACAAAATAATTACCCAAGACATTTTAAGGCATAACTCCTCATTTTCCAAATATCAACCCAAAGACCAAAATCAACTATTTTGACACATGGTAACGTTATACCCAAAGCCCAAAACCATTTATACAACACTCACATAAAACCCTTGGTTGGCTCAAAACCTCTCCAAAATCTCACCATTTTCACACAACAACCTATAACCAAGCTAAAACCCATATTAAGGTGAAGAGAGTCCCTACCTCAAGTTTAGAAGATCAATGGAGTAATCACGAAACTCCAATGATGCCGAAAGCAAATTCCAATTGGTTCTAAGTGAAGCTCCCAAGATGCTCTACCCTTTTTCCCAAGACTCTAGGGCGGAGAGATCAACAAATCAAAGAGAAAAAGTAGAGAGAGAGTATTTTAAGGAGAGAAGGTCTCACTTTAGGGTTTTTAGAAGAAAAGATCTAAAAAAGTGATGTAAAAGTCATTTTTGCAATTTGATATATGCACAGTCCGCTTGAGTGGAGGAGTCGATGCTCGAGCATCAGGCACAAAAATGTTACTCTGCACAAGAGCAAGAAAAGGCCTGCTCGTGCGCAGAATACATAAATCTAGTACTTTTGCAAACAATAGACAAATCGCTCAAGCACAAGAAGAGACACTCGAGTGTAGGAAACGCCGCTCGAACGTGGAAGACACTCCTCCAATATTTTTGCAGACGTGCAAAGTACTGAAGGTTTGCAAACCCCACTCAAGCGCAAGAAGACCCGCTCGAGCAGAGGACCAAAATTCTGGACAGGATAAGGTTTGAAAACTAAGCAACCAACCTGTTCCAAACATACCACCATGTCCCAATAACCAATTTAAGGAGGAATAAAGAGGAAAGAAAATAAACAACATACAGAAACAATAAACCTGAGTCTAGACTACTACAAGTGTCGGGTCAAAGCCAGAATCGCTATACATATCATTAAATGTGTAACTAATCAAAAATTGATACTTGTCAAATCACATCATTACGGATTGAATCGTGAAAGATTTATTAGAGTTTCAAACATTTTCTTTTCAACATCAACACCCATTTCCTATTGAAAAATCAGACCCATTTCATAAATTAAACACGTGTTAGAAAATAAAAAATCATTTAAGAAATCAAAACCCATTTAAAAAATAAGACCCATTTCATAATGATCAAATATAATTTCGCATCCCAAACTATTAAAGAATTACATCCATTTAAGAAACAAAATCCATTTCAAAAATCAAAATTCATTTCTCAATTCAAAATCAAACCCATGTCAAAAATCAAATTGTAAATAAAAACACACACAATGACTAACCCAACCAAACACCCTGTCATGACCCGAACCCGCCCCTATGGGTGAAGGCCATAACTGGCCAGTAATCAAGGGATTACCTACGGCCTCTGACTCATGTAAGACGTAACTCATCAGAGTAAAGGGGCCAAACGGAACCAAATTTAAAACTTTGTCCGTAGAGCTGTGCTTATATGCACATCATAACATTTCACATAAGTATTCATTAACAGCTCACATTAAATGGGAAGTTAACATGTAAACTGTACATATAGGATCATTCAAGTCTAAGCCAGTCAAACCCAAAGTTTATATACAAAATTAATATGATTCTTTCGCCAACATAACAAAACTATGTCAAAAGAACAAAAGAGGTGAAGATGAGTCACGTGCGTGAGACATTTGGGTTGACTGTGCAAAAACCTTGACTCTTTCTCACATATTTCACTGAGGCTGGGTTTGGACGTCCCTTGGCTCACCTACATAGACATGAATGAGCATGAGCAAAAGCCCAGTTAATAATATGAAATAAAGAAAGTAGACGAATGGGATTCACATATATCAAACGGCCTTGGCCCCATTTAGTATTCTATTTCGTGTATTATTTAGTACATTAGGCGATTCAAGCCCGAACATATCAAACGGCCCCTGGCCCACTTTGTCCTTTGACGAACGGCCTCAAGCCCAATTCATATATGTATATCAAACGGCCTTTGGCCCAATCATTCATGTCCAACGGCCTCCGACCCATTCATTGGCCCATTTATTCGTATCCAACGGCCTCTGGCCCATTCATTCATATCCAACAGCCTCTGGCCCATTCATCAGCCAATTCATTCATCTCCAACAGCCTCTGGTCCATTCATTGGCCCATTCATTCATATCTAACGGCCTTTGGCCCATTCATTGGCCCACTTATTCATATCCAACGGCCTCTGGCCCATTCATTGGCCCATTCATTCATATCTAACGGCCTCTGGCCCATTCATTGGCCCATTTATTCATATCCAACGGCCTCTGGCCCATTCATTGGCACATTTATTCATATCCAGCGGCCTCTGGCCCATTCATTCATATCCGACGGCCTCTGGCCCATTCATTGGCCCATTCATTCATCTCCAATAGCCTCTGGCCCATTCATTGGCACAACAAACACTTGTCGACAATTCAAATTAAAAAGCTTATAAGACTTATACAGAAATAAGGGATTGGACAAATAACATACTTCAAAATATCTTTATTAAGATATTACTCACAATGTTTTGCCAGTGGATTCACCCTTGAGCTCGACCCTACACATTACATAACACATGGGTCACAAACGATTCAATCCGTTCTTAATTCACACATCCCTCTTAGGCTTCTTTCTTATCCTTGTAATTCATTCATAATGGTCAATGCATGCCTAAGAGTACTTAGAAGTGAAAGAGAACGGAAAATGAAACACAAAACATTTTCATAAAATTTCTGAAACATGTGTCGTCGCTCGAGCGTGGGTTCCCCCACTCGAGCGGACCCTTATGGTCTGCAAAAGTACTAGTTGCCTCATTTTTACGCTCGAACGTGACTTCGGTCGCTCGAGCTAGAAGTCATTCTACATAGCTCCCCGCTTGGGCGCGAACTTCTTTGCTCGAGCAGACATCAATGTCTGCAACAAGTTCTGGGAGCTTGCATTTCACGCTCGAGTGGCGATCTCTCCGCTCGAGCGGACATGCCGAATTTTGGGTATTGCAGAACTGTTCTTCAAGTCCAAACTCGACCTCCAAGGGTCCAAAACTCACAATTTTGGTTCAATACATGCAAATACATTATATATCATGAGTATACAAGCAATATGAGGCCAATTACTCAAAATCATTGTCGCATTCTCAAATTATTCAACATTTCTTTTGTGTAATCAAAACTCATGCCTTCAAACTTTATACAAGCTCCATACCTTCAATAATCAAACATGCATGTCAAAAATATGGTGCAAATGGTGTTTATTCTTATGAAACTCAACAAAGCCATACTTGCATGTATGATCCAACTCTCAATCTTTTGTAATTGACATGCTAGATGTTAGATTATGCAAATTCATGACAATTCATAGCAACTCTATGCATGCATGTGCATATAGACCCCAATCTCATCAAAATCAACACAACTCATGTTCTTGATCACCATTTAATCTTGAATTCACAAAATCACAAGCTCAAACTCATGAATTTACTCACCTAGGAGCTTTAATCTTCACAAATTCTAGTTAAATCTTGAGTGTATCTTCAAGATTCCAAGCCTTTTGATCAAACCTTAGATTGTCTTCACTCTCTCTCTCTCTAAATTCGCGTCTCTCACTTCCTAGAGAGCTAAATTCAGCCAAAATGAATTAAAAGAGACTAATTGAGTGAGCATGAGCCTTTTTATAGGCTCTCATAAACATATTTCATTTATCAGTAATTAATTGAGCACTAACTCATCGATTTAATTTATTTAATCTGATCCAAATCAATTTTCAATTAAATTTCACTGTAGGCTCTAAAAATTACGCCAATCACAACGGCGTAGTCAATTTCAATTTTAGTGGCCGACAAGGCCTTCAATTTCCATTTTATAATAGTAAGTTGAATAGATATTCTTACGATGAACAGATAGAAATTCAAAACCACATATATTCATATAAATGGCACTCAAAATCATATCAAACACATAATCACAATCACAATTAAGATTAATTAGCATAATACGGAGCAGGTTTATCACACACCCACCCATGTTAGAAAGATTTATGATTTAAGATTGATGAATTGTAATTACAACACCAATTTCAAACTGAATATAACACACAACTTTTAGTTAAAGACATGAATGATCACATAATATCGATGCGAATGACATAACACCTTCCCTTTCTCAGGAGGAGAAGTTTGAGAGAGACAAGAGGAAGTGTCATTCACTTGGGTGGAACCAAAGCTTGCTTGGTAGGTGTTGTTTATTTTATGACTGATCTCAACCATTGATAAGAATGGGTTAGATTGATCTTAGCCATTAAAAATAATTATATCTCTAAGACAATTGTACGGCATTTACAAAAATCCTCGTCTTACTATATTGATTTTGTGAATTTTCACATCTTGGAATTCGTTGACATTTTCTCGTCATGATATACGAAACCTAAGGCGTTATGGAAATTTTGTAAGACTTTGGGGCATAAGCCATGAGGTCCTAGGTTCCACTCTCTCTGGTCGACAGCACATACGATTGGTAGGATGAACCTTCTAGGTTTGGACGAATCGTACTCAGTGTCAGGAGTGTAGGTTCGAATCCCCGCTTGTGTGGAAGTTCGTGACTCACCACTACATGATTGAAAGGCCATGCTATGTAGCAATCACCTAAGGATGACCTCTGGGGCCTCGGCTTCTTATAGGGTCTAATCCTAGAGGTTGCCCATATGTGGTTAAACCTTTTTATTGTAAGTTGCCAATGTGAACATTCATATTGTAAGTTGCCAATGTAAACATTCATACTATGATTTGAATAGTTGGGTAAATATTCACATTGTTGCACATTCATATTGTGAAATTTATTTTTTTTTATTTTACATAATTACTTATTCAAGTGAGATCTTATTTAATAGATCTTGTTAAATAGGTTTCAAAAATATATAAATTTCATCAAAAATAAGTACGTAGAAACAAAAGTCATGAATTTTTTAAGTTTAATGTACAAAAATAAAATAATAATAAAAAAAGGTTCAAATTAGACACTACAAGAAAAAGGGGATATGGCAACATATTTTTTTTTTTTTTTTTTTTTACAATGTTTATGAAAACGCCGCTATTTTTCAATTAAAACAAAGTTCAAATTAGAGCGCATCATTAGCCCATATCAAGTTGCTAAGGGCTACAAAATATCTATAAGGGTAAAATTGTTCATAGAAGACCCCCAAATATGAAAATTAGGATTTGGTAGATCAAATTTCAAAATAATAAGACTTATTGGAATACAAAAATATTTTATGGACTAATTGGAATACAATCTCATGAAAGGAGATTTTATAATAAATTATGCTTTTTTTATTTAGCACACTGACACAATAAAAATGAAATTCCTAAATATTTTTCTATGCAATAATAAAATTATCAAAAGTGTTACTTAAAATATATTTCTGATATCATTAGAAACTGTTAATTAACTTAATAATTTGTTAACAAAATTGGTCATTTGTTATGTGATTAGAAACTTGTAGGGACGAAATGTAATTTCTAGAATAGCAAAGAACAATTGCATTTTTAGCAAATGTCAAAGATGTATTTATAATTTACCCTTAAATTTTTGGGTTTGATTTTCAACATCTTCAACACATGGGCGTGCCTGTGGGCAACATATCTTCAAAACACAAGCTTGATATGTGTTGATTCTAAATTTGGATATATATTCACAAAGGGTTTGATGTTGGTTGTCGATGGTGGTTGATGGTGGCCAGTTTTAGGGAAGGGATGGGATGGGAGAGGCCATTTGGGTTTCAGTATATAATATATTCAGATATGAAATATGGGTATTTTTAGACATAGGGACTTACTATGAAGGGTAAAGTTGATATTTTCAGATAAAAAAGATGACATCATCCATTTTTATGTTAGACAAATCAAGGTAAAGGGAACATGTTAAATTGATAACCAATTTATGCTTTAGAGGCAGTTAATGTAATTATAGAAAAAAAAAATGTAAGATTCATTGTATTTTATTCATACCTTAAGAAGATATAATTTACCCATAAATAAAAAATAAAAATTTAAAAATGTTTATGTTATGTATTTTTATAACAGTTGAAGCAACGAGTAAAAGGACATAAAGTGATTTTTTTTTTTTTGACAAATATAGTGTTAGTATGTTAATAATTAAATTACAACATACATGAATGTCTCTCCATAGACTTGAATCTGAAAACTTCACCCTAGCACTTAAGTATCCTCTCCATGATCACTTGAGTTATAATCCAGGTTAGAATGTGAGGTTTGTCAAATAAAGATTATTCGGCTTTAGATTTCTTATGTGCCCTACATCATGTCCATTCACATTTTGCGAATTCATAAGAGAAACAAAAAATTATGAGAGAAAAAAATAAGAAAAAATTGTTCACATTCTATTTTTTGCTTTCTATTTACGTTGGACAAAGAAGCTATTAAAAGTTATCAAAATGTAGAACACTACTATATATACTCGCATAGTAAGAAAATTAAAAATATTTCTGTTGCGTTATGCTACTTTGTGTTAAAAATTATTTAAAACAGATCTATAATTTGAACTCTTAAAGTGAAAATTACTAATTATTGTGATTATATTATGAATATTGTGGTTACGATCTATTTGATTCCTGTTAATGCCACCTATCTTGTTTTAATATGTACCTATCTGTTTATTTCAAGAATTGCATAGCCAAGTACACTATACCACCAAACTTTATGAATGGCAAATAACCAAAAGAGAAAATCAACTATGTTACAGAGTTATATTATTGTACTTGCTATATTTGTTGTTGACATTATACAAATATATCAAAATATGTTGTGCGATATATACATAATTTGTTAATTGGTTATCGCCCCTCAATAATTGATAGAGATGCCTTACTGTCAGAACATATTTTGTTGCATTGTGACCGAAGATCGACATCTGACAAGCTTTTAATTGTGAATGTAGGTTGTTTTGGATGTGGAAGATGTATTTCATTACTTATCATGAGAACCACAGTAGACATTGTTGGCCTATCCGCAACATGGTCCTGAACACAAAGAAGGCCAATATGTATACATCTCATTACTTTAGACCAGGAACATGAATCAATCACTACCTCATCCACTAAGTCTGATGCCTGGCTTTCGTTGTTCAGTTTCCATGCCTAGAATAGTTCCGCATATGTCCATTTATGAATTAGTAGAACCACATATAATGGTGGTGACTAACAATATTTGAAAGCATGTAAAGGTGAAATTAGTGCACTTACATAACCAAGGAGGTTCAAATATTTTTTATGATAATGGAAAGACATATTCCTCGTGCCACTGACCATCTCTAGTAGCAAAACACCAAAGCTATAGACATCTGACTTTTTTGAACATAGCCCTCCCATTGCATATTCAGAAGACATATATCCGCTGCATTGAATTAGAAATTATTATATTTATGTTTACCCAAAATTATAGGACTTAAAATCAATAAATATAATATAATTGTTCTTAAAAAAATTAAAGATTAAAAAAAAGGAAGGGGACAAAATTATTTCTTGAATTACTTATATTTCCTCAATATATATTCAGTCATTTCACTGAATGATGAACAAAAATAAAATTTATGTGCTGAAATGAAAATAACTTAGCCTCATTCGTAATTCTAGTCTCCATCCCAATATTCAATGATATATTTTAAGTTCATTTTCAAACTGGTGAGCTTGTTGTGATCCCTACTAGTGGCTATTTCCATTATACTTTTATTTGTAGTATTTCAAACATAAAATGTTCCATATCAATACATAACTGCATCAGTAGGGAAAATAGTTAGCAAAATTGAGCAAAATCTATTGAAGGAAAGAAAGGATCCTTACAATGTTCCCACAATTTTGTGAGTGTTTTCCAATTCTTGCATCACTTGGAAAGTTTGTGCTAACCCAAAGTCTGAAATTTTCGGATTCATGTTATCATCTAAGAGAATATTGCTAGCCTTCAAATCTTTGTGAATAATCCTTCAACAAAAATCGCGATGGAGATAAAGAAGCCCTCTAGCAATACCCAAAATAATGTGGAATCATTTAGCCCAATCAAGTTGCACCCTTTTTGTTGCATCTAAAGCATGAACAAGAAAAAAACAAGTCTAAAAATTTCTTTCCAGAGTGCTAGACATAGTTGTAGTAACAATATTGAATGGTATGAACAATTTGCAAGAGGAAAGATGAGACCATAAACCAACCAAAGAGAAAAGTATCCAAGCTTTTGTTTGTCATATACTCATAAACCAATAGCTTCTCTTCCCCTTCAATCCAGCAACCCAAGAGCCTAACAAGATTCCTACACTATAGTTTGGATATTAGTATGATCTCATTCTTGAACTCTTTCACTCCTTGCCCTGAATACTGTGAAAGTCTTTTCACTGCCACTTGCTGTCCATCTTCTAACTTTCCCTGTAGTCCACCACTTTTAGTAGTTAGTACATCATATATATGTCATCTTAATTCATATATTTAAAAACATAATTAGCTTATAACACAGGTCCAAATCCTCCTTCCCCAAGTTTGTTTGTCGTGCTAAAGTTATCGGTAGCGGCTAATATTTTATCAAAGCCAATAATTGGTAGCTCTGAAGTGTCCATTGAATTAGCCATTTCAAAGTCCTTTCTCCTATTTTCTTCGTTTACTGATGTACAAAAATTGAACCATAGAACCGAAAATTATTTAGATTTCTCAAATTTGAAATATGTTAATAATAATCATAATCGCTTGTTACAATTCAATTATGTAGCTTTCTTAACTCTTTGATTCGCTCTCCACTTGTGCAAACCATACATGAAGGCACCCAAGAGGATAACCACAGAAATTGTTGTAAATCTGATGATGAATTTTTCATCATTTTTCTTTATCTTTTCTTAAAAAAAAGAAAATAAAAGAAAAGAAAAAGATAATGAAAAACAAATTACAAAATAAAAATGATATTGCTAATCCTATGATATTAAGGCACAAATCAATTAACTTTACCCAGCTCTAAATATGAAAGGCGAAGGAAGAGGTCGTTCCCGACAAGTGAAAACTGCTGAATATCCCCAAGGTCTCAAGACGAAACCATGCAATGAATTCCAGTCACATATGCATATGCCACACAAGAACGGTTACTCAAGCACCATTGTTGGCAACTTAAGGAATCCTCGATGTACAAATATTCATAATGATCTGGCAGCTTCATACTACTCAGCTTCCAAAACCCATCATTTTGGTCTTTCCTAATGATGCTAAGCTGCTAGTGTTCTTTTCGCAAAGCAGTTCAGTTTTCCTCACACAACCACCTGCCCAATTTCCTTTCCACCAATCCTTAGTTGAATTTGGTACAAACCTTTGCAAGCACTCACAATTTGTAGACTTATTCTTATCGCAAACTCCAAAAGATCCACAAACCCCATAAATATCACATCGATTGAGGAGTGCCATCCAAGCGACATATGAGTTCTTGACCTGTTCATCCCAGTCCATTTCCTTCAAAGTTCCCTCAGGTGTTAAGAAAATAAATTGGACATAAGAGGTGTTGTCAATGTACCATGTGACATACACACTTCCTTGCTGATTATCGCATTCTTATTGTCCAGTACCGCTATAAACTTTGATCCATCCCATGGACCACTTCTCCAGTATGGCTTGGAACCATTCCAAATGAAAACCTATGGTGGTGTGTCTAGTGAAAACCCACCAACATACTCTTCCGGCGATGGGCCATCTTTGGTTAGCCAAGAAAACACGAAGCGTTTCTCTCTTGTTTTATGTTAATGTATATCTATATGTTTAGATGTGTTTAGAGAGTTGTTAATCTGATAGACCATGTATATCTATATAGATAGATACGTATGTATGATTAGATAGCTATGATTCCTCCAATATAAAGGAGACCATGTACATTGGTTTTAGATAATACATTTTACATAGAGACTCTCTCTCTCTCTCTCTCTCTCTCTCTCTCTCTCTCTCTCTCTCTCAACTTATTTTAACATGGTATCAGAGCGTAAGGTTATGTGTCATTAAGCAGAAAACTTCAAATTTTTTGGTATTTATCTTTGTTCTGTCATTGTTTAGATTTTTTTTATTCTCTAAAAATTTCACATAGTCTACCAAAGTGCTCGGAATCTTCTCACGATTCCAATGCCACCAACGACGTCCTCAGATAATACCACATGCGCCCTCACGCGCTACTTTTGTCGCTGGCGCGTCACTTGCTTCCACTTCCATTATCTCACGTGCCTTACGTCGCCTACGTCAGGCTTAGCTGCTCGCACCCTAGCCGCTACATACTCATGCTACTCGTGCTGCCTAAGCTACACGCGTCTGATTGCCCCACGCTGCTGCTGACCCACGCGGCTGACGTCAGCTCTAATTCGGTTTAGCCTCAAACCGGTTCAGCCTCTTCAATAGGCTTGTTCAATCCATTTTTTGGCCAGTTCAGACCCGTTCCCCACTGATTTTAACCCTCTGAATTCATTGGTATCCTTAGTTTTTTCAGATTCTGCATCTACAGTAGTGTTTTTACTTCATGGATCGTTCAGACTCTTCTCACCACCCTATTTCAGTTGTTCTTGACAAGTCCAATTATGTCTTATGGGCCCAAGCCATGTTTGGCTTCCTCAAAGGCAAGAAACTTTGGTGTATTATCACTGGGGATGTGCGCAAACCCACCCAAGAGACTGCTGAATCTGCTGACAAACATACAGACCGCTTGGAGGACTGGGATAGTCAGAACTATCAGGTCATCACTTGGCTTTGGAATACATCTACTACATTTATCAGCCTTTAGTTTGGTCGGTTCCAACTTGACTCTGTTTCGACTCCAGCAAAAGACATGGGATTTTTTGAAAGATCGATATCAGACTATTGGTCTTGCTCACCAATATCAGCTTTAGAGTCATCTTCACCGTATACGCCAAGAGCCAACTCAGACTATTAATGATTTCCTCTCCCATATTTATTCTGTTTGGGATCAACTTGCTCTATCTAAACCTCCATGGCCCTATACTGAGGATGCTTCCTTGTTTACTACTTATCGTGACCAACAGCGATTGGTTCAATTTCTTATGGCTTTAACTCTCTATTTTGAGCCGGTGCACATATCTCTCCTTCATCGCACTCCTTTACCCACTCTTGAGCAGGCTATTTTCGAACTACTATCAGAGGAAACTAGGCTTGGTACTCTCTATCCACACCCTGTGGACTTTGTTCTTGCTACTCCCTAGACTCAGAGTTCTGCTTCACAACAGCGGTCCACTGCTTGCAATTACTGTCAAATCTGAGGTCTTCTGTCTACTCATCTTCTAGTTCATTGTCTAGTTCGACTTTGCAAGTTTTGCAACAAGAATGGTCTTGGTCATCTACAACAAGATTGCTTCTGCAATCCAGCCGGAGGTAACTCTTCTGGTTCATCCTCTCGCCATGGTCCTTCCATTGGGAATTTTTCAAGCGGCAACTCTCAACGTTCTGGGAATCAGTTTAAGTCTATGCCTGTTCATCGCACTGCTACTATTGCCTCAGAGGATTTACCTTCTTCTGTGCCTATAGACCCTTCTACTCCAGTCTTTTCTTAAACTGATGTCGAAGCCATGTTCCAACAATTTCTTTTCACTTTTAGTACTCCTCTTTCTACTACTTTGTCTATCACCTCAGGTAACACTTCCTGGTACTTTGACTTAGCTTGTTGTAATCACATGACCTCTAACTCTACTATTTTTACTTCTCTATCTTCTCATCCTTACGTTTCTTCTATTCATACTACTGGTGGGTCTCTTTTGTCTGTAAGTAATGTTAATTCTGTTTCCACATCTCACTTATCTTTATATCATGTGTATCTTATGCCTGCTCTTACCTTAAATCTTATCTCCATAGGTCAGTTGTGTGAGCATGGTCTAACTGTTACCTTTTCTCATATTGGTTGTTTGGTGCAGGACCCTCAAACGGGACGGACTCTTGGGATTGGTTGTAAGCATGGACGTCTCTATGAACTCATTCACCTTCATGTTCCGATTTTTTCTCAGCTCGCAGCTCCTACTATTCTTCTCTTTTATCTCCTTTTCAGCTTTGGCACTGTCGTTTAGGACATCTTTCTATTGGCCGGTTAAATTTTTTAATTTCTAGTGGTCAATTAGGTCTTGTCAATTCTGATACTTTAGATTGTTTGTCAAGTCAACTTGCCAAGCAACCTGTTTTATCATTTAATAAAAGTGACTCTATTTCTCTTGCAGCTTTTGATCTCATCCATTCTAATATTTGGGGCCCCTCCCCTACTCCTACTATGGGAGGCGCACTCTATTTTGTTGTTTTTATAGATGATTTTTCCCATTTTACATGGTTATTTGTTATGAAAAATTGATTTGAGCTCAAACAACTTTATTACAATTTTGCTACAATGGTACAAACCCAATTTTCTAAAACTATTAAGCTTTTTCGCTCCGACAATGCCATGGAGTATAAGGATTTTGATTTTCTTTCTTTCCTTTAGGGTCATGGTACTCAGCCTCACCGTTCATGTCCCAGTACGTCTCAACAAAATAGACATGCTGAACGGAAACATAGGCATATTCTCAACACTACTCGAGCTCTCCTTCTCTCTTCCTCTTGTCCGAAAAAAATTTGGGGCGAAGCCACTCTCACTACTGCTTACAGTAGATGCGCTCCCGGGAACTCCTCGACATCCACGCTCGCGAGGGGGGCATGAATCTCGTCTTGTTCCGAGCTACTATAGTTTAGACTCAATGTCACAGTTCTGAATCTAATCTCGCAAAGTGCAATGCGAGACCGATAAATCACCAAAGAGTCCAAATCTGGCAAATCATTTTGGAAAACTGATTTTATAAAGAAGTGCCAAACATAGACTGCTTTACCAGATACAGAGTCGTCACCTTAATATTTTATTTTGGGGGAATTTAGGAAACCCTGACTCGTGCCTAAGGCCACGTGTCCGTCATCACCGAAGTTGCCTCGGCTCGGGAACTTGGGTACGAGAGGGGAAGGTCATGCAATGAGCACCCCCGCTTGCCCGATCAAAGATCGGCCTTTACTAACATGATATGTGGTTTTTGAAGACACATGTGTTCTTATTCCAATTAATTAGCTAATCTTACTACGTGATGCGCACAACAAACAAGCATAGACTAGATCGCCTAATTTGGAACAAAACATTGCATGTTCATTTTGTTGAAAACGGTTTGAAGTTTGCTACTCGCAAGTAGGCTAAAACGTGGATTCAATGAATTGTTCCAATTCAAACAATCCAACCTTCACCTACATGCATTCAGGCAGTTAATCAAATAAGCAATTAGCCTTATGGCAAGCATGCTTAACATGGCAGTCAATAACACACATGCAGTATGCTAAAGCGTAAACACTCACAGTGTGCTCCGAGCCAAAACAAAGAACTAGTTAGAAATCATGCATGATCCTAGTTCATGTTAAGATGGCTAATGCAACACACGTGAAAATGCAACTAAGATAGGCTTGGCCACCTAGGATGGCATGTGAAATGCAACTTGGTACATGTATTCAACTTGGAATTGAAATACAATGCAGTTAGTATGATGCGCCGAGCTCGGTGCATGCAAAATAGATGAATGATGCACGCATGCAAAGCATAAGGTATGCTAATTAAATATGCTCTAAAACTAACCATCGTAAGCGGTTAAGTAAAAGGGAGAAAGAAATGGGGGTTGGAAGACATGCATCACACACACGCACGCTTATTACAACAATACGCCCTCTCGACGCAGGGACTAAATAAGAAGCTAACAAGCAAATCTAAGTTAATTAAACTAATTATTACAAAACAAATTAATTAACTAATCCTAGTTAACTAATTATTACAAAACAAATTAATTAACTAATCCTAGTTAACTAATTATTACAAAACAAATTGAAATAGCTAAACGCATTAACTACTTAATTAAAGGACGAATGCATAATCTAGCTAAGTAAAGAAGCTACATAAAAAGGTAAAACATGAGGTTCACAGAGGGAGAAGACTGGATGCTTGCTCGGTCGCCTCGTTCGGAAATCCAATGCGATGCCCTAATTTGCCTCTGTTTTCAATTGTTTCCAGAACACTGCACAAAGCTCCAGAAAGCTGAAACTCCATCATGGGAACCTGTAGGAGGGCTACCGACCGGTTGTTGGGGAAGGAGACCACTTGCCGGCCACTATCTACACTGAAAACCAGAAAAAGTGGTCGGCCACCTAGTAATACTAGTCTGCCAACCAATTGTTGCTACTGAATTCCAATTTGCTGGAACAGAGAGTAAGAAAGGGCATGGCAATGTATTTGCAAAATATGTGTGCACAACCACCCTCCCTATCATGTCATGAGCTCAAAGGAGTGTGGTTCTCGACCCTCGGGCCACCAAACGTGCATTTCAATGCATGATGGCCGAGAGGCGAAGTTGCATAATTCAATGTAAAATGAATGCGTAAGTAAACACATAAAGCCTAGAACTCTATCATGTATGATCAAGAGCGTCGGCGACCGGGAATTAAGGCACATTTCATCACTTTAAGTATGAAACACCCCTCATTTCCCGTGTTTGGACTAACACCTATTCCAAACACAATGCAACAAAAGCATGGCATACACAATGCAAACAACAACTTAGCATACTCAATGTAGTGTGACACGATCAACTTAACAAAGCTAATGACATGCGAACAATGCTAATGCATGCATGCACAATGCAATGCTACAAGGACAACTTAGCAATGTTAGGGACATGCATACACAATGCAAAGAAACAACTTGGCATACACAATGCAAATAACCACATGGCATGCACAATGCAATGTAAGATGGCATACCCAATGCAATGAACAATAAACATGCGAACAACATGTAAATAAACATGCTAAATGGACTTAAACCAAAAGGGGGTAGACCTCAGTCATGCCCAAATCAGTGGCCATTAGTGATAAAATTAAGGCACATAAAACATATACAAGCATGCACATGCAATGGCCTAATGACTAGGCCTAAGAGCACGACTCTCAAGAGTGCTCAAAGAGTGATAGAAGTGGAAGTGTAACAATACTAAGTGCACAAAAATAAGGTAAGAAATGATGCCAAATCATTCAAACAACACAAGTATATCGTGCAAAGGTCCTAAAGCGTGAGAGCTAATAAAGAGGACTACAAAGGAGGCATGCAATACATGACACAAATGCATGAACCAAACATGGATAGAGCTGAAATAGGTCAAAACAAAAACCTAAAGATGCTTAGGTAGGGGGGTCAAAGACCTAGGTATGTAAGCATACAAGCTAAGCCATAAAAGAGGCAACAATGCACAACACTCAAAGACACTTAGAGAGTGAATGAAGTGGGAATATGACAATGCTACACACTCTGAAATAACATGATGAATGATGCCAAATCATGTACACAACACGAATAAAGCATGCTATGGTGCCCAAAGCTTGAAGCTAGCATAGGCACTTGTACTACAACTATGCAAAATGTGAAACATGTAACAAAGGCAACCCAAACAGTCCTATAACATGTTAAAATCAGCCTAAAACATGCGTGGAAGGAAGCCAAAACAAGCTAGCATGAAGGGCATAAGGCATGGTGAATGCAAATCAAATAAGGTGGTTTACACTACACCCGTTAAGACCAAGCATGGAATGACTTAAGCAACAAAAATCAGAGTTATATCATGAAAAAATAACCCTAAAAAAACATTAAAATGATGCCTTGCAAGCTAAGGCATGAAGGCATACACAATGATTCATGTTAAGGCATGAAGGGGGAAACCCTCCAACGCATTGAATGAGTGATAAATGCAAGTGCATGAGCATGAAACATAGACTGAAATCACATAATAAATGATGCCAAATCATTCAAATAGTCCAAGTAAAGCATGCTAGTGGACTTGACACACAAAGCTAACAAGCTAAAATGCACTATAGCTATACAAAGCAAGTCATGCATGGCCAAAACAACACAAATCAGAGCTAAAGCATGTTAAAACATGGACAAAAGCTTCTTTAAGTTAAGCTAAAAACATGCTAGAATGACATGTTAAAGCATGATGCATGTTAGGCTATTTCATGGAATTGCACTACAAGTACATGGAGCATGCAAAATGTGACTAAACCAAACCCTAACATAGGTATGACATGGCAAAACATCACCAAAAACATGCTGAAATGGACTCAACATAAGCTAGAAAGACATGCTACTTTATGAAGCATACAAGACTAGTTTATGAAATTTACACTACAAGTGTATAAGGCATGCAAGAGCCAATGAAACCAACCGAAAAAAGATCTAAGGTGTGTTAGAATAACACCCAAAACCTACTGATATGGCCTCAAAACCAGCTAGGAAGACAAGCTCAAACATGTGGCACACAAAGCTAGTTTGCAAGATTTACACTACAAGTGCATTATGCATGCAAGGGATGATCCAGACAACCGAAAACAGTGGCATGACATCTCAAAATAACCCCAAATACATGCTAAGAATGAGCCAACACAAGCTTAACAAACATGCTCAAACATAAGGCATGTGAAATAAGAATTCAAAATACAAGGAGAGGGGATGACTCTCTCCTATTTAGGACCCCAAAACCACCTTTCCAGCACTGAAAATCCTTTGGATTTCAGTGGTAGAAAGGTCATGAAAAGGCTACAACAAGAGCCTAAAGGGATGGCTCAAAACAATGCCTAACAAGACCTAAGAGGGGGTAGATCACCCCCAACGAAAAAGTGACCTTAAAAAAACTTTTTAAGCATGGAAAAAAAGAAATTTTTCCAGTTAAGAGTTAAGCTTAAAACAACATGCAAATAAGGCTAAAAGCTTAAGAACAAATGGTGGTTTTAAGGGTTAGAAACTCACCCTTGATGACCACATTCAAACCTGTAACTTCAGCAGGTTTTTCAAGCTTAAACCAGTCCAAGAACTCCAAAAACAACCTCAAGGGACCTCAGCTCCAAGAGTATGGTGTTTGAGTGTGTTTGTGTGTTAAAGTAAGACAAAACTACACTTTTAAGGCACAAAATCAAGAACAAGAGGAATATAGAGACAAAGCTATATCTATAACTCTTAAGGCAATTTTTCTGAACCTAGAGGAGGGACGAGGAGGCTCCCATTTATAGAGAACAACAGCTAAAGCTTCTACGAGAATCTAAGGCTCAAGGCCATCCCTCTATACACGTGTATGGAGGATGGCCTCAATGCCCTCCAGCTGTGCGAACTGGAGGAAAATATCTCCAAAAAGGTGACAAAATGTAGCTGACCACTTAAAGTGGCCGGCTAGCTACTTAAAGTGGTTGGCCAACCACTTTATGTGGTCTCCCAGAACAACAACTGGTCGGCAATGGTGGGAGAGAGTCTAGAGGATGAAAACAAGCAAATGGTGTAGTAGCCGACCACTTTTGATGGTCTAAAGATCAGGGAGACCAGTTGTCAGACCAAAAAATTGGCTGGCAGGAGGAAAAGTGGTCTCCCAGGGGAAATACTAATCTCCCACCCTTATACCAACTTCCAAACAAGGAAAACAAGGTTTGTACAAAAAAACAAACCAAAACGGATGCATGACGAAAGTTTGGGAGGCAAAGGGCGCAGCTGGGAGCCTCGAAAACTAGCTGACAAGCACCAAAAGTGGTTTACAACTACAAAAGTGGTCTTCCAAACCACAGTGGCCCTCTTGGTGAAGGAAACAAGGTGCGGCTCAAAAACCACGCCAAACGGAGAATGTTAAGCAATCCCAAGACAAGGCACGCAACCGAAGGCTCCAAAAACCGAAAACCAGTCTCCAAACGAGAAAAGTGGCCTAGGACCATGAAAAGTGGTCTACGACTACAAAGAGATGGTCTACCAGACCACTCCCTCCCTCCAGGGAAGAGAAACAAGGCCTGGTCCTCAAACCGAGTGGAAACACAAAGAGTTAAGAGGCCCGAGGGCAAGGCTCTCAACCAAAACTCTGAAACCTCGAAATGAGCACAACATGCACTATCACCGAGTGCTCAATCGATGACGTCTGAGTCTTAAGGTCAGTAAAAAATGAGGTGTCTACAGTTGCCCCTCTTTGACAGAACTCGAAAGTCATAAGTGACAGGAGTGAATGTCAAAGCCCAGAGACGACCCATTTTTGACAAGGCTGAAGACTTAGACAAACATGCAAGATAACAAAGAGATGCGCCTGCAGGCAGGGGCAAAATGCAAAGGACATGCACAAAGCCAAACATAACTTGTGATCATGCAAATAAAGCTGTAATGAAGCAAATATGCACACTAAATGCAAAAGTTTATGCAAGTGAATACAAACGAAACTACATTACATGCATAAAGGATGTAAGAGAATTATACAATTCTCGCTACGTCTCACACGGAGTACATACAATGCCGTCTGGTTCGTCCGGTCGTTCCAGCTTCAAATGAATCGTACATACAATATCGTGCCTGCAAAAGAAAGAGACTCAACAGGTACAATATTGTTAGAAACATGCATAGCAATGCAAGTGAAAAGCGCGTGACAACGCAAGTGGAGGGGTGCAGGACAATGCAACCTAAGTGTGACGTATAACATTGCGAAAGGGGTGCATAACAATGCAACCTAAGTGTGACGCATAACAATGCGAAAGGGGTGCATAATAATGCAACCTAAGTGTGACGCATAACAATGTGGAAGGGACACATGACAATGCAACCTAAGTGTGACGCATAACAATGCGGATGGAGGTGCATGACAATGCAACCTAGGTGTGACGCATAACAATGCGGAAGGGATGCATAACAATGCAACCTAAGTGTGACGCATAACAATGCGAGAGGGGTGCATAACAATGCAACCTAGAAACATGCATAACAATGCAATGCACTAACAAGTGCAGATAAGATGCGCGAGATAGCACGAATGATGCAATGCACTAACAAGTGCAAATAAGGTGCGCAAGATAGCGCGAATGAAATGCAATGCACTAACAAGTGTAGACGCAAAATAGCGCAAATGATGCAATGCACAAACCAGTACGATACGCAAAATAGCGTGAATGATGCAATGCACAAAATGGTACAATGCGCGAAATAGCGTGAATGATGCAATGCACAAAACAGTACGATCCAAAAAATAGCGCGAGTGATGCAATGCACAAAATAGTGCGATACACACAATAGCACGATGCACTAAACATCGCGAGTGCACAACAAAGTGCGAATGCACAAGATAGTGCGATGCGCTAAACAGCGCGAATGCACAAAACAGTGCGATGCACTAAACAGCGCGAGTGCACAAGAAAGTGCGAATGCACAAAACAGTGCAATGCGTTAAACAACGCGAGCGATAAAACTGCACAAAACAGTGCGATGCGCAAGAAAGCGCGATGCGCTAAACAGCGCGAGTGCACAAAACAGTGCGATGCTATAAATAATACAGTAGATGCAAGCAAAGGGGGGCAAACTCCAACCATGCTGGAATCATGAGCGTAGGAAAAACAAACAATCAAGCGCGCACATAACGCAACCTGAGAAAAATTCCAAACACGCTAAAATCGTGTGGGGAAAAGGGACACTCAAACAATGCTGAAATTGTAAGAGGAGATCCGAAAACAACCCGCTCAGGCGCGTACACGACGCAACCTCAGATAAATTCCAAATACACTGAAATCGTGTGAGGAACGAGGACACTCAAACCATGCTGAAATCGTGAGAGGAGGTCCGAAAACAACCCGCCTAGGCGCGTACACAACACAACCTCAGATAAATTCCAAACACGCTGAAATCGTGTGGGGAAAAGGGATAGTCAAACAACGTTGAAATCGTGAGAGGAGGTCCGAAACCCCCCCCCCAAGGCACGTACACGACGCAACCTGAGATAAATTCCAAACACGCTGAAATCGTGTAAGGAACCGGTACACTTAAACCACGCTAAAATCGTGAAAAGAGGTCCAAAAACAAACCGCCCAAGCATGTACACGACGCAACCTGAGATAAATACCAAACATGGTGATACCGTGTGAGGAACGACAGACTCTAACCATGTTGAACTCGTGAGAAGAGGGATACAAATTCCAAACACGTTGAAATCGTGTGAGGAAGGAACAAACTCTAACCACGCTAAAATCGTGAGAAGAGGGATACAAATTCCAGACACGCTGAAATCGTGTGAGGAAGGAACAAACTCTAACCATGCAGAAATCGTGAGAAGAGAGATACAAATTCCAAACACGCTGAAATCGTGTGAGGAAGGAACAAACTCTAACCACGCTGAAATCGTGAGAAGAGGGAAGGCAAATTCCAAACACGCTAAAATGTGATGAAGGAACAAACTCTAACCACACTGAAATCGTGAGAAGAGGTCAGAAAACAAGCCGCCCAGGCACGTATACGACGCAATCTGAGATAAAACATGCCCAGGGCCACGGTTCATGCGTCTTGGGAAAGCCTCGGGGGACAACGATCCTAAACGTTGCGGAGCGTAAAGGGATAAATGATACAAGATAACACAAGATGCAGATAAATGTAATAAGTGCAATGATATAATACATGTTACAACATGTTATACGCAATGTAGAGCATGATGTTTAGGGAATTCAATAAACAAATAAAGCGGCACTTTAAAAAGCACCTCACGGGGTGAGTGGCAGTGAACCGCTCTACTCTGACGGGGATCTCCCCTCCATTGTGTTCTTCAAACTATTACCTTGTGCTCTTCAAACTCTTACCTTCAACTCACAGTACAAAGTCCTGAAATGCTGACAAGGGGTAACTTCTGCATACAGAAATCCCAAATGCCATTCTCCTTCCTGATCACATTCTTAACTTTTCCTATTCTTTCACGGGGTGACAGACTAGGTTGGTTCAGTATCCAGAATCGAGAAGCATACCCGCTACCTCAACCTATGGGGCTTCCATACAGATTTCAAGCCGGGGATACACCCCTGGGTGTTCAAACTAGACTTTAGTCTCAGAAATTCCAAACCTTTGTGTTCTAGGCAACCGCCATTCGAACTCTAGTTTCCATTGTCTCAGTTGATCTCTTAGGAACTCATTGCAAACACAACCAAGATACCTTTGGCAGGGACGGTGCTGAGGGAGAGCACTTCTTATCGATGTTCTAGCAAAGGAACTACCAACGAGTACTGCTCACTTTGAACACATAGCTCAGACAAAGACACCGCTTCACCAACATACAATTTCATAACACAACATTCTAGTTTATTTGGCACACAGCTTATATAGCACACTGCTCATTCTGAACACACAGCTCAAAACACAGTACTCGATTTATTTGGCACACAGCTCATTTTGAACACACACACACAGCTCATTCTGAACAAACAGTTCATTTTGAATATACATGATGTAGTAACAGAACTTGTAGAGGTCGAAACAAACTCAGATGCTCCAAAATTTCCCTCTTTTCTTTTAAACACTCGAAACAACTCAAAACAAGAATCGAGACAAACAAAATAACAGACACAACACTCAGACGTATTCCAATGGCAAGAGACCTCTTAGTTCACGAGGAGCCAGTTTCTTCGGGTATTGTTTCCCACCTTTTCTCATTTGTGATTCTCACGTCACACAATCCTCAGGCCCTGTTTTTTTGAAAAATCCCTTTCTTCACTTTTTCTCTCATCGCACATCTCTCTATTCTTCAATCTCTCATTTTTTATCCCTCCCCTGGGTGGTTCATGGATAAACAAGAAGTTGCGAGCTCTTGCCCCTAGCATTCTACTAAATTCTTCTTCTTCTGCTCACAACAGTGAACTTCCCCACAGAGGGGTTGTGCTACAACTGGGTGTGTAGCCAATCTTCAGCTGACATTGGTTGACGATGCTCTGCTAGGGAGTTTGGACCCAATTAGATGTGTCCAGATGAGGAAGTGGAACATCTTGGTCCATTCCGGTTTGTGCTTCGCACTTGGCTTGATACCTCGTTGCTTGGAGGGTGAGAAAGCTTTCAGCCCTTTTGTTGTTAGCTTCAGTTGTGCCCTTTTTTTCTGGCAAATACGGTGCCCTTCTTTGGCAAGTATGCATTGATAGCGGGGAAAAGGCAGGAAGCCTGACTCAACTGTGCCCCTAGTTCATCATTTTGACTATTTTTTGTTTTGGCTTTCTAGTAAAACAATTTTGACCAAAATAAGAGTTAGATTAGCATACTTGTTCAATTTTCTGATTCAAAATCATGCAAGTCTGGTTATGAGCACTGAAAATTTTCCTTTTTTGGGTCCAAGAAATGGTCAAGTTTTGGAAAATAATGGAATAATTTTCAAGAGAATTAGTCAAGTTTAGTAAAAATTCTCAAAAACTATTTTTGCAAATGGCCACTACTTGACCAACGCAGAACTTACTCTCGAGATGCACAACCTCAGGTCCGAAAGAAAATTGCCCCATGTCTGAACGACACTGTATGGCAATGGAAAATTGCCCCTTGTTTGAATAGTACCGCAGCACACTATAATCAGTCCTCAAAGTGACGATCACAACCGAACTCTCGGATACACAGAAGACAAAGATGATCAAAACCATTACATGGACACAATTGATTTGGAGGTGTTTACGGCTGGACTTCATAATGAAGTTGCCAACGTATCTGAAACATAGGAATCAAGCCTTAAGTAGTTCGGGTTAAGGTACACTCGAGTATTTAACCTCTCCTTTTACGCTCTAACTTTTGCCAAGGTCGCCCTTTCGGGGTTTTCAACCTTGCGAGCTTTGTTTTTCTTTTCTTTTCATCTTCCTTTCTTCTTTTCTTTTTTTTCTTTTTTCATCTTTTCTTTTCTTTTCTTCTTTTCTTTTTTCATTCTTTGCATTTTTTCTTTTTTGTTCTTTTTCTTTTTTTCTCTTGCTCTAACTTTTGCCTGGGTCACCCTTCCGAGTTTTCGGCCTAGTGAGCCTCTCAAGGGTAAAAGTGTAGCTTTGTCCATGTAAAATGGTTTTAGGATCTGGAGGCCATTTGAATCTAGGAGAACGGTTGCTGTTCGTTGATGATGTAAAAGTCCATCTAATGGGGCTGAATTTGCATCTAGTGTTATGGATAGGAACTTAATTATCCTTCAGCAATACTTTCTTCTTTCCTCCTTTCTAGGATTTGGCATTCTTGCCGATCTTCGTTAGCATGAGAAACATCCCAATTTTTTACTCTTTGAGCACATTTGACATTTTTGCTGCTCCTAGTTCGAGGGGTGCTTCTGATCTAGTTTTGCCAGCTTCCTTTGATCATATTTGATCTTCTTGATCTAACTTTCTCGCCTCTTGTTCGAGGGCTGCTTCAAATATGGCCACACAGGTCTCACATCGTAGTTGACCGTTGAACATTCTAAATCCAAGTTCAAGGTTTGAAAACAAGGGGTCGAGTCTTGAGGCTGAGAGGGATCCTTGGTTGCACAATCTCAAGAGTGATTCCACACAGGTCTTCGCGGGATGGCGCAAAACATTTTTTGAAATCTTTTAAGAAAGCGACTAGTCACTGGCGCTGAAGACAATGCGGAACCAATCTGGATCAAGCCAGGATCCTTCTCAATACTCACATTAACAAACATGATCTCATTCATTAAGGGCTTAGCATGCCTCTCTTTCTCTCAAATTGATCAAATTTTTGCAAATCCCGAGGAATTCCTTCCTCTTCGTTTTCATCACAATGTTCAAAAAGTTTTGAAAAACTTAGGTCAATGCAATAATTTTAAGGCACAGAAAAGCAGGTGAAAAGCACTACCGTTTCATTCTGATCTTCTGGCACAACTGGCTTCGAGGCAGAAACAACTGCAAAAGGGGTGAAAATCACTGCTATTTCATTCAAATATGTTGGCATAATTGGCTCCAAGGTAGAAACAGACTCAAAAGAAAGAGAAAAAGACAAACACAAAACAAGATAGTGATATCCGAGGTAACAACCCCGAAATCACCTGACTTTGGCAAAACAGGACTGACTCGATACAACAAGACAGACCCAACTGACTCAGTACAAAAAGACTGACTCTATACAACATAACAGAACTAACTCAATACCCAGGTCAGAAAGTACAAAAACTAGTATTTGCAAATGCTCAAAATAGTGCATGCCATATGCCACATCTGGAGTAAACTAAGTGCCGCTCATAGGTGGTTCATCCACTGATCACATACTCGTAGTATCCCCCAAGTACACTGATCCAGTGATGATAGACTTTGCAGAGCTTGGTGGGATGATGAACTCATTGTCAAACAAATCCTGCACTTCGTGGCAAAGACGAAAGCAATTGTCGGTGCTGTGACCGGTTTGTTGATGGTACGCACAGTACTGGGTCGCATCATGACCGGGTGGAAGACGGCCAGGGAGAGGTCGAGGTTCGAGGGGTTTGAGATGGCCTTTTTCAACAAGGATTTGAAGAGCCTTGGACAACGGCATATAGAGAGCATGGAAGACCCTGCGACCTCGAGGTAGATAGTTCGAAGTTTTGGGGTTTCGATTGGATGCTTTAGCAAAGAGATCGGCAAGTGTAGGCTTGGTTTGCTGATGTTTCCCAAGTGCGGGTTTAGAGTTAAAAGGATCATTTTTGGTACAACGGCCTTTCTCCCGAAGTTCCCCTTGGCTCGAACTGCCCTCGTTCTGAATGACGAAAGTGTCATCCACAGTTTTTGCAATAACTACGAGCACTTGCTGTTTGTTCAATCCCCCGGCTTTCAAAGCCTCAACAGCACACATGAGTTGTTTATAGGGGTCTAAGCCTGCCCTTAACTTGTTCTTACCATTCACGTCAGCCTGGTCGAAGGTTTGGGTTGCTACATTAGTGCGAAGCCCAGTTATTGCCGACACGTCATTGCCCAAACTTGGGATGACTTCATGTTAGCTGAGCTCAATTACAATTCGCCCTAATAGTGGGGCCTCTTCTGGTGTGAAATTTTCGGCATGTGACGTGGTCGATGGCGGAGCTGACATTCCGAAGGCTAGATTAGCCACAGCTCTCTAAAGATCGCCGATCATTCCCATTAGCTCAAAAGTGGTGGGCTCACGGGTTTGAAATGGTTGGGGTTCCCAGATTGGATGTGCGGTGGGTGCCCTAGACGGGCGTTGCATTTCAACATCGGTCTCACCCTACATGGTGATTCCCTGGTTTAATGCCACTGCCATGACCACAATTTCTTCTGAATTCTGTGTCATCATGAGTCTGCTGAATTGAATAGAGGTGATGTGACTGGTGACTAACGGATCAGATGAACCGGTGGGCCTTGACTAGCCTTTCTCTGTCTTGCCTCAGTGAAAGAACACACTGGCTGCTCTGAACTGAATCTCTAACCTGACAAAGTCTATCAGCACAAGTCCGATGTACTTGGGGGATATTGGAGCCCTCTGAAGCTATAGTTCGATGACCACCCTAGCAAAAGAGAAAACAAGCAGCATCTCAGCCCAATTTTACCAGAACAAATATAGGCTTATCTAAATGATTGTGCTCTCTACTGAATTCTGCCCAAAATTCTGCCTGTAAACTGATACCCTCAGGTAAAACTGATTCTCCCAGATACTGATGCCCTTAGGCCTGATAGCCAGACTTGCAAACTGATACGTGCATTCCTGTAAAGACACACTCTAAAAGCACATAACAAGCAAATGAGCGCCAAAGCACCCCCATGTCGGGGTAGGGTTTCCTTGTCCTATTTTGTCAGGAGCTAGGGTTTCACTACGCGCACAGCGGTTTCACACAACCTATAACCGGATAAACAACCTGTCGTAGTTTGGAATGGTCACTATGGATTCTGAATATGTACTAGGTCGAATGGTCAAAAAGGGTGCCCCGTTAAAAACCGGGGTTTGTGTTCCCATCGTGGCAGAGCCCGTAACCAGTCAACCTTATGGCACACATCCTCAGGCTAACCGTTTAGGAATAGCAGATGGCGAACATGGTGACTTAGGCGCACCAATGCAAATAAAATGCAAAGAAACACATAAGTAAGAACAAAACAAGATATCATAAGTTCGAGTCAAGCTCTCTAATTCCCCAGTGGAGTTGCCAGAAACTGTAGATGCACTCCCGGGAACTCCCCGACATCCACACTCATGCAGGGGGCGCGAATCTCGTCTTGTTCCGAGCTACTATAGTTCGGACTCAATGTCACGGTTCTGAATCTAATCTTGCAAAGTGCAATGCGAGACCGATAAATCACCAAAGAGTCCAAATCTGGCAAATCGTTTTGGGAAACTAATTTTATAAAGAAGTGCCAAACATAGACTGCTTTGCCAGATACAAAGTCACCACCTAAATATTTTATTTTGGGGGAATTGAGGAAACCCTGACTCGTGCCTATGGCCACGTGTCCGTCATCACCAAAGTTGCCTCGGCTCGGGAACTTGGGTACGAGAGGGGAAGGTCTTGCAATGAGCACCCCCGCCCGCCCGATCAAAAATCGGCCTTTACTAACATGATATGTTATTTTTGAAGACACGTGTGTTCTTATTCCGATTAATTAGCTAATCTTACTACCTGATGCACACAACAAACAAGTATAGACTAGATCGCCTAATTTGGAACAAAACGTTGCATGTTCATTTTTTTGAAAACGGTTTGAACTTTGCTACTCGCAAGTTGGCTAAAACGCGGATTCAATGAATTGTTCCAATTCAAACAATCCAACCTTCACCTACAGGCATTCAAGCAGTTAATCAAATAAGCAGTTAGCCTCATGGCAAGCATGCTTAACGTGGCAGTCAATAACACATGCAGTATGCTAAAGCGTAAACACTCACAGTGCACTCCGAGCCAAAACAAAGAACTAGTTAGAAATCATGCATGATCCTAGTTCATGTTAAGATGACTGATGCAACACACGCGAAAATGCAACTAAGATAGGCTCGGCTACCTAGGATGGCATGTGAAATGCAACTTGGTACATGTATTCAACTTGGAATTGAAATACAATGTAGTTAGTATGATGTGCCAAGCCCCGTGCATGCTAAACAGATGAATGATGCACGCATGCAAAGAATAAGGTATGCTAATTAAATATGCCCTAAAACTAACCATCGTAAGTGGTTAAGTAAAAAGGAGAAAGAAATGGGGGTTGGAAGACATGCATCACACACACGCATGCTTATTACAACAATACACCCTCTCGACGGAGGGACCGAATAAGAAGCTAACTAGCTAATCTAAGCTAATTAAACTAATTATTACAAAACAAATTAATTAACTAATCCTAGTTAACTAATTATTACAAAACAAATTGAAATAGCTAAACGCATTAACTACTTAATTAAAGGACGAATGCATAATCTAGCTAAGTAAAGAAGCTAAATAAAGAAGTAAAACAAGAGGTTCTCAGAGGGAGAAGACTGGATGCATGCTCGGTCGCCTCGTTCGGAAATCCAATGTGATGCCTTGATTTGCCTTTGTTTTCAATTGTTTCCAAAACACTGCACAAAGCTCCAGAAAGCTAAAACTCCATCATGGGAACCTGTAGGAGGGCTGCCGACCAGTTGTTGAGGAAGGACACCACCACGACCACTATCTATCTTGAAAACGCCGAAATGGTCAGAATATCGGTCACCGCCGATTGTTCTTTGTTGAATTCGATTTCTTTGTCGAGAGCAAGAAAGGGCATGGCAATGTATTTGCAAGATATGTGTGCACAACCACCCTCTCTATCATGTCATGAGCTCAAGGGAGTGTGGTTCTCGACCCTCTGGCCACCAATCGCGCATTTCAATGCATGATGGCCGAGAGGCGAAGTTGCACAATTCAATGTAAAATGAATGCGCAAGTAAACACATAAAGTCTAGAACTCTATCATGCATGATCAAGAGCGTCGGCGACCGGGAATTAAGGCACGTTTCATCACTTTAAGTATGAAACGCCCCTCGTTTCCCATGTTTGGACTAACACCTATTCCAAACACAATGCAACAAAAGCATGGCATACACAATGCAAACAACAACTTAGCATACTCAATGCAATGTGACATGATCAACTTAACAAAGCTAATGACATGCGAACAATGCTAATGCATGCATGCATAATGCAATGCTACATGGGCAACTTAGCAATGTTAGAGACATGCATACTCAATGCAAAGAAACAACTTGGCATACACAATGCAAATAACCACATGGCATGCACAATGCAATGTGAGATGGCATACCCAATGAACAATAAGCATGCGAACAACATGTAAATAAACATGCTAAATGGACTTAAACCAAAAGGGGGTAGACCTCAGTCATGCCCAAATCAGTGGCCATTGGTGATAAAATTAAGGCACATAAAACATATACAAGCAACACATGCAATGGCCTAATGACTAGGCCTAAGAGCATGACTCTCAAGAGTGCTCAAAGAGTGATAGAAGTGGAAGTGTAACAACACTAAGTGCATTGAAATAAGGTAAGAAATGATGCCAAATCATTCAAACAACACAAGTATATCATGCAAAGGTTCTAAAGCGTGAGAGCTAATAAAGAGGACTACAAAGGAGGCATGCAATACATGACACAAATGCATGAACCAAACATAGACAGAGCTGAAATAGGTCAAAACAAAAACCTAAAGATGCTTAGGTAGGGGGTCAAAGACCTAGGTATGTAAGCATACAAGCTAAGCCATAAAAGAGGCAACAATGCACAACACTCAAAGACACTTAGAGAGTGAATGAAGTGGGAATATGACAATGCTACACACTCTGAAATAACATGATGAATGATGTCAAATCATGTACACAACACGAATAAAGCATGCTATGGTGCCCAAAGCTTGAAGCTAAGATAGGCACTTGTACTACAACTATGCAAAACGTGAAGCATGTGACAAAGGCAACCCAGATAGTCCTATAACATGTTAAAATCAGCCTAAAACATGCATGGAGGGAAGCCAAAACAAGCTAGCATGAAGGGCATAAGGTATGGTGAATGCAAGGCAAATAAGGTGGTTTACACTACACCCGTGAAGACCAAGCGTGGAATAACTTAAGCATCAAAAATCAAAGTTATATCATGGCAAAATAACCCTAAAAACACATTGAAATGATGGCTCGCATGCTAAGGCATGAGGCATACGCAATTATTCATGTTAAGGCATAAAGGGGGAAACCCTCCAACGCATTGAATGAGTGATAAATGCAAGTGCATGAGCATGAAACATAGACTGATATTACATAATAAATGATGCCAAATCATTCAAATAGTCCAAGTAAAGCATGCTAGTGGACTTGACACAAAAAGCTAACAAGCTAGAATGCACTATAGCTATACAAAGCAAGTCATGCATGGCCAAAACAACATAAATCAGAGCTAAAGCATGTTAAAACATGGACAAAACCTTATTTATGTTAAGCCAAAAGCATGCTAGAATGATATGTTAAAGCATGATGCATGTTAGGCTATTTCATGGAATTGCACTACAAGTGCATGGAGCATGCAAGAGGTGACTAAACCAAACCCTAATAGAGGTATGACATGGAAAAACATCACCCAAAACATGCTGAAATAGACTCAACATAAGCTAGAAAGACATGCTACTTCATGAAGCATACAAGACTAGTTCATGAAATTTACACTGCAAGTGTATAAGCCATTCAAGAGCCAATGAAACCAACCCAAAACAGATCTAAGGCATGTTAGAATAACACCAAAAACCTACTGATATGGCCTCAAAACCAGCTAGAAAGACAAGCTCAAACATGAGGCACACGAAGCTAGTTTGCAAGATTTACACTACAAATGCATTATGCATACAAGGGATGATCAAGACAACCAAAAACAGTGGCATGACATCTCAAAATAACCCCAAATACATGCTAAGAACAAGCGAACATAAGCTTAACAAACATGCTGAAACATGAGGCATGTGAAACAAGTGTTCAAAATACAAGGAGAGGGGATGACCCTCTCCTATTTAGGACCCCAAAACCACCTTTCCAGCACTAAAAATCCTTTGGATTTCAGTGGTAGAATGGTCATGCAAAGGCTACAACAAGAGCCTAAAGGGATGGCTCAAAACAAGGCCTAACAAGGCCTAAGAGGGGGTAGATCACCCCCAACGAAAAAGTGACCTTAAACAAACTTTTTAAGCATGCAAAAAAAGAACTTTTTCCAATTAAGAGTTAAGCTTCAAACAACATGCAAATAAGGCTAAAAGCTTAAGCAAAAATGGGAGTTTTAACGGTTAGAAACTCACCCTTGATGACCACCTTCAAAGCTACAACTCCAGCAGGTTTTTCAAGCTTAAACCAGTCTAAGAATTCCAAAAACAACCTCAAGGGACCTCAGCTCCAAGAGTATTGTGTTTGAGTGTGTGTTTGTGTGTTAAAGTATGACAAAACTACACTTTTAAGGCACAAAATCAAGAACAAGAGGAATATAGAGACAAAGCTATATCTATAACTCTTAAGGCAATTTTTCTGAATTTAGAGGAGGGAGGAGGAGCCTCCCTCTTATAGAGAACAATAGCTAAAGCTTCTAGGAGAAGCTAAGGCTCAAGGCCATCCCTCTATACACGTGTATGGAGGATGGTCTCAGTGCCCTCTAGCTGTGCCAGCTGGAGGAAAATATCTCCAAAAGGGTGACAAAATGTAGCTGACCACTTAAAGTGGTCGGCCAGCTAGTTAAAGTGGTCGGCCGACCACTTTAAGTGGTCTCCTAGAACAACAACTGGTTGGCCATGGTGGGAGAGAGTCCAGAGGATTAAAACAAGCAAATGGTGTGGTAGCCGACCACTTTTGATGGTCCAAAGATCAAGGAGACCAGTTGTCAGACCAGAAAAGTAGCTGACAGGAGAAAAAGTGGTCTCCAAGGGAAAATACTAGTCTCCCACCCTTGTACCACCTTCCAAACAAAGAAAACAAGGTTTGTATAAAAAACAAACCAAAACGGATGCAAGATGAAAGTTTGGGAGGCAAAGCGCGCAGCCGGGAGCCTCGAAAAGTAGCTGACAAGCACCAAAAGTGGTTTACGACCACAAAAGTGCTCTCCCAAACCACAGTGGCCCTCTAGGCCAAGGAAACAAGGTGTGGCTCAAAAACCACCCCAAACGGAGAACGTTAAGCTGTCCCGAGACAAGGTACGCGGCCGAAGGCTCTGAAAATCGAAAACTAGTCTCCAAATGGGAAAAGTGGCCTACGACCATGAAGGGATGGTCTACCAGACCACTCCCTTCCTCCAGGGAAGAGAAACAAGGCCTGGTCTGCAAACTGAGTCGAAGCACAAAGAGTTAAGAGGCCCGGGGGCAAGGCTCTCAGCCGAAACTCCGAAACCTCGAAACGGGCACAACATGCACTATCACCGAGCGCTCAATCGATGACGTCTGAGTCTTATGGTCAGTCAAAAATGGGGTGTCTACACTTACACTATCAATTGTATCCCTACTCTTGTCATTCATAATCACACTCCCTATGAGTGTTTACATTGCACTCATCCCCTTTATACTAATCTTAGGGTCTTTGGTTCTGCATGTTTTGTTCTTGTCCAACCTCATGAACACAACAAACTTGAACCTCGTTCACATCTTTGTTGCTTCTTGGGGTATGGTATTGAACGTAAAGGGTATCATTATTGGGATCCTATCTCCCAGCGCCTCCGTATCTCTCGTCATGTGGTTTTTTGGGAACACAAAATGTTTTTCTCCCTCTCCCAATTCCGTTTATCCACTCTATCCCCCTCTTTATTTTTTCCTAACTCTTTTGCATATCTATTTTCTGATGAGATTGATAGAGGGCCCCTGCCTGCACCTTTAGAGACATCCTTGCCTACTGGTCTTTCTCGTGAGCTTGCTCACTCTATTGGTCCTACTCTCACTCCTTCGGGCTCCTCACCTTCTATTGAGTCTCTCCCATGCCTTCTGGCTCTTCTCTCTTCCACTCGCCCACACCGAGTAACACAACCTTCTACTGGTTTTCGTGATTATATTGTTGGTTCCACTGCTTTTTCTACTCATGAACCTACCTCCTATCGTGAGGCTTGCTCTAATCCTCTTCGGCAGCATACTATGACTAATGAATTGCAGGCTTTAGACAAAACTCATACTTGGGACGAAGTTGATCTTCCTCCTAGCAAGACTACCCTTGGCTACAAATGGGTGCACAAAATCAAGACACACTCTGATGGCTCTATTGAAAGATACAAAGCTCGCCTTGTTGCTAAAGGCTTCAACCAGGAATATGGTATTCATTATGAGGAGACCTTTCCTCCTGTTGCACGTCTCACCTCTGTTCGCAACTTGATTGCAATTGCTGCCACCTGTCAATGGGTCCTTTATCAAATGGACATGAAAAATGCATTCCTTCATGGTGATCTTCTAGAGGCGGTCTACATGCAACCTCCCCCTAGGTCTACCTATTCGCCTTATAAGGTATGCAAACTTCAACGTGCCTTTTATGGTCTTAAGCAAGCCCCGCGAGCTTAGTTTGCCAAGTTCAGCTCTACTATTCATGATTGTGGTTTCACCTCTAGTTCTTATGATACTGCTCTTTTTGTGAGGAAAACTATTCAAGGGACCACCCTGCTTCTACTTTATATGGATGACATGATTATCACTGGTGATGATGTGGATGGTATTCTTCGCCTCAAACAGTTTCTTAGCCATCATTTCGAGATGAAAGACCTTGGTCCTCTTAGTTATTTCTTGGGTCTTGAAATCTCTCATGATTCCACGGGTTCGTTTCTCTCTCAAGCTAAGTATACCTCTGATCTTCTCTTTCGTGCTGGTCTAAAAGATTGCAAGACTGCCTCCACTCCATTGGAGACTTAGAGTCGTCTTACTCCTCTTGATGGCACTCTATTCTGTGATGCTACTCTGTATCATCAGCTGGTTGGTAGCTTTGTCTATCTCACTGCTACTCGTCCTGACATCGTCTATGCTGTCCATATTGTCAACCAGTGTATGTCGGCTTCTCGTACACCTCATTATGAAGCTTTAGTTCGTATCCTTCGCTATCTTAAAGGCACCCTGTTTCATAGTCTTCATTATTCTGCCCACTCCTCTCTTCAGCTCCGTGCCTTCTCCAATGCTGATTAGGTTGGGGATCCTACTAACCGCCGCTCTACTATAGGTTTCTGCTTCTTCTCAGGCAATTCTCTTATTCTTGGTGTAGCAAGAAATAATCTCTTACTGCTCGTTCAAGTACAGAAGCTGAATACCATGTTCTTGCTGATACAACTCAGGACCTTCTCTGGGTTCGTTGGCTTCTTGCTGACATGGATGTTACCCCCTCTGGTGCTACTGACCTCTATTGTGACAATTAGAGTGCTATTCAGATTGCTCATAATGATGTTTTTCATGATTGCACCAAGCACAATGACATTGACTGCCATTTTATTCATCAACATGTCACTCATGGCATTGTTCATCTATATCTGATCTCTTCTGCTGATCAACCTGCTGATATCTTCACCAAAGCTCATCCTCCTGGCCGCTTCATTGAACTTGTTTCCAAACTCCAGTTGGTTGATGTTTGTCCTCCTTGAGCTTGAGGGGGGCTATTAATGTATATCTATATGTTTAATGTATATCTATATGTTTAGATATGTTTAGATAGCTATTAATTTGATAGCTCATGTATATCTATATAGATAGATACGTATGTATGATTAGATAGCTATGATTTCTCCTATATAAAGGAGACCATGTACATTGTTTTTAAATAATACATTTTACATAGAGACTCTCTCTCTCTCTCTCTCTCTCAACTTATTTTTATAGTATTCATTCCTATCATCATGCCGAGTAAAAATGTGTCACAAGGATAGTTGAAGCTCTCCCACAAGATCAATCCAGAGACACTATCTTTAAGAGTAAGGTCTCCCCTGTCTGAAAGCACTGCAATTGAGTTGTTGGAATGGACAGAAGAAACATTTCTCAACCAGACAGTGTTGTTCATAGCATCAAGTAGTCTCAGATTTCCACCTTTACCAATTGTTAGACTGGAAGAGGCAAAGTTTGTTGTTGTGACTATAAGTGGATTCTCTCTGTTTGCCACCCATACGACTTTTCGATCATGTATTGGTATGTTCTTGTCCCAAATCCCAACATATTGCTTACTAGAATTGCTTGGAATGAAGAAAACTAACTCAAAGATTTGGCTAGAGGAGATGAGAGTTTGTCCTGCTGAGATTGGTTGGGATTGTGTTAAAGTATCAGTTGGAGTGCAGTGTTGTGATGGAATGGTGAACATGACAAACAAGAGAAATGGGAAGGAATAGGAATTCTGTATTGGATACCCATTTCCTTTTAAATGTTCTCTCTGTCTTTTGCTGCTTTACTAAATGGCTTCACATAACTTGATTTTTATGCCCACATAACTTGATTTGCTGCTGTCATCGACACAGTTTAGTGTACTTGGCACTAATAGCACTATCATTAAACGATTGCATTAAAAGTGTGTTAAAGGAATTTTTTGACTTTTCTCTTCTACCATTAATTACTCGCCTTTTCAAACTCAACCACACTTCTACTTTTAGTTTTAGTTTTAGATTTATTTATTTTTTTATTTTTTTGTGGGTGTTTATTATTTATTTCTACAATAACTGTAACGCCCTCAAAATAATACATATAAACCCACATTCACAACATCCATAGACATAAGAGAACAAAGCATAATTCTATTTATCAGAGTATCCATTACAAAAGTATTACATGTTGACAATAAAAGTAAATGCCCTACGCGCTTAAAACTTTCCAAGCCAACACTTGGTTACAAAAATAGAGAGTTCTAACTCTAAACACATTAAATCCTTGGCTTGAATTTACATGTAACACAAATATAACTACACCAAAAATAAGCCTTCAACTTCTACAACCTCCCAATCTACAACCTTGGCGGCAGCATATCACCTGCACCTAAAAATGATGTCCCATATAGGGTGAGCCAAAGCCCAGTGGAGACATGCTAAACATTATATGTACAATAACTAAAACATTGGCATTTGATAAATGTTTAACTCATATAAACAAACATACATCCCTTTCATAACCAATCATTATTCTCAATTACATTCCATTTATTTCCATTTCATTATCTAAACCAATTCATAAATATGGTTCTCTATTCTTTCAGTCAGTTTATGATGAGACTACAACTCACATTATCAACACTTCAACACTTCAATTTCAAATGAGACTACAACTCATATTATCAACATTTCAATACTTCAATTTCAAATGAGACTACAACTCATATTATCAACATTTCAATACTTCAATTCATCTACGTTATGCAAACATAATCAAGATTTCGGGACTTTTACCCTGGACACTCTGGCCAACTTAGTTATCACTGGAGTCCATCCCCTATCTCCTCCCAAACCGTGGAGTATATCCCCTATCTCCTCCCAAACCGTGGAGTATATCCCCTATCTCCTCCCAAACAACATACATATACAATGTATTTAAACACTTATCATATACAATGATCAAGCAAAACACATATTCAATGTGTTATTCCATCCGTCATAATCAATGACATACACAATCGATTAGCTTTAATTCACCTAATCATTATGCAGTGTCTACAACATTCAAGACTATCCTCCACCGATAGCCCAAAGCATTTATTTCTAAACAGATAATAAATTCATCAAACAGATAAATTATCAACATTTTTTTAGGTGAGTGATTAATCAATCCAACTACACCATTCAATCTCATAATTTCCCAATTCCATTATCTCCAAACCAATTTCATATTTCCATAATAAATTTCATTTATTACACAGATGGTCCAATTATACCCAACTAAGGTATTTTCCCCCTTTTTTCCTCAACATTGACCCAAAGGTCCAAATATCATCAATAAACATCAATAACCTCATTTTAAGACCTATATACACATGTATAGTTCAAAAGGAAGAAAACCCCTCTTTATACATTTCAAACTTTGAAACCCTAGCACCCAAAATTTCCCAACTTCAACATTAAATCAGAAAGGCCACATGTTTATGTCAAAGACCATAAAAATGAGTAGTTATCCCTACCTCAAAAGAAGAGACCCAAAGGAGATGATGAACAAACTCGAAAGTGCTCCAAACTCACAATTTTTCATATCAAAATGGAGGTCTTGCAAAGCTCTAACACTTTAATGAAGGCACAAGAGTTGGGTCTCACTAAACCAAGATCAAAATGTAGAGAGAGAGAGATAGAGTTCTAGAGAGAGGAGATCTCAAAATAGAGTTTTGGAAAGCTAGAGAGAGAGAATGGCCCGAAAAAGTGATTGAAAATGTTTCAACTCAGACTGATATACAACACAGTCCGCTCGAGCGTGGAATACCCCGCTCGAGCATTAGACACAGACTCACGCTTGAGCGTCAAAAGCGCTGCTCGAGCGTCGAATGCACACTTCCAGAAGTTTTGCAGACGAAGGTCCCCGCTCGAGCGTGAAAGTGGACGCTCGAGCGTCCGATGACCTGCAGGAAAAATACTGAAGACTGAATAATCCTGCTCGAGCGGAGAAGCAAAAGCAAGGGGCCCGCTCGAGCGTCAAAAGCCCTACTCGAGCGTAAAAGCCAAAATCTGGGCATCAACTCTTTGTTTCTAAACACAACCAACATGTTTCAAACCTTCCCAACACAACCTAAAACTCAAATACAAAGAGTAAATGATGGAAACGAGAATAAGACAACAACACACATCCACGGAATCGAGTCCGGAATATAATAAACAATGAAAGGAAAAACCGAGATCGCTATAATAACTTACCATTTATTTCTCTCAATTATTGTCGTATATTACTTTACCTCCTCTTGACCCAATATAACTTTATCCTAACAACTAAAGAACGATATACTTGTCACTTTAAATTATAAATTTATATCAATATAAATATTTTATTAAAAATTCGTCTCTTAAATAGATTGAAATTTGACATGTGACTTACATATGACATCTCGAATGGAATGTTCAAAATGATAGAACCAATTTGTTTGCGTTAGTTTTTAAAAACTATTATTGAGTGTTTTGTGTGTATGTGTGTATGTATCTTTAATTAATTTTTTTCATTTTTTAGTTAATTTTTTAAAAACTTTTACATACTTCTAATTTATATGCATTTAAAAGCCTTTTTTTTTATTTGATTTTCATAAAATATAGTTTGACAAATAAACACTCGAAATATATTTTTAATTTTCTAAAATTTATGTTTACCATCCAGAAAAAAAGAAGAAGATAAAACTATGAAAATGATTAATATTTTTCATTTTCTTTTATATTTTATCTCTAAAATAATTTTTAGTTTTTTAGAAGAAAATTAAAAAAAAAAAACAAATTTTGAAAGCTAAACCAAATAGAGAAAGAATATTTATAAAGATATTTTAAAATGTTCACTAAAGACAAAAATAAAAATAAAAATATACCAATTTTTTTTATTTTTTTTATTTTCATCATTTTAGATATTTCATTTGAAATATCATGTGTAAGTCACATATCAAACTTTCATTTATTTAAGAGACAATTCGTTAATAAAATATTTATTTTGATACAAATATAGAATTTAAAGTAGAAAAGTTAAAACACCATTAAAGATGTGGAAAATTAAGATGGAGGCAAATCCCTTCGATTCAAAATTTGAACTAGAGGTCATTGTTTGGGCTTGTGGGGGCCACTACAGCTCTCATTTCGATGATCATAACCATTCATTTTATCGGGCACTTTGTGTATTTCATCTACAAAGTAAAAATTAGAACAATCTGATAACTATAACTTCTTTAATTTATCATTTTGTTTACCAAAAAAAATAGATGACAATTGTATTTTTAAACAATAAATCACATTTTTTTTTAATGATAAGAGTAATAAATTAAACAAGTTATAACTATTAAATTGATCTAATTTTTTGTGTGGATGAAATATATGAAGTAGTTGACAAAATAAACTGTTTGGATCATCAAAATAAGGCCTGTGGTGGGGGCCAGAGTCTCAAACAGTGCCCACCAGTCTTAATTTTGGACTGGAGAGATCTTCTTTTAATTAAAATAATAGCAGAGAGAGAGAGAGAGAGAGAGAGAGAGAGAGAGAGAGAGAGAGAGAATCTCAAACAGCGCCTGCTAGTCTAGATTTTAGACTTGAGGGATCTTCTTTTAATTAAGATAATAGCTCAGAGGGAGAAAGACTACAATAGATGAGTAAGAGGAAATTAGAACTTGAAAGCTATTCAAGATAAAAATTATTCAATAGACGGAGGAGAAATTATTCAATAAGTTAGGTATATCACGTCATCATATTAGTGTGGTGTGTCCAATAAATAAAATTTTAAATAATGCGACAGTTGTTGACAAAATTCTCAAAATTACTCCTTATTTTGTGAATTTTTTTTCCTCATGTATTGTTCTCATTGGTCAAGCACAATATTGATGTCGAATTCCAAAATCATAGAATAACTTCTCTTTGAATAGAGAACAGAAAAGTCAAAGACCTTTTTTATCATTCCGTTAAATACAATTGAGTAATATTACAAACCCAACTTTATTAATTCAGGAATGATTTAAAAATTTTATTTTGTAATTCAGATTAATTTTATATATAAATTTTAAACTATATATATTTAATTCTTATCATACAATTACCCACTTAAATTTTTTTGAATGAATAAATGTGGGTCCCTAAAATTTTCCTTGTATAATGGTGGTGATATTAACCGTGGTGCTACATGCACTAATTAATATACTAACTAGTATATCAATTAGTGTTATATCATTATTATTGACCCCACCTTTATACAAATTGCAAATATCCAAAATATTTAAAATTATGCCATATCATCAGTTAATACATTAGTTAATACACTAATTAATACATATAACATAACTCTGGTATTAATTCCACAGAGGAGTCACATTAGACCACCTTAGGGACTGTGTCTATTGACTGTTGTGGGAGCCGAATAATCTTGGATCAATAGACGAGTGGACTAGTTCGATCCAGCGCATAACCTCTATTCGGCATTGACCCTATTCAATTGAAGAGCCGAATAAAATAGCCGGCATTCTGTAGACACGCCCTCGAACGCCTCGGGAGGAAAATCCCGTTCTGTTCATTTGAGGCTCTCTACAGTTTGGACTCAAATTGTCATGGTTCTAAATCTGAACCAAAGAGTCCAAGTCTGGCAAATCGTTTTTGAAAACAGATTTTTGTAAAGAAGTGCCAAACATGGACTGCTTTGCCTGATACAGAGTCGCCACCTAAATATTTTATTTTGGGGGAATTTAGGAAACTCTGACTCGTTTGCCTAAGGCCATGTGTCCGTCATCACCAAAGTTACCTCGGCTCAGGAACTTGGGTACGATTGGGGAAGGTCAGCTATGAGCAGCCCCGCTCGCCCGATCCGAAGTTCGGCCTCTACTAACCATGATATCTAGTTTTGAAAACATTATGCGTTCATATTCTGGTTATTAGCCTAGATTTACTATGTGATGCGCACAACATAACAAGTATAGACTGAGTCACCTGAATTGGAACAAAGCATTTCAAGTTTGTTTTGAAAATGGTTTGCTACTCGCAAGTAAGCTAAAATGCAGGTTTTGCCACCCTCAAGTGGGCTTAGAAAAGATGGTTTTGCCACTGTCTAGTGGGCTTAAAACTCATAGTCAGTGTATTATTCCAATTCGGATAACCCAACCTTCACCCACAGGCATTCCGGCAGATATATCACATAAGTATATAGCCTCATGGTAAGCATGCTAATATGGCAACATTCACATGCATGCAAGATTCTAAAGCATAAAAGCTTACCTAGTACTCCAAGCCAAAACAAGAAACTAGTTAGTAATCATGCATGATCCTAGTTCATGTTAAAATGGCTAATGCAACACATACAAAATGCATCTAGAATAGTCTCGGCTAATCTAAGAATGGCATGTGAAATGCGACAACCCGATACACGCATTCAAGTCGGAATGGAAATACTATGCAGTTAGCATGATGCGCCGAGCCCAGTGCATGCAATATAGATGAATCGATGCAAAACATGAGAGCATAAGGATGCTAATTTGAACATGCCCTAATCTAACCACTGAAAGCAGATAAATAAAAGGGAGAAAGACGTGGGGTTGGAAGACATACACACACCCACGCATGCTTATTACACAATTGCCCTCGCTCGGAGGGTCCGAATAAATATTACAAAACAAATAAATAATTAACTTTTCTAACTAGTTAAATATTACATATCTTCTATTTAATTAACAAATCAAATGCAGAAAGAGGACGGCTGCGGCCCCGTCCTCAGAATGCTAGGATGATGCATGCTCGACTCGCCTTGCCTGGAAACCCGTGCCATGCCACTGTTGCTCTGTTTACACTGCCTTGCTCCTCTGAAAATTCTGAAAGTCCCCAGACCCATTTTGGATCACCTTCTGAGTGCTCTAGGGTGTCACCGGCCACAATTTGAGTTCATCGGCCATGGGGATGGGATCATCGGCCAAAAGTTACACCACCGGCTGGACATTGGTGGTCGGTCGGCACTGTATGTGGCCGACCGGCCATTTCTTCCTGCAAAAACTTGTTTTTGACAACAGCAGAGGGCAGATAGTGCATGGCAAGGAAATTCAAAGCAATGTATGCATGGCCACTCTCCCAATCATGCTATGGACTCATGGGAGTGTGACCCTCGACACTCGGGCCACCAATTACGCATTTCGATGTATGATGGCCTAAAGCACCAAGTTTGCAACTTAATGTAAATGCATGAATAAAAGAGATAAATGTCTTATGCCCTATCATGTTGGGGTCAAGGGCATTGGCGACCGAGGGTGGAGGCGTGTTTCGTCACTTTGAGTACGAACACACCTCACCCCTCACGCTTCGTTTGACACCCCAAGCCAAACCATGCAATGCATGTATACAAACATGGCTAAAAAATGCAACGTGGCTCAAATATGCAACATGAGGCTAAGTTACAAGGCATGCCAAATGCAAGGTAACCTATCATGCAAGAATGTAATGTGCCAAGTATGCAATGCTACAATGGGATGCAACCTAACATGTGATGCAAGCATGGTACAATGTAAGCATGTAATTAGAGGCAATATGTCAAACATGCAACTATACATAAGGAGGGACTTAAACCGAAATGGGAGGCCTCAGCCACACCCCAAAACAGTGGCCAAGAGATGACGCAAAAGGGGACAAATTATGCATGCAAGAGTGCACACACCAAGGCCTATCACCCAAGCATGGAGGGCTACTCTCAAGAACACTCAAAGGTGATATACGTGGACATTAAACACTCATGTTAAACTCTGAAAATCATGCTGAGAATGATGCCAAAACATGCTAGGGAATGGCTGCAAAAATAGAAGGGGTTCAGGCCACAAAAGAGAGCATTGCTCAACACCTACCCCAAGCACTCATGGTGTGAACTAAGCAACCAAAAAAAAAGTTTCTATGCATCAAAACACACCCCAAAACCCACTGATATGGTAGCCTCAAATGCCTAAACATAGTATCATACACAATGACTCATTTCTAGGCATAAAAGAACAATCCTTCAAGGCATGAAAGGGATGATGAATGCAAGAATACAAGCATGGATTAGGGACTGAAATTGCATGAGAAGTGATTCTGAATCACTGAAATAACCCGACTAAAGCATGCTCATGACTCACACCCTCAAGGCTCACAAGCCAAAATACAAAGGGGCCACCCTAAACATGGCAAATATGACCAAAACAGTTCCCAGCAGACCTCAAGCATGGTAAGACATGGCTAAGAACTTCACAAAGTTAGGCCAAAACATGAGAACATGGTAGACTAAATACATGATGCACTTCTAGGCAAAAGAGAGGAATACAAAGCAAGTATATTAAGCATGCAAGAGGTCACTAATCCGACCAAAAATAGAGCCATAATATGACCCAATAACAACCAAAAGCCTCCGAAATGAAGCCAAGAACAACTAATCATACATGCTATCCTTATGGGCCAAAAATGTAAACAAAAGAGAGACCAAGGGAGAGGGGTGTCCCTCCCCTATGCAAGACTTCAAAACCCCTTCTTCACCACTGAAAATCCACTGGATTTTAGTGTTGAGAAGGCCAATACACAAAAGTCCTCAAAGCTTATCAAAGAGAGCACAAAAAGGGCCAAACAAGGCCTAAGAGGGGGAGGTCGACCCCCAACACCAAAATGACCTTAATGAAAGATCTTAAGCATGCAAATACAAGACTTTTTTTAGTTATACACAAAGCTTAAATCAGTATGCAAGATAGGTTAAAGACTAGTGCAAGATTGGTGAATATAAAGCAAATAGTGTTACCCTTGAACACTTCAAGAACAGCAAGCTCAGCCCTCTTCTTCTGATCAAAACCGACCCAAAGCTCCAAGAACAAGCCCTCAAGACCTCCAAAGTCGAAGTGTGGTGTAATAGTAGGTGACTTAGGACAAAACTAAGAACTAAATACAGTTTTAGGCCCTCAAACACACACAAATGAAGAGAGAGAGGGAGATATAGAGAGAGAAGATGTATATATCATAATGTATATGTTTTAGGTCTGATTTTGTTGAACCAACACAAAGGAGCAGGAGGGGACTCTTATGTAGACAATGGAAAAGGTTAAGTTTCCAAGAGAAGCTATCCTAAAGGGGTCAAGTCTTCCAAGGGAAGCTAAGCTAAGGGTGCAAGCTTCTTGAGGAAGCTAAGACAAAGGGTCAAGCTTCCTCAAGAAGCTTGAGCAAAGGGTGCAAAAAGTTTGGATAAAAAAGGGTCAAAGGTTCAAAACAGCCACACCCGTACATGGGGGGGAGGGTCCGTACATTCCAGCTGGCACAGCTGGCATGCATTCTAGCTGGCAGAGCTGGCATGCATTATGCCTGTAAAAGGAAAAAAGGTGGTATCGGCCAGAAAAGGAGGCCATCAGCCAAAAAGAGTGCCGGTCGACCATCCAAATAACCGACCGGCCATCACTAATGGCCGGTGGGAAGAGAACGAAGCCGGTGGGCTCAAGCCATGGCCGGTGATGTATGGGGAAGGCCGGTGAGGTGTGGGGATGGCCAACAAGCCACTCCCTGCCCTTCAAAGCAAAAACACAAGTGTTTGGTGCAAAACCAAACACAAAACAGTTGAGTCGAGCGGTCCTGAGGCAAGGCACGTGGCCGAGACCTCTAGGAACTCAAGACGAACACAAATATGGATAATCACCGAGCGTTCAAACGATGACGTCCAAGTCTTGAGGACGGTCAAAAATGGGGTGTCTACAATTGCCCCTCTTTGACAGAACTCGAAAGTCATAACAATGACAGGAGTGAGTGTCAAAGTCCAGAGAGGACCCATTTTTGACAAGGCCGAAGACTCAGACAAAGCATACAAGCTAGAGATAAAGATATGCCCCCGAAGGCAGGGGCAAAATGCAACTGACAATGCAAGAGGCCGAGCATAACTTATGATCATGCAAAGAAAGCTGTAATGAAACATATCATGCAACAGTTTACGCAATCAAACATAAATCCAACTACATTACAATGCAGAAAGGATGTAAGAGAATTATGTAATTCTCGCTACGTTTTACACGGAGAATACAATACCTGTGCGGTTCGTTTGGTTGCACCAGCTTCAAATGAACCGTACATACAATATCGTGTCTGTAAGAGAAAGAAAACTTAACAGGTACAATATTGTTAGCCACATGTATAACAATGCAATTGAGAGTGCGTGACAACGCAAACCGAGTGGGAAGCATAAAAATACGCCTTGGGGTAAGCATAACAATGCTATGAAGGCGCAAACACAAGTAAGTAAAGAACACGTGACAACGTGCACAATGTGTGAAGATGTGAACACATATAAGTAAAGCACCCGCGACAGCGCATGCAATGTGTATGATAAGGAACATGAACACATGTGAGTAAAGTAATACGTGACAACGCATGCAATATGTATAAAAGGGACTTGAACATATGTGAGTAAAGCAATACGTGACAACGCATGCAATGTGTATAAAAGGGAATTGAACACATATAAGTAAAGCAATACGCGACAACGCATGCAATGTGTATAAAAAGGAACTTGAACACATGTAAGTAAAGCAATACGCGACATAAGTAAAGCAATACGCGACAACGCATGCAATGTGTATAAAAAGGAACTTGAACACATATAAGTAAAGCACAACGCGACAACGCATGCAATGTGTATAAAAAGGAACTTGAACACATGTAAGTAAAGCAATATGCGACAACACATGCAATGTGTATAAAAAGGAACTTGAACACATGTAAGTAAAGCAATACGCGACAACGCATGCAATGTGTATAAAAAGGAACTTGAACATGTATAAATAAAGCATAACGTGACAACGCATGCAATGTGTATAAAAAGGAACTTGAACACATGTAAGTAAAGCAATACGCGACAACGCATGCAATGTGTATAGTTGAAATTTGAATACAGGTATAACCAATTGGGGTATGGTAAAGGCATGTTATTCATGATGTATGTGGTGCAAATTCAGAACAAAGCCAGGCATTGCTCAACGTAAGGCGTGTAACGAGCATGACAATCATAATCATATCGAAGCAATGTAATACAGCATGTTTAAAGCGATTTGCGGACTCTGCGAGGTACAAAAGGATACGAGAAAAGATGCTTCTTGCACGCACCGAACATCGCACACAGAAGACGTGTTTCGAGGTCAATACGAAGACCAGTTAACATTCGAAGGTGCACTTTCTTGCACTAACTCGAGTAATGAAGGTGCCAAACCATATATCTGACCCAAGTAAGGGCGCGGGAGACGTATCGATCAAAAAAGGGGGGGGGGCACCGGTATTAGTCCAAACACTCTGTTGCCCTTCTCCCCTCTTGCTTTACTTTCCTTTTTTACTAGTAGTTTAAGCACATTGCGCTGCCTTAGGCAGATTTTACTTTTTCAAGACTGTGTGTTTTCGCAAAAGACATGATGGAAATGAAACAGCTATTTTGTTTAAAAGGGTGTTACATTTGTACTTTCTACGCATCGCATCGCGTGGCAACACATAACAACGTGGATGAAATTGAACTTTGTTTGAAAATTAAGCATTCACATCGTAATAATCAGGCAGTGAACTGACTAACAACTCGATAAGCAAAACAAAGAAACTCGATAAGCTAACCAAGTGTGAGTACAACTCGATAAGCAAAACAGAGATTTGAAGAAATGAAACACAACGCGATAAGCAAATGTACAACAACTCAATAAGAAAATGGGCGTGACTCCGCAAAAATCATCATCGGAGGGCATTGGAAGTGGTGTCAGTCCCCAAATTCTCAGCATGTTCAACACATAAACAGCTCAGGGAACAAGAAGAAAGACCACCGGCCATAGGGGAAAGCCATTGGCCTCAATAAATGGCCATCGGCCAATAGCTTTGACCCATCGACCAAAACTGGTGGTCGGTTGGCACTATGTTTGGCCGGCCGGCCATGGACGGTGAGTACCATCAGAATGCTAAGACCTGTCCTCCACTCACACCTTATCTCCTACAAAAGGCCTCAGCTTCGTAGTTTTTCTCAATTTAACACAGATTTGCTCCAAATGGAAGAGTTTCTTGCCCAGAATCTCACAGCTTGGATTGCCAACTTTGACGGCTTAGAAAAGGTGAATTTCTGGGGCTTCGATATTAATGCACTATTCACTCTGAGTCGTACCCCACGACACTTTCCATTTCACCGTGCCACGGCGAAGTTTTGGAATCCGGTAACACATGTCTTTAGCTTTGTTGGGCAAGAGGTGTGTCCAACCTTCGAAGATTTCCAAGTTTTGATGGAATCTGAGTGCAATGAAGAAGTCTTGCCTCAGCTTCGCTTTGGTCATGTCCAAGTCTTAGGGCGAATGTGTGGGCTCACGGTGCACGATGCTCGCTCTTTGATTTGCGACGGAATGCTGGATGTTCCGAGTTTGATTTGCCGATTTTCTGATGCTGGTGACCGCGGGGACCATCATTGGCAAGGCTTTCGGTGACACGCCCTTTGTTTGTGCATGCTATCTTACTTTTTGCTTGCCTCAGCCTCCGGAGGGTCTAGTGTCCGGTTGATCGAGGTTGCCCAAGGCTTGAAGGAGGGCAAGAGTTGTATTGCCATGATTTTGGCCGAGACATTGATGGGCTTGGATGCTTTCCATCGCCGGAAGACGACCAGGTTTGCGGGGAGTCCACTATTGCTGCAGGTAATATTTCCCACCCAATTTCACATATGTATTGCTCACATCACTCGACCCTCAGGCTCGGTTTTTCTCACAAAACCCTTTTCTCACTTTTCTCTCATCGTACATCTCTCTATTCTTTATTCTCTCATTTTTCATCCCTTCCCAGGTGTGGTTAATGGACAAGTTGCAAGTTGTGGACTCTTGCCCAGCATACTCAGCTTGTGGCTACTTCTTCCGACAATGTCTAGTAGATGCCCTTGATGAGGGCTGGTGGTTCGACTGGATGTGCAGTTTGTCCGCAGACCGCATTGCTTGGCGATGCCATTGGCTCAATTTACCAGCAATGGGCTACAGCATGTCCTGGCAGACCGGGATTCAGTTGATTGGCTTGACTCACTGTGTGTTCTACTTTCCATTCCGGTTCCTGCGCCAGTTCGGCCATGATCAAACTTGTCCGGCAAAGAGGATAGAATACCCTGCCGTATTTCCGATTCGAGGAGCACAGCTTGCCCGGTATGCCACAGCATAGAGGACTAGAGAGCTCCGGGCCCCCGCTCCCACTTTCATTTGCACTTTGTTTGATGAGTGCACGGACTGGCTCAATGAAGAGGCACAGATTGGGCCCAACTTGGCATCAGAAGCTTCGACCAGCTCTGGAAGGGGGCGCAGGAACACCTGACTTATCTATGCCCCGAATTTATTGCTTTATCAATACTTTCAAGTTTTCTTTATGAGTGTAATAAAAAGAAACTTCAGTTTGTATGCAAGAGCAGGAGAACTCTGTATTGAAATCAGTGAAATTGAAGGTTGTGGGTACTGAAAATTTTCCGCTTTGGTCCAAAGATGGTCTAAGTTATAGACAGATTAATTTGAACAAAGTCAACTTTTATCAAAACTTTTCAAAACCATTTTCGAAATGGATCAGAACTGGACACGCCTGAAATTTGTCATTGAGATGTACAACCCCGAATCCTAGCATTTGGAAAGTTGCCCCTAGTCTGAGTAGCACTGTACCGGAGATCACAACCGAAGCTTCTTGAATACTGAATAGACAAAGATGGCCGAGATGATCAAGTGGACAAAGTTGATCGGGGAAGTGTTTATGGCTGAACTTTGGGATGAAGTTGCCTACGTATGTCAAAGATGGGAATCAAGCCTTACGTAGTTCAAGCTCAGGTTCACTTGAGTATTTTCACTCTCCTTTTGCGCTCTAACTTTTGCCAAGGCCGCCCTTTGCGGGTTTTCGACCTTGCAGGCTCAATTTTTATAATTTCAAATTTTCTATGCTCTAACTTTTGCCTAGGTCGCCCTTTCGGGTTATCGGCCTAGCGAGCCTCTCAAGGGTAATATTTCTTCAACTTGTCCATATTGATCGGCTGTGAAAACTCTAGGCCATCTAGATCCATCAGGACCACAGCTCCACCTGACCAGATAGACTTGATAATGTAGGGACCAGTCCAATTGGGTCTGAACTTGCCCCTTGGGTCGTGGATGGGAGCTCGGTTATCTTTGAGCACCAAATCTCCTTCTTTCAAATTCCTGGACTTAACTTTCTTGTTGATAGCCCAGACAATTCTGCGCTGATAACCTTGAACATGGTACAGTGCTTTCAGTCTTCTTTCATCAAAAAGCATGAGTTCTTCAAATCTGCTCTGCTGCCAATCTGCCTCGGCTATCTGATACTCAGCCAGTACGCGCAACGACGGAACCTCAATTTCGATAGGTAGAACGGCTTCCATCCCATAAACCAATGAATACGGAGTCGCTCCAGTAGAAGTTCTAATCGAAGTCCAGTAGCCCCACAGAGCAAACGGCAGCTTATCTGGCTGATCTCGGTAGGTTTCCATCATCTTTTGCAGTATGTGTTTGATATTCTTGTTGGCGGCCTCGAATGCTCTATTGGTTTGCGGACGATATGTGGATGACTTATGGAAAGTCACGTTGTATTTCTCCAACAAGTCAATCACTTCCTTCTTGAAGTGGGAACCGTTATCTGAAATTATCTCATTTGGGACTCCGTAACGACATATGATGTTGTTTCTAATGAACTTTGCAACGTGCGAAGCCTTCAACACCGCGTAAGATTGGGCCTCAACCCATTTCGTGAAATAATCTATCGCGACCAGGATGAACTCATGCCCATTCGACCCCTTCGGAGTGATATCCCCGATCACATCAATTCCCCAAACTAAAAATGGCCATGGCGAAACCATATTGTACAGCTTCGACGGCAGGATATTCATGCGGTCCGCATGGATCTGGCATTTGTGGCATTACCGAACAAAGCTGATACAATCCTCCTCCATGGTAGACCAGTAGTAACCATGTTTGAGAATTTTTCGTGCTAGCATTACCCCGTTCATATGCGCACCACATTCTCCTCCATGGATGGCCTCCATCAGGCACTTTGATTCTTCAGCTTCAACGCACAGCTTATGCATTCCTAGATGAACTCTCTTATACAGCTTACCCCCGCAGATGATGAATTGAACGGCCATTCTTCTGATTGCCCTTTTATCTTTGGCATTTGCCCCTGGTGGATACACTTCCGTCTCCAAGAAGTTCCAAATGTCATAATACTAGGGGTTCTCATCTTGAACCTCTTCTATGGCAGCAATTGAATCATATGCCGGTGCAAATTTCTGGTCAATAATGACTGGGTGCATCCGAACTCCGAAAGGGATGTCTATCATGGAAGATAGAGTTGCTAGTGAATCTGCGAACTTGTTGTTCTCTCTTAACAGATGAGCGAAGTTTAGCTTCTCAAACCAAGGAATTAACAAATCAAAGGTCTGGTGGTACATTATCATTTTTTCTTCTTTGACTTTCCAATCTCCTTTTGCTTGAGACACAACAAGGTTCGACTCCCCGATGACGTCCAACCGTTTTGCCCTTAGTTCTAGGGCTGCTTCTAGACCGGCAATGCATGCCTCATATTCTGCTTCATTGTTCGAGACTTTGAACCGGAGTTTGAAGGCTAGAGGGATATGAGAACTGTTGGGTGCTATTAGTAACACCCTTATTCCGTACCCGTACTAGTTTGATGCTCCGTCAAAGTAGATCGTCCAAGTTTCATCGTCGATATGCAAAATGGCCTCATATGGGAATAAGTACTCAACTGCTTCACCCCCTTCCACTGGATGATCAACTAAGAATTCTGCTACTGCTCTTCCGTTGACTGACTTGCGCGTCACATATTTCAGATCAAATTCGGAGAGCAACAGCAACCAACGAGCTAGCCTACTCATAAGTGCCGGTTTCTCGAAGAGGTATTTGATGGGATCCAGTCGTGAAACCAACATTACAGAGTAAGCTAACAGGTAGTGCCGCAGCTTCCTGGTAGCCCATACCAAGGCTAAGCAAGCCTTTTCCAACGGTGTGTAGCGAGTCTCATACTCCAGCATCTTCTTGCTTAGATAGTAGATAGCCCTCTCCAATTTGTCCTCTGATTCTTGCGCAAGCATGCAGCCCATTGTAGTTTTAGTCACTGAAAGGTACAATATCAACGGTCTCCCTGGCTTTGGCGGTGACAACACGGGTGGGTTCTGTAAGTATTCCTTGATCTGTTCAAAAGCAGCTTGGCATCGGCCGTCCCATTGGAATTTATTTCCTTTCTTCAGAAGACCAAAAAGTGGTTCACAAGTCAATGTTAATTTTGAGATAAACCGTCTTATGAATTGCACTTTACCCAGAAAGCCTCGCACTTCCTTTTCAGTCCTTAGTGGTGGCATTTCTAAGATGGCCTTGATTTTGGAAGGGTCGACTTCGATACCTCTCCGTGTAATTAGAAACCCTAGCATTTTCCCCACTGTAACACCAAATGTACATTTCTGAGGATTCAGCTGCAACCAAAATTCTCTGATCCTTTGGAAAAACTTTTGCAAGGCGGTGTAGTGGCCTTCTCTTTCTTTAGACTTGACAATCATGTCGTCCACATACACCTCAACCTCTTTGTGGATCATATCATGCAATATTGTGGTCGCAGCCCGTTGATATGTAGCTCCAGCGTTCTTTAACCCAAACGGCATCACTCTGTAGCAGTATGTCCCCCACGGGGTGGTGAAAGCAGTCTTCTTCCGGTCTTCAGGTGCCATCACTATCTGATTATAGCCTGAGAAGCCATCCATGAACGAAAGCAACGTATGCCCCGCCGTGAAGTCCACCAACTCATCGATATGCGGTAAGGGAAAGTCGTCGCCGGTGGCTCGCTCAAATCCACGAAATCACGATACCCGATCCCGCCATCCTTCTTGACCTTTGGAACAATGTTGGCCAACCAAGTCGGGTACTCAGATACCAACAGGAATCTTGCGTCGATTTGTTTGGTGACCTCTTCTTTAATCTTGAGGGCCCAGTCTAGGCGGATCCTCCTAAGTTTCTGTTTAATGGGTCGGGCCTCGGGGTCAAGAGGGATCCAGTGCTGTACAATCTCAGGATCGATTCCAGGCATGTCTTCATAGGACCACACGAAAACATCTTTGAAATCTTTTAATAAAGCGACTAAGCGCTCGCGTTCCTCCGATGACAACGTGCACCCGATCTAGACCAGCCGCGGGTCCTTCTCAGTACCAATATTCACAGTAGTGATTTCATCCACTAAAGGTTTAACAAATCTTTCTTGCTCTTGATCAATTAAATGTTGCAAAACCGAAGGAATTTCTTCCTCGTCGTTTTCAACAAAATTTTGAAAGTCCTGATTCAAGCAATAAATCAAAGGTACAAAAAAGTACTCAGAAATCACAGCCAAATCATTCTCATTAAGCACATCCAAATCGTCCGATTCTTCGGTTACAACAAACTCAAAAGAGAAAGAAAAAGACGACATGGACAAGACTGTGGCATCCAGGTTATCATCCCCAGGAATACCAGACTCAGACTCAGTCGAGCTGGAACCTGATTCTGACTCACAAGACTTGGTGGAATCAGATTCCGGCTCACTACCTGACCTAGTGCTGCTGGACAAAAATCCCTCTTCATATTGCCAAATGAGAGAGGGTGCGATGGTTGCATCCAGAATGGTTGACGGTAGGCTCGCAGCTATTTCATTCTCGATCATGCTCACCGAGAAGTTATCCCCCAAGCCGTTCTGTTCGATCGGAGGATCTGAAAGTAGACATGCCAGTGTTACCCCCATTTCACTTTCAGCTCCCTCAGACTCCATTTTCTTGTTCTGCTCAACCTCAACTGTTAGGTCTGCCTGCTCTTCGGCAACGTCATCCCTGGATAATTGCAGGTCAAAGAATATCTCAAAACCTGGCACGTGCTTCCTCTTCGCATGCAGCCACGGCTCTGGGAAGCCACAAAATGGAAAGTCTTCCCCCTCCCGGACGAAACGTCCGTTTAGGGTACCCTGGATGGGCCGATGCATTAACTCAAAAGGCTTCCCTGCCTGTTTTGCTCTGGCTCTCCCAGCCATCTCCTTGCCTCTCCTTATCCAATCCTCTTTGGTGGCCAGATAACCCAAACCAAAGGTATGCGGGTTGTGTGGCACTTTGGCCAATGCTGGACGCCCTTCCGGCCACTCTTTCCCAATCCCATCCTGGGGATGTGTTGGATCTTATTCATGAGGTATACTGATTACGCACTGACATACACCCCCTCATTAACAGCCATGATGTTCTGAACGACCCGAGCCTCAGCGAAGGTAAAACTCGACAAGAACACATCCTCCATACCATGCTCGATTTCCAAAACTGGCGTAGATACATTTGGCGGTGGATGGATCGATGAATTCATGAAAACAATGGCTACTCCCTTCCCATACGGGTATTTCACCATCTGATGCAAGGTGGATGAAACTGCCTTCACCTGGTGCAGCCACGGCCGCCCCAAGAGCAGATTGAAGGTCGCAGGAACTTCCAAGACTTGAAAGTCAATCTCGTGTTGTCCCGGCCCCACCTTGGTCTGAATTTTCACCGTCCCCATTACCTCTCCGCTTGTGTTATCATATGCCCGAATCACCTGGGCTGTCGGCACAAAGTTTGCAATCTTTAAACCGATTGCATAGGCAGTTCTCGCCGGGCACACATTGATGGCGGACCCTATATCGACCAGTACCACGGGTATCCATTTGTTTCTGCACTCCACAGAGATGTAGAGTGGCTTGTTATGGTTCGCACCCTCATGTGGCAATTCCTTGTCAGAGAAGGTCAATATCGGGGTAGCTCCTCCCGGAAAACCTAAGCCTACAAGCTGTTCAGGCGTATTGTCTATTGAGAGCTTGGCCTTGTCCATGGCCGATAAGACAGCTTCTTGATGTACTCGCAATGCCATAAGCAGTCCCCAGATGGAGATGTCTACCTGTATTTTCTTTAACTGCTTCAGTACAGCGTCCTCTTCGATTTGCTTCTCTTTTTGCTTCTCTGCCTCCTTATCTTTCCCAGACGCCTCTGGCTGATCTAGGTGTGGAGGCTTGAAATACCGTCCACTCCAAGTCATATGGTTGACTTCACCAATGTACCAGGTATCATCCGGTTGATTGCTCCCCCAATCCTCATTCGTGTGGACAAGACATAGATCATCGTCCTCCCACCACATTCCATCGGCAATCGACAGACACCTGTCCGGCTCCGTTTCTGTTGTCCTTGTACTCACAGTATTCTCAGTCCCCTCATGGGCTTTAGCTTTTTTGATTCTCTCCGAATCCTCAAACCCTTCCCGTTCTAGCTGCGTCAGTACAACTGTCTGTTCAATAATTCCCGTATTCAAACTGTTCAGATCCTGAGCGAAATTCTCGGCATTGGTGCTCTCCGGTGATGCATTTTGATCTCTGACCCTTGCGGTCACATTTGATATTCTTGCCCCCACCAGGCCCTGTTCTGGTTGAAATCCTTCCGTAACATCCGGTTGATCCTCCAGCCACCCGGTAACCTCTACCGATTCATCGAGATCCGACCAGTTGACTGCCATGTCCACTAGATCTTGTTCACTGAAAAACTGGAGGTTAGCGAAGTCCCCTTCCAAAGCTGCTAAGTTATCTGTCCCCTGATCAAATCCATCCCTCTGTACCATACAAATCTCTGCCCTTTCCGGCAACTCCACACTTGGCCTAACCTGGCCTACTAACAGAATGTAGTCCCTCGGACTGTATACCTTCTCAGCAAAACTCCCAGATTCCTCAGATTCTGACTCACTAATCCCATTCTCGTCTGAAATCTCCCCTGTTTTGTCTTCGACAGTCACCACCGTTGGTTCGGGTTGGGTTCTGGAGATGTCCATCATGCACAAGTCAGTGCAGTCATGAAGGAGCACCTCCGGCTTAGGTAGGTGGGATGGGGTAATATATATGCTAGGATCGTAAGACACAACCCCAGTCTGGATAAAGTTGATTCTTTTGGGAGGTGGAGCTTGGTGGTGCGGTAGGAGAGGGTTTGTAGTGACATTGGGTTTTTCGGGAGGCACAATCACCCCATTATCAATGAGATCTTGAATCTCATGATGTAATCGGAAGCATTGGTCGGTGTCATGACCGTGCTGTTGGTGAAATGCACAATATTTGGTTAGGTTGTGGGTAGGGGGAAGTTTTTTCGGCAGTGGCCGCGGCTCTAGGGGCTTTAAGTGCCCTTTTTTGATTAAAACCCCTAGACCTTTGGACATGGGCATAAATAGTGGAGCAAAGGTCCTTTGGTTTTTAGGCGGATATTTGGCTGTTTGTGTATTACTTCTGGACGCACCGGAGAATGGCGTAGCTGCCATGGTTCTTGGAGGGGGAACGGTGGTGACCATGCTCACTTCTGAGGCTCTTGTAGTTGTAGCGCCGCTTGGACCTGCATTGGTGTTGCAGTTAAAGGTTCTCCTAGGTTGCTCTCTATCATTGTCGATCAAGCCTTGCTTCAAGGCATCCTCAATCTGTACTCCTATCTCATGCAGATCTGAAAAAGTAGGGAAGGGGAGCACGATCATTTTCTGCATCAGCTTAGGCTGGAGATTGCGCACAATCATCTGAATTTGATCCTTATCGGTGGACCTTGGGGTCATCATTGAGGCCTTGGCCCTCCATCTGGTTATGAACTCCGAAAAGCTCTCCTTAGGCTCTTGCCTGGTCATCTCGAGATCTCGGGTTGTAATCTCGATTTGCGTATTATAGGAGTACTGGGCGACGAAAGCCTCGGCCATCTCATCCCAACTCCTTTTAACATCATCCTCCAGTTTGGTGTACCAGATGGCCGCCACACCCAACAGGGCAAGGCCAAACAAAGACAGCTTCTGTAGTTTGGTGAGGCCCATCGGCCTTAGTATATCTGAAAACAACCTTAGGTGCACCATAGGGTCACTGGATCCGTCAAATCGGTCGATATGCGGCATCTTGAATCTATCAGGCAGCGTCATAGCTGCGTCGATATACCCGTCCTCAATGTCGGGAATGGACTTTACCCCTTGGGATTTCTTGAACAGCTTTTCGAGCTTGCTCACTTTTAATGCTGTGGGATCCGTCTCGAACTCAAAAGGGGAATCCGGTGGGTTGGTGGATGTTTTGGATAGTCGCGGTAGAATCAGGGGTGGAGCCTGCCCTATTGGGATGTCTGTATCCTCCTGGACATTCTGGACATTCGCCACCTCCCCGGGTGTTGGAACTCCTAGTGGGGGAGGAGCTGGGTGTGAAGCTGAGGCCCCAGCTTGCTGCTGTAGTCGGGTAATTAGCTCTGCCTGTTGGGCCATGACTGCGGCCTGTTGTTTGGCAAATTCTGCTTGACGGGTAGAGTCCTGTTGCATGGTTTTCATGGCCTCATGTATTTGACGCATCATTTCTTCCATTCCTGTCGTTCCCAACATGTTGCCCTGATTCAACTGAACTACTGGTAGGTCTATCTCTGGAGTAGCCTCGGGAATCTCAACCTGACTGTCCAAAGACCACTGATCTGGCAATCTCTGCTTGGATACACTGCGTCTTTTCGATCTCCGTCTGATAACCGGGGGTAAGGAATGAAACACTAGTTGTCCGTCAACCAAATCCTCATATCGATTGAGTCGGCGACCTCTAGTCCAGAGTGCTTGGGGAATATCTGCTTGGTTTGGATCAATTGTACTAAACTACCCTAGCAAAAAGATAAATAAAGCAATAATAAGGAAATAAACAAACAAACAAGCGGACAGCATAACAGCGTAAATAAACACACAACACACAGTTGAGCATCACCACACACAGTTGGTAAGCAGAACAGACTATCCTCAAACACTGATCATTGTTCCCAAATCACTGACCCCGAAGTTGAATCTGATACCCGCAGATAACTGATTCCCAAAATACTGGTGCCCGCAGGCCTGATTGCAAACTGATATGCGCATTCCCTGTAGAGATACACTCTAAAAGCACATAGCAAATAAATGAGAGCCAATACACCCTTATGTTGGGGTAGGGTTCCCTGTCCTATTTTGTCAGGAGCTAGGGTTTCACTACGCACGCAGCGGTTTCAAACAACCTAAACTCGGGTAAGCAACCTGTCCTAGTTTGGAATGGTCACTATAGATTCCGAATATGCACTAGGTCGAATGGTCAAAAGGGGTGCCCTGGTAAAACCGGGGTTTGTGTTCCCATACTGGCAGAGCCCGTAACCGATCAACCTTATAGCACGCAGCCTCAGGCTAGCCGTTCAGGAATAGCAGATGGCAAACACGGTGTTCTAGGCGCACCAATGCACATGCAATGCAAAGAAACAAATAAGTGTAATCAAAACAAGATATCATGAGTTCGAGTCAAGTTCTCTAACTCCACAGTAGAGTCGCCAGAAACTATAGACGCGCCCTCGAATGCCCCGGGAGGGAAATCCCGTTCTGTTCATTTGAGGCTCTCTACAGTTCGGACTCAAATTGTCACGGTTCTAAATCTGAACCAAAGAGTCCAAATCTGGCAAATCGTTTTTGAAAATAGATTTTTGTAAAGAAGTGCCAAACATGGACTGCTTTGCCAGATACAGAGTCGCCACCTAAATATTTTATTTTGGGGGAATTTAGGAAACCCTGGCTCGTTTGCCTAAGGCCACGTGTCCATCATCACCAAAGTTGCCTCGGCTCGGGAACTTAGGTACGATTGGGGAAGGTCAACTATGAGCACCCCCACTCGCCCGATCCGAAGATCGGCCTCTACTAACCATGATATCTAGTTTTGAAAACATTATGCGTTCTTATTCTGGTTATTAGCCTAGATTTAATATGTGATGCACACAGCATAACAAGTATAGACTGAGTCGCCTGAATTGGAACAAAGCATTTCAAGTTTGTTTTGAAAACGGTTTGCTACTCGCAAGTAGGCTAAAATGCAGGTTTTGCCACCCTCAAGTGGGCTTAGAAAAGATGGTTTTGCCATTGTCTGCTGGGCTTAAAACTCATTGTCAATGTATTATTCCAATTCAGATAACCCAACCTTCACCCACAGGCATTCAGGCAGATATATCACATAAGCATATAGCCTCATGGTAAGCATGCTAATATGCCAACATTCACACGCATGCAAGATGCTAAAGCATAAGAGCTTACCTAGTACTCCAAGCCAAAACAAGAAACTAGTTAGTAATCATACATGATCCTAGTTCATGTTAAAATGGCTAATGCAACACATACAGAATGTATCTAGAATAGGCTCGGCTAATCTAAGAATGGCATGTGAAATGTGACAACCCGATACACGTATTCAAGTTGGAATGGAAATACTATGCAGTTAGCATGATGCGCCGAGCCCAGTGCATGCAATATAGATGAATGGACGCAAAACATGAGAGCATAAGGATGCTAATTTGAACATGCCCTAATCTAACCACTGAAAGCAGATAAATAAAAGGGAGAAAGACGTGGGGTTGGAAGACATACATACACCCACACACGCTTATTACACAATTGCCCTCGCTCGGAGGGTCCGAATAAATATTTCAAAACAAATAAATAATTAACTTTTCTAACTAGTTAAATATTACATATCTTCTATTTGATTAACAAATCAAATACAGAAAGAGGACGGCCGCGGTCCTGGCCTCGGAATGCTAGGATGATGCATGCTCGACTCATCTTGCCTGGAAACCCGTGCCATGCCACTGTTGCCTCTGTTTACACTGCCTTGCTCCTCTTAAAATTCCGAAAGTCCCCAGACCCATTTTGGATCACCCTCTGAGTGCTCTGGGGTGTCACCGGCCACAATTCGAGTTCACCGGCCATGGGGATGGGATTATCGGCCAAAAGTTACACCACCGATTGGACATTGGTGGTCGGTCGGCACTGTATGTGGCCGACCGGCCATTTCTTCCTACAGAAACCTATTTTTGACAAAGAAGCAGAGGCATAAAAAGGTGAGCCGAGCAAGGAAATTCAAAGCAATGTATGCATGGCCACTCTGCCAATCATGCTATGGACTCATGGGAGTGTGACCCTCGACACTCGGGCCACCAATTACGCATTTCGATGTATGATGGCCGAAGGCACCAAGTTTGCAACTTAATGTAAATGCATGCATAAAAGAGATGAATGCCTTATGCCCTATCATGTTGGGGCCAAGGGCATTGGCAACCGAGGGTTGAGGCGTGTTTCGTCACTTTGAGTACGAACACACCTCACCCCTCACGCTTGGTTTGACACCCCAAACCAAACCATGCAATGCATGTATACAAACATGGCTCAAAAATGCAACGTGGCTCAAATATGCAACATGAGGCTAAGTTACAAGGCATGCCAAATGCGAGGTAACCTATCATGCAAGAATGTAATGTACCAAGTATGCAATGCTACAATGCGATGCAACCTAACATGTGATGCAAGCATGGTATAATGTAAGCATGTAATTAGAGGCAATATGTCAAACATGCAACTATACATAAGGAGGGACTTAAACCGAAATGGGAGGCCTCAGCCACACCCCAAAACAGTGGCCAAGAGATGATGCAAAAGGGGACAAATTATGCATGCAAGAGTGCACACACCAAGGCCCATCACCCAAGCATGGAGGGCTACTCTCAAGAACACTCAAAGGTGATATACGTGGACATTAAACACTCATGTTAAACTATAAAAATCATGCCGAGAATGATGCCAAAACATGCTAGGGAATGGATGCAAAAATGGAAGGGGTTCAAGGCCACAAAAGAGAGCATTGCTCAACACCTACCCCAAGCACTCATGGCGTGAACTAAGCAACCAAAAAAAAAGTTTCTATGCATCAAAACACACCCCAAAACCCACTGATATGGTAGCCTCAAATGCCTAAACATAGTATCATACACAATGACTCATTTCTAGGCATAAAAGAACAATCCTTCAAGGCATGAAAGGGATGATGAATGCAAGCATACAAGCATGGATTAGGGACTGAAATTGCATGAGAAGTGATTCCAAATCAGTGAAATAACCCGACTAAAGCATGCTCATGACTCACACCCTCAAGGCTCACAAGCCAAAATACAAAGGGCCTACCCTAAACATGGAAAATATGACCAAAACAGTTCCCAACAAACCTCAAGCATGGTAAGACATGGCTAAGAACTTCAGAAAGTTAGGCCAAAACATGAGAACATGGTAGACTAAATACATGATGCACTTCTAGGCAACAGAGAGGAATACAAAGCAAGTATATTAAGCATGGAAGGGGTGACTAATCCGACCAAAAACAGAGGCATAATATGACCCAATAACACCCAAAAGCCTCTAAAATGAAGCCAAGAACAACTAATCATACATGCTATCCTTATGGGCCAAAAATGTAAACAAAAGAGAGACTAAGGGAGAGGGGTGTCCCTTCCCTATGCAAGACTTCAAAACCCCTTCTTCACCACTGAAAATCCACTGGATTTCAGTGGTGAGAAGGCCAATACACAAGAGTCCTCAAAGCTTATCAAAGAGAGCACAAAAAGGGCCAAACAAGGCCTAAGAGGGGGAGGTGAACCCCCAACACCAAAATAACCTTAATGAAAGATCTTAAGCATGCAAATACGAGACCTTTTTCAGTTATACACAAAGCTTAAATCAGTATGCAAGATAGGTTAAAGACTAGTGCAAGATTGGGGAATATAAAGCAAATTGTGTTACCCTTGAAGAACACTTCAAGAACAGCAAGCTCAGCCCTCTTCTTCTGATCAAAACCGACCCAAAGCTCCAAGAACAAGCCATCAAGACCTCCAAAGTTGAAGTGCGGTGTAATAGTAGGTGACTTAGTACAAAACTAAGAACTAAATACACTTTTAGGCCCTTAAACACACACAAATGAAGAGAGAGAGAGAGAGGGAGATATAGAGAGAGAAGATGTATATATCAGAATATATATGTTTGAGGTCTGATTTTGCTGACCCAACACAAAGGAGGAGGAGGGGACTCTTATATAGACAATGGAAAAGGTTAAGCTTCCAAGAGAAGCTATCCTAAAGGGGTCAAGTCTTCCAAGGGAAGCTAAGCTAAGGGTGCAAGCTTCTTGAGGAAGCTAAGACAAAGGGTCAAGCTTCCTCAAGAAGCTTGAGCAAAGGGTCCAAGAAGTTTGGATCAAAAAGGGTCAAAGGTTCAAAACAGCCACACCCGTGCATGGGGGGGAGGGTCCGTGCATTCCAGCTGGCACAACTGGCATGCATTATGCCTGTAAAAGGAAAAAAAGGTGGTATCAGCCAGAAAAGGAGGCCATCGGCCAAAAAGAGTGCCGGTCGACCATCCAAATAGCCGACCGGCCATCACTAATGGCCAATGGGAAGAGAACGAAGTCGGTGGCCTCAAGCCATGGCCGGTGAGGTGTGGGGATGGCCAACAAGCCACTCCCTGCCCTTCAAAGCAAAAACACAAGTGTTTGGTGCAAAACCAAACACAAAACTGTCGAGTCGAGAAGTCCTAAGGGAAGGTGCGTGGCCGAGACCTCCGGGAACTCAAGACAAACACAAATGTGAATGATCACCGAGCGTTCAAACGATGACGTCCAAGTCTTGAGGAGGGTCAAAAATGGGGTGTCTACACATTCCTATCAGTAGAACAAAGGCCGAGTAGAAGTACACGTAGAAGATCAGGGTTGGGCCAGGCCCTGAGGCCCAAAGAGAATACTATAAATACAAGTTCCCCAGTTCGAGAAAGGTATGTGAGAACTATTACACCTAACTTAAAATACAAGTAATTTAGAGTGTAGAGACTGAATTGCCCGTCGGAGTGCTAATTCCGGCGCCCCCGACCGGAGTGTTAATTCTTTTTCAGGTGACTAGTAGAGGATCATTGACGTCCCCCAAGATCAGAAGAGTATTTCGAAACCCTTTCCCCACAACTGGCGCCGTCTATGGGAATACTCAAACACATCCATGGCAGGCGTAACAGAAGACCCTCCAATAGTCACTGACGAAACCACACCAAGAGACGACCTCACTCCAACAAACATGCTTGCACTGGAGACTATCGCCGCAAGACGTGGCTTGAACTTTGCCTCACCCTCGACTTCGGAGCATGAGATAATACAAGCAATCATGGAACAAGCAAAGCAAAATGAACAGAGGTTGGAGAACATGATAGCTTGGAATGAACGTCTCCGTCAATATTTGGCCTTGGAAGTGGCGAAGTCCAAACAAGCTGCACACCTAAATCCAGAACGATCTCCGAAGGCAGGTGGTCGACGACCTCAAGCCCGACAAGACGACACTGATAGCGACTCCAACTCATTATCCCCGGAGCCCAAGAAGAAGGGGCGACCTGAAACTACCATTTCTTCTGAAGAGAGTCCCCGTATAAGGCATAAGCGAAGAAGAAACAGTTCGGATAAAGATCAACACAATCCCTTTGTACAACGAATTGCAAAGGCAGTGCTACCCAAGAAATTCAAAGCACCGTCATTCACCTTGTATGACGGCAAATCAGACCCCACTGATCACATCCGCCATTACAAGCAAGCCATGACGCTGCATGCAGATGACGAGGCTTTGATGTGCAGAATATTTTCGAGCAGTTTGGGACCACTAGCAGTCAGGTGATATTATAAACTGGAGCCAGCTTCGATTAAAAGCTTCCACCAACTCCAAAAATCCTTCAGGGCACAGTTTATCACTAATGAGGTCCAGCCAAAGCAAGCCGATTCCCTCTAGGCAATGCAGATTCAACCGGAGGAAACCCTCTGTGCCTACTCGGCACGATATTGAGAATGTTTCAATCTAGTAGATGATGTTTTCAATGACTCCATGGCCATCACTGCCTTCAAGATGGGGCTGCACGCCGACAGTGCCCTCCGCAGCTCTTTGACCAGACGGCCCCCCAAAACAGTTTGGTCGTTGATGAAGAAAGTTGAAGAATACTGTAAAGTGGAAGATGATGCCTTGAGGGTTAAAGCCGGCAGTATGACCAACAAGACGGCTCCTGTTGAAATTGCTCAGCCGTTAAATTCTGTAGCACCTCAGAGCCCCGAGCCATGGCATTGGGCGAAATGAGATAAGAGACGAGATTCTCGCCGATCGAGGGACCAATGCTCCAGTCGAGCGAATAAACAACTGCAAATAGACAGTAGGCGCACAAGGCGCGACGACAAGTAATGTACTAAGTTGTCAGAACCGATCGGCACGGTCATGTCCAAAATCCAACATCTTTCGTTCTTCAAGTGGCTGTCAAAGATGGTGGGACCTCTTGACAATCAAAGACGGGATAGGTGGTCCGAGTATCACAAGGATCATGGCCATGAAACTGAGAGTTGTTATGTATTGAAAGATCACCTAGTGGACTTGGTACAGGATGGTCGGATACAACAATACATCCGAAAGGGCAACTCAACCAAAGCAATAGCCTTGAGACAGGATTCCCCTCCACTCAGCATGATCCACATGATATACAGCTTGCCAATTTCATCCGCGGTGCATACGATTCAGTCGAATCCCGACCTTCCAAATCAACTTACCCCGGCTAAACGGCCCCATGAAGCTGCAAGCATTTTCTTTCGGTGATTCAAATCTGGCCGGAGTGACACTTCCTTACATTGATCCCTTGGTAATTGAGTTACGCGTAAGCCGATTCACCGCTGAGCGCATACTCATTGATCTGGGGAGCACATCAGAGGTTATGTATTATAAGACATTCACCAAACTCGGCTTCTCAGAATCGGACCTTTCTCCGGCTCCTTATCCGTTATTCGACTTCAACGCCAACCCAGAATACCCATTGGGAAAAATCACACTACCAGTCCGAGCGGGCTCCTGAACAATGAATGTGGAATTCTTGGTTGTCAGGCTGCTGTCGCCATATAATCTCATCATGGGGTGATCTTGGTTGCATGTCATGCAGGCCGTGCCAAGCACCTATCATCAGTTGCTACGCTTCTCCACACAATGTGGCATTGAGCAAAAATGTGGCTCTCAGAGATCGGCACAAGCGTGTTATCTCCTTGCTCAAAGGACGGCAAAGGAGTTACAAGTGAACTCTATTGAGGTAATAGATCACGAGAGCCTCAACGACGTTGCACGGCTCCCAAATGACAAGGCCACGGAAGACCTAGATCTAGTTGAAATCAACAGCGACCCAGACAGGTTCTTTATGGTCGGCGCCTCCCTTAATCAAGCCGACCGACAGGAGCTAATTTCCTTCCTGCTGGGCAACCTTGATATATTTGCATGGACTCCATATGAGATGCCGGGTGTAGATCCATCTGGTGTGCAAGACCGTTTAAATGTTGACCCTAAATGCAAGCCGATCATCCAGAAAAGCCGGCGATCAACCACAGAGCACACTGCCACAGTTGTTGAATAGGTTGACCGGTTACTTGACACCGGGGCAATCAGAGAAGTGACCTACCCTACATGGCTCTCTAATACTATGGTTGTGAAGAAGAAGAATGGGACTTGGCGAGTCTACGTTGACTTCATGGACCTAAACAAAGCCTGCCCCAAAGATTGTTTTCCTCTCCCAAGGATGGACCAAGTAGTAGATGCTATAGCACGTCATTAGCGCATGAGCTTCCTCGATGCCTACAGGGGTTACCATCAAATTGCCTTGCATCCAGAGGACTGAGACAAGACTACATTCCTTACCCCAAGAGCAACCTATTGCGACAAGGTCATGCCTTTTGGGCTGAAGAATGCAGGGGCAACTTACCAGAGGCTAGTCACCGCCATGTTCAAAGTGCAACTCGGCCACACTATGGAAGTATATATTGCTGACATAGTGGTCAAATCCAACGAAGAGAAAAATCATATAGCCGATCTGGAGGAGACATTCGGCATTCTACACAAATACAAAATGAAGCTGAATGCTTCCAAGTGTGCATTTGCGATTGGCTCTGGCAAGCTCTTGGGTTACATTGTCAACCACCGAGGAATCGAGGCCAACCCAAGGCAAATCACAGCAATCTTGGAACTCGGCTCCCCTCGTTCGGTAAAAGAGGTTCAAAAGTTGATGAGGATGGCCGCCGCACTCAACAGGTTCATCAGTCGGTCTACAGATTGCTGCCGACACTTCTTTCATACACTACGACAGGGAAAGTCTTTCGAATGGTCCGCCGAGTGTGAAACCGCTTTCAACGGTCTCAAAACCTACCTTCGATCAGTTTCCTTCTTGACAACACCCTCGGCAGGCGACCCGCTCATCTTATATCTACCAGTTTCTGACTGAGCCGTCAGCGCCGTACTGATGAAGGAAGAGCTGAGGGAGCAGCGGCCAGTGTATTATGTAAGCAAGGCAATGGTCGATGCCGAAACACGGTACCTGCCACTGGAGAAACTGATCCTAGCCTTAGTTATGGCAGCAAGAAAACTGATGCATTACTTCCAGGGGCACAGCATCGGGGTGCTAACAGATTACCCCTCAATCGATTACTACGGTCGAAGCATCGGGCCAGCGTTTCAAAGTGGGCTCTTGAACTCGGCCAATACGACATTCAGTTTCTACCTAGAACCTTAATCAAGGGGCAGGTGTTTGCCAACTTTGTAGCTGAATTTACCGGGGGTCTTGTCGATTTCAAGTCTGATGAAGTTCGACCTAAGCCGAACTGGAGAATCTATGTTGGGGATTTTTGGCAGTTGTAACGTGATGGATCATCCAATCAATGGGGCAGCAGTGCTGAAGTAGTAATCATGGCTCCCAACGGCGCAATAATTAAGCAGGCTGTCAAACTCAGCTTCAAAGCATCAAATAACGAGGCCGAATACGAAGCCCTTCTGGCTGGTTTGAGGAATGCACACCTTTTGGGTGCTCGGCATTTGCTGGTATTTTGCGATTCAAAATTGGTGATCAATAAGCTAAAAGGGGAGTATGCAGCAAAAAATGACCGTATGGCAGCTTACATGAAGTCAGCTAGCGCCTTATTGGCCAAATTTGACCATCATGAATTGAATTAGATAACACGTGACTCGAACACACATGCAGATGCCTTAGCTTGCCTAGCCTCCACCGTCAACTCAGTGATTAAACGGACCATTGAAGTAGGTTTTATCTCGGGGCCGAGCATTGGCCCTTCAGAGGAAATCCAGGTCAATGTCATAGAGTCAGGACCGAGTTGGATGGACCCCATTGCTGCATTCCTGTCTTTCGACCAGCTCCCAACGAACAAAAAAGAAGTGCACAAGCTGCGAAACAAAGCCCTGCGATACTACTTGGATCTGCAAGGAAAGCTTTATAAAAAATCCCTTTCTGGTCCTTACCTAGAATGTATACACCCAAATAAAGTCGAAGAGCTTCTGATTGAAATACATGGGGGCAGTTGTGGTGCCCACTCTGGCAGGCGCTCTTTGGCCCATCGAACTATAACTCAGGGGTATTATTGGCCAACAATGAGATCTGATGCCGAATACTACGTAAAGAAATGTGAAAAGTGCCAGAAATTCTCCCCGTTAACCCATCTGCCCGCTGAAGAGTTAAGCTCCATTACCAGTCCCCGACCATTTGCCCAGTGGGGACTTGACATCATAGGACTATTGCCGAGGGCCCCAGGGAACAAGCGATACTTGATCGTCACGACAGATTATTTCACAAAATGGGTCGAAGCGGAGGCATTAACTCACATTCGAGATGCTGATGTTAAGCGCTTTGTATGGAAAAATATCATAACATGATTCGGCATTCCAAGAGCTCTAATTTCAGACAACGGTACCCAGTTTGATTGTGGCGTTTACTGAGAGCTGTGCAGCAAATATGGTATACGGCCTAACTTTTCTACGCCGGCTTGCCGATAAAGCAATCGTCAAGCCGAAGCCTCTAATAAATCCATCTTGGACGACATCAAGAAGAGGCTGGAGAAAGCTAAAGGCGAATGGGTTGAAGAATTGCCGAGTGTATTGTGGGCTCATCAAACTACGCCGAGGCGATCTATTAGAGAAACGCCGTTTGCCCTACGCTTTGGAACCCATGCAATCATACCCCTGGAGATCGGCCATCCAACCCTGAAATCTCAAGTTTTTGATATGGGCCGAAATGACATGATGCTGACTTTGGAATTGATTCTGATTGAAGAATAAAGAGATCGAGCCCTTGTGTCCACGGCGCAGTACCAGCAGCAACTGGCCAAGTCATATAATCAACGTGTTTAGCTACGCTGCTACACACCAGAAGAGTTGGTCCTAAAGAAGGTACTTCCAGCTGCCAAGAAACCGGCTGATGAGAAATTGGGTCCTAACTGGGACGGCCCCAATCTGATTGATTCGATCGCAAGAGTAGCGGCATATCGGCTCGAAGACATGTCAGGAAGGAGTTTACCACGGCCTTGGAATTCCACGCATTTACGCAAATTTTATCATTGACCCGACTTGGGGGGTATGATACTTGTTTTGAACAGATGGCCATGTATATCTCATTTTCTATAATGCAAAGATCTCTTTTTATTCACTACAAAATCCTGTTCAAAGGTGTTTTGATTGGCCAAATAAAGACTCTAGATTTGGAGCCCCATTGGCACACAACGTCTTTAGGCAGAAAAAGCCCCCAGATTCGGAGCGCCCTTCGTGGATATCACGATTGGCCAAATAAAGACTCCAGATTTGGAGCCCCATCGGCGCAAGACGTCTTTGGGAAGAAAAAGCCTCCAGATTCGGAGCGCCCTTCGTGGATATCACGATTGGCCAAAATTACACTTAGGATTCGGAGCCCCATCGGCGCACGACATCTTTGGGCCAAAAAAGCCTTCAGATTCGGAGCGCCCTTCGTGGATATCACAATTGGCCAAATAAAGACTCCGGATTCGGAGCCCCATCGGCGCACAACGACTTTGGGCCGAAAAAGCCTCCGGATTCGGAGTGCCCTTCATGGATATCACGATTGGCCAAAAAAAGACTCCAGATTCGAAGCCACATCGGTGCATGACGTCTTTGGGCTGAAAAAGCCTCTGGATTCGGAGTGCCCTTTGTAGATATCACGATTGGCCAAATTAAGACTCCAGATTCAGAGCCCCATCGGCACACGACATCTTTGGACCGAAAAAGCCTCTGGATTCAGAGCACCCTTCGTGGATATCACGATTGGCCAAATAAAAGTCTCCGGATTCGGAGCCCCATTGCCACATGACTCCTTTAGGTCGATTAAGCCTCCGGATTTGGAGTCCCATCGGCCTATGACGCCTTTGGGCCGATTAAAGTATGGCATTCGTACCTACCATTTTCAAGTTAGTCGCATAAACACAATCTAAAATGTGCGAACATTCAGAATGAAATGTGTACTAAAATAAATAACAAGTACGCTACAAATGGAAAACTGAGCATCTTATTAAAATCCTCCATTAAATACATAATTTCACTTTCAAATTACATAAGCGTCACAAGGTCTTCTTCTATTCGGTGGCTCCTTCATCATCACTTTTCTCAATTTCGAAAGTGGAGAAAGGGAAATCATTCTGCTAGTACAACGGAAATGCAGAACCCAACCCTTCTGCTTAGAGAGCCTCAGCCTGCTGAAGTGCCTTGATCCAGCCGTGCTTAAATCCACAATTTTCGCATCGGTAAACTTCTTCGGCGAGTTTCTCTTTGGTCTTCTGAATTCCGACCAGTCGGCCGTTATGGAAGCCTTTTTCATAGGCCGCGGCCTTCGCAGTCTCAATCACGAACATGCTAGCCGTGTTACAATCGGCGATCGCATCACTAATCAGTCTTTGAGTAACCCTTTCTTCAACAATTAGGTTGGGGTGGCTAGTTGATTGGGGCTCGGTAGACTTGATTTTCCTTAGCTCGGGCTTGACCTTCTCAGTGCGAGCTTCTAACTTCCGAATGCATTTTTCTCTCTGTTGTATATCACGGTGAGCAGTGTGGAGATGCATGCCGATCTCATAAGCCATGTACAGTCCCCTCACCTCCTCGTGAACACCTTCATGAAACACTTCAAAGTCCTACCAACCTACCATCGACTGCTGAACTTCGGGTGGAAAAATCTGTCGAGCGAACTCAACTGCCACATTTGGATCTCGAACGATCGAATCCACCTTTGTCATTGGTCTATTACCCACGAAGACCGCAAAACTCAATGGGCGAGGAGTCACGTCGGATTCCCTTCCAAGACGGGGTTGAGGAGACTTACGCTGTGGCTGCTTGTGCCTCCTGGGCGACCTACTCCGACGACAAGGAGATTGGTGTCTCTCCTGATCCCTTGAAGTCCTACTACCTGTGCGTAAAGGTTCATTGCTTCGACTCATGGCTCCTCCCAACTCAGTTAGCGTCTTCGTTTCACCTCTGCTGTTGAAGAAAAGTCTATTTGACATTCGCACTTGTTTAATCTTCCTCAAAGAGCTGGACTGAGTTGCTGACTGAGCACATAAATAGGACCCTCGTTCACGAAGTACACGCCCATTTATTCCCTACGAGGGCAGGACCTCCGAGGCAATCCCATTAATATTGAAACGTCAACAGCCCGGCACCGACTGAGTCATATGCCCCAATCGCCCCATCAACCACTGATATTCGGCATTTAATGTTCGTAAACCAGCTGGGTCAAGGGCAGATTCATCAATCTAGTCAGGTTGAGTGCCCCAGCCGTTCCACGAATCGATTCATCAGTATAAGATTTATAAGTAACGTGTTATTCGGCATTCTACGATCATGAACTAGGTGGGACAAGGGCAGATTCAGCAATCTAGTCAGCTTGAGTGCCCAGCTGTTCCACGAATCGATTCATCAATACAAGATTCATAAGTAACGTGTTATTCGGCGTTCTACGATCATGAACCAGCTGGGGCAAGAGCAGATTCAGCAATCTAGTCAGCTTGAGTGCCCCAGCCATTCCATGAATTGATTCATCAGTATAATATTCATGAATTTAATCAGCTAAATTGGGCAGATTCATTAATTCATTTTGTTTATGATTAAATCAGATCCCTAAATTTAATCGGCTTTTAAGTCTGCTGTCTCACGTAATCTTGACATTTTGTTTTAACTGCTGATTCTCCTAATTATGTAATCATACAGCAAACAATACAAGAAATAACTTTAAACCATAGAAAATTTTCATTCATAAATTGGGCGCTAGCAGCAGACATTTTACATATGAAAATCCAAAAAAGATGAAAGTCAACTAACAAAAAACATACATTGAAATTGAGAAAAACCTAACAAAACTAGAATGTCACCCAAATCAAGTCTCAGGATCAGACTCAAGCCGCTCAACGTCCACTTGCTCATATGGAATTGGCATGGCCAATGTAACTCCAGCGGCAGCAAGGGCTTTGAGCCAGCCGTGTTTGAATCCCCGATTCTCAAATTTGGGGACCTCTTCTACGTAGTCATTAAAGGCAGCGCTCTTCCCAGACTCCGCGGAAGCCTCAGAGTCGGCTTTTTCCTTGGCCTACTTCAACTCCTCCAACTCTGCCTCCAGTTTTGCAAGCGCCTCCTTGGCCAACTTGAGCAATTCCTCGCTCACGTTTGCCCTTTCCTTTGACCATCGACTTCCGATTGCAAACGAACAATCCTTTTAATGGCTTCATGCTATCGGCTGCCTAATTCGACGATCCGTCCAACCGTCTGCAAAACAAAGAATCGTCATATTCCAAAAAACATCGAATGCAAACCAAACCAACAAAGGAGTTAGTCACATACTAGAAGGGCCGACTGGGCAGTTAACGCTACCGTTACCAAATCCGACTGGGCACGAAAGGTCGCCTTGTCAGCCGGCAAGGAGACCGAGGCAGCCAAGCTTAGTGCCACAGCTGGATCTTTCAAAGTCGATGCTTAAGAGGAGATCGGCATGTTTTTTGTCTTTGGCTCAATAACGAAAGGAGCAACCATAGCCGACTCGTCTAAGCATGGCCGTTTATCAATGCGGCCCTCTTCAAAGCCGTCCTTGCCCTCAGCGCTTCGTTTTTCACCCCGATCCTCTGAAATCAGCCACTCTTCTGTAATTTGACGCTCGACATCCTTTTCCGTCTCGGCCACGACAACGTGAGTTGTTTCTTCTCCAACAGTAGGTTGAATAGATTCAGTCGGAACAAGTCTGGAACGGATGGCCTCGGCCTTTCGTCGGGCGGCCATGCATTCGGCGTTTCTCCTTCACGCCATCTGCATAAGATTTTCCCTAGCCATATCCTCGGAGTAATCACCGGGAAGGTCTCCCAAGTTTGTAATAATATGACTTCCCATCGGCCTGATGTAGACAAAGGGTCAGAAGATTTCAATTCGGCTTCCTCAAAGGCTGAATTAATAGCTTCGTCAACTTCCGCGGCGAACCGGTTCGGGACCTCGGCGATTGGTTCGGCCACTTGTTCTTCCACGTGTTCAGAATCAGATGATTCCAAACCGATCTGTCTCAAGTTTTTGAAGCTGGGGAAGATGAGGGCTGTAAGATGATTGTCACCTCACGCGATCGGAATGTTGCCTGCCGCCGAGAACGTTGTGTAAGTCAGCTCGTACCGCAGTAGAATGTGGGCTGCCCTCCCTTGTTTTTGAAGGTTTGGACGGCCGACGAACTGTAGTGCGGTTTAATTTCTACGAGCACAATGTCGTCGTCTGAAACCAGCACTCTTTTCAAATCACTACCTACTTAAACAAAACAATTAGATGAATATAGTGCCAAATAAATATATATGTAAATAACAGAAACAAAGTGATCTAATCGGCCACCTAGTTCGGCTTTTCGGCTTGGCACAGGGTCTAGGCGATCTTCACCTTCGCCGAATTCCCAATTGCTGCAGACAATGACCATCACGTCGTCGACACGCTTGACAGAGCTGGCAAGCATGGTCACAAAGTGATGATCAGTATCCTTGGCTCTAAGAAAGTAGCATCCTAGCCGATCGGTAGATTTGGCTACGACATAACAGTGCCGAATGGCAGGAATACCTAAATTACTTCTAAGACGCCGATTTATTTCTACAATTCCCATTATGATGCAAAAGAAGTTCACATTGGGCTGGGAAGGGATTAGACCCCAGTACCGAAGAACGACCCTCAAAAGTGGGTGAAGAGAAAAGCGGACGCCGCCCTCAGTAATTGATAGGAGAGGAAAGACGATTGAGCTCTCATCTTTCCTCTCCATATCAGTGGTGCTATTTGCCAAAAGTGACAGATGGACGTCGTCGGGGATGGAGAAATGGCATCGGAAGCCAAAGATTCGATCCGCAGAAAGGAGCTCCTTTAGATGTTTTGCCATTTCGGCCAACCCAAGGATTATGGAAAACTAAAAGCAAACAAAGGAGGAGGATCAAAAATGAAGGAGAAGAAAACTTACAGGAGACGAAGGAAAGAACGAGAAACAAGGGGTTGTAAAAGCCACGAAATGTAGAAGTTGCACTAGAAGGCGAACCAGATGTCTTTGAGTACTCAGAACATACATTCGAAGAGACAATTTCAAATCGCATTAAATGGAGGCAGTGTACGAAGGGGCGGGAAAGCGTTACAATGACCAAAAAGCATGTACGCATTCTGACACGCATCGGGAAGGGGATTAACTACTGAATTTTTGACTTTCCGGACTAAATGCTAGTGCAGTGTTTGGGGGGCAATTATGAGAGCAAAATAATATTGGATCAACAGACGAGTGAACCAGTCCGATCCAGAACATAACCTCTATTCGGCATTGACCCTATTCAATTGAAGAGCCGAATAAAATAGTCGGCATTCCTATCAGTAGAACAAAGGCCGAGTAGAAGTACACATAAAGGATTAGGGTTGGGTCAGGCCCTAAGGCCCAAAGAGAATACTATAAATACAAGATCCCCAGTTCGAGAAAGGTATGTGAGAACTATTACACCTAACTTAAAATACAAGTAATTCAGAGTGTAGAGACTAACTTGCCCGTCAGAGTACTAATTTCGGCACCCCGACCGGAGTGTTAATTCTTTTTCAAGTGACTAGTAGAGGATCATTAACGTCCCCCAGGATCTGAAGAGTATTTCAAAACCCTTTCCCCACAACTGCAGCTAAAGGTGATTTGGAAAGTCGGTTAAAAGCTAATTTTTTAACTTTTTTGACTTTTTGTAACTTTTTTAACTAAAAAGTTAGCATTTTTGTATTTTTTTGACTAAAAATTAAAAACTAGTTTTTTTTTTACGAAATTCCCAAAACACCTCGAAATCGCACTCCACCATGATTTGTCTGCTTAATCTTATCAACGTTTTATTATCCAACAAGACTATATAATATAGTATTATTAAGTATTCAAAACTCAAGTAATGTGACTATAATCGTATGGATAAGTGTTTTGTTAAGTTAGGTTCCAATTTTTTTTTTGTGAAGAAATTACTAAAAATATATATATATATATATAATAAAAAAATTCCAGAATTTGAACTTTATAGCTAAATAAATCATGAGTTTTTAATCTTATTAATTTAAACCCTACACTTTAAATTTATTTTTAATCTAAACCATTTGCCTATTTTCGTTATTATAAATCGATGAAAAATGAATATTTTAGTCAATAAACTCAATAAATATATATATATATACTTTAGACATTTTATGTATATTTATATTGAATTTAATAATTAAAATACCCTTCTTTTCTTTTCTTTTCTTTTTTTTTTTTTCCTCATTAGTTTTACTTAAGGAAAGTAAGTGAATGGTTTAGGTTTAAAAAATAACTAAATTTCAATAGATAAAGATTTAAATTGACAACATATAATTTATTTTGTTATAAGGCTAAAACCTTGAGTAGTTTTTATTTATTTATTTATTTCTTTTTGTAATTGTCCCCTTTTTAGCCTCAAAGCTCCTTTCAACAAGTCTCTCTCTCTCTCTCTCTCTCTCTCTCTCTCTCTCTTATGGGAAGCAAGAGATTTACATTACATATCCGACAATAAGTTGTCTAATAAAATATATCAGAGTACAAAATATATTTTAAATGGATAAAAAGAACCTCTACATAAGGAGAATACGCTTCTCCACATAGGAACAAAAATAAACCTCCATGCATGGAGAAGAAATCTCCATGAAATGAGGAAGGCTCTACACAAAGTGGCATCATTGCAACACAAAAAATAAATAAATAAAAATAAAACAAAATAAAATAAATCAAAACAATCACCACCAAACAAACATTACCAATCACTTTCATGGTTCATTTATTATCACAACTGGTAGCTGTGGTACCTTAATTCCTACCTCCACATTACAAAATAAAAATTCTAGACTGAAGTGGTTGTCTAAAGTATAAAAGCGTGTTGTTAGGTTTTTGTAATTGGCAATCCCATTTGACAAAACTCCTTTCAGTTATAATTGTATTCGATCTTTTATTTCAGTGAGGCTATGAGTATTTAGATGCGAATCCAACCTGAATTGTGCCTATGCAGAGGAGTTTGTGATCTTAATTCTATCATGTTTACCACTTCGTTGACTATGTCAGGGATCGAACTGGCAATGTTGAAGGGTAGCACCCCCAAAGCAAAAAGAAAAATTACAGTCGAAGTTGTTTGACCGCTCAAGCGATCGATTGTGCGCTTGAGCGAAGATGCAATCCTTTCAGAAGTATCACTCGCCTACAAAAGTACTGGGAGTTGTATTTTTATGCTCGAGCGGCCTTTCCTGCACCCGAGCATAGATCCTTGTTTTGAAGCACGAATTTTAGTCTGATCGCTCAAGCGTCCATTTCTGCACTCAAGCGGAGATCACAGTTCTATTTGCTATAAATCTTCAATTAATTTAGTTTTTAGGATATGACTTTCAAATCTTCTTCTTCGGTATTAGGGTTTTCATTTGGAGCTCCCTTGCTTGTTTCCTTTGATATCTAATTAAGTAGATTACATCAAAGGGTTTCTTTATTTTGTTTTATTCAAAAAAGAGAAAGTTGTTCTTCGGTGGATTCCGTGGAATTTGGGCTTGAAGCTTTGGTGGATTCTGGAGTGGTTCATCGTCGTGGATTCGACATCGACGTTATGGATTCAACATTGGACAAGACAATTATGAGGTGAAGACGGTGGTGGAAGAGGCACATTGGAGTTGGTTCAAATTTGGTGTGGATTCACTAGGTAATTGAGAGGACACTTGTGTAATTCTTTTTTATCTTCTTAGTGGATTGTTTTGTGGTTTTGGTTAGTGATTTCTTTTTTAATCACAATTGGAGGTGCTCCAATTGTGATTTTTCCACGTTAAAATCGTTGTATCAATTTGTCTTTGATTGTTTGATTGGGATTGCTATTTACTATTGATACAAAATCACAAATCAATATACAAAACAAATCACAATGAGACACTCGTAAAGATTGACACTGAAACGACTCTAAAATTCTCGAATCGTTAATAAATTGATTAACCTCAAATTACAATAAAATCTCTCCAAAGGAAATTCAATGTACATCCCTTACCAAAAGAAATAATTCTACACTTCTGATTCAGAATTCTAATTAAAATTATCTTTTCGATACTTCAATCCAATCACTACAAAATCTGCTTCACACCTGAAAAATAAACAATTTAACTCTAAAAGTAATCCACTACAATTGAATCCTCATAACTACTCATGTCACAAATAACAACGCTAACTACCATATTAAACCCACCACTAAAAGCTTACACAACTCAAGACAAAAGGTTACACCAACAAATACTAATTTTAGTTACTTTGAAATCTTCTATGAAGTCTCTAGCCAACTCACTTCCGCCCAAATTCTAAAAGATACTACCACAAGTTATAAAGCCACACCTTTACTCTAAGAAATTTTCTATGTCAACAATAGTCATCCCATAACAATTTCCAAGACTAACAAAATAACGAAAGTACTTCATATCAATTTATTTTCTGATGAGGGGTCTACCGAATGACTCCTTCTAGGGTAATATCACCACAAAACACGATGAAACAAAATTAAAATAAGAAATTATCCTCTATTAGGCAAAACTAAATACATTTTAATTAAGAAAACACTTACCATTTAAGGTCAAATACACTCAAATTAAACCCAATAATAATATTAGATCAACATACCAATAGCACAAATCCTTACCACACTTGTAGCAAAACGAAGGATCAATATAAGGGGTTTGCAACTCTTACATCGAGGATATAAAACAATCTTATAGCTAAAGGACAATGGACACAAAATAACCTCCATTTCAATTGCATGAAAACCACCGTCACTACACACGCCAAACTTAACCCAAAATGCTCACGTATACCTCTCATATTCACAATTTCTAATCCATAAGTAAGAGTAGCTATAACAATTAACATCAATCACTCGCGATGGATCAAGCACTAATTTTTTATAAAAATACTCAAATCATAGACACATCAACCATCTCAAGGCATCTAATCATAATCTCCATAGAATCACAACATCCTCACATGATCATTTCAAAAATTTCTTTAAAGACATTGGTTTGCTAACACAACTCCCAAGACATCAATTACATCATATCCCTAAACACTTATTGCACTTGGGTATAATCAACAACTAATTCTGAGACAATGGACTCCACCAATCTCAAAGGTACTCGAAACTCGCCTACAAGTTCTAAAAAATCAACTCACGAGTCAATGTTGTTATTACTAATAATCTCATCAAATGGCGTAACCCAAATCAAATTTAATCTCATTCCAATCTATCTCAAAATTATTCATCTCATTTGCCCTCTTAGGATTTGCAACAAAATTATGAATAAAACAAACTCTCTAAGAAACATATTTCTTACTGCACGCTATAATTTCTATCATCCTAAGACCACATTTAGTCCCAAACGCATACAAAATTATTTGGCCTAGGGCCCAACACTAACCTCACAAGTACTCCATCACGCAAACGACACAATCTAACTATAACTAACTTCTTCTATCCCAAAAAAATTTAGAACTAGTTTTACGTGTTCTAATGTCAACAATCCAAAGCATAATCATCATTAAAGTCACAACTACACCATACTATTATAATAAGGTTATCTCTAACTCATTCTTCTTCTAAGATTTCTCATCTAGTGCACTTTCACAAACTTGATATAAATTTGAAAAATAATTAACTCCTCATAACAGCAAACCAGTCGCTACACAACACAAACTCTACTATTTTAAGGTCATATTTACACCCAGAATCACACAAATTGGTTAACCTACGCTTCAATACTAATTTCATAGCATCTTGACCAATCATTCCGGCCATATTACTCTAGCTTACACCTTCTTCCTGGGGAAAGGTATCCTCCTACATGAGAACAACCTGGGCACCCCAAGTGCCTCTATTACGGCCTCTCCCGCTTTATGACATTTTATATAAGAGACAGAATTCAACTCAGAAGTAAGTACTCCAACCTAGTCTTAACACGCTGGATATGGATTAAACATAAACCTACACATGTATCTACATCACATAGGGAAAACCATATAAGCACATAGTCACATAATCACATACAGATTTTCTTTCTAGATAATGATTGTCCCATGACATTGCTAGAGTTTCAATCAGAAATAGCAGTGATCAAGTGCTCTTCCGGCTGGACTTCCAAGACCTCACAGTCCCAATCAACATCTCAGAAATCAAACCCCATGCCCATATAATCACATAAGCATGTTATCACATAGTCACAAAATGCATAACACTTGCTAAGCATGCTAAATGAACCCATTGTGGTAAAACAACCACTTCCCACAAGCTCCAAGTATTCAAATTCGGTAGCTCTAATACCAAGTTGTAACGCCCCCGTTTTCATGCCCAAATGGTGATACACTAGTCGTGTCTCTTTAAAGTAAAACTGATAACGAATCCTCATACTTGCATTACATGATGTAAATAGTCTTCATGCGATAATACAATTATTCCAACAACCATTAATTAAACAACAAATACCCCCAAGGGTTTACAAGTTCCAAAGCCTAAGCCTGGTTACACAAAACGGTTATTCAAACCCACACATATAAAGCCCTTGGCTTACAATCAGAGTCATAGCAAACGAGCACACTATGCTCTCTTCACACACTTCTACACCCTCAATTAGGCGGGATCACCACATCCTTTCCTGCACAAAAATCCCGTAGGGTGAGCATAAAGCCCAGTAAGAAAATCCTTCACAAAGTATATACATTTTATACAAGTCTCAAAAGGTGGATGCATATACCATGCCATGCTCTTTTAAAAAATAAGAACACATCTTCATTTATTCAAAAAACCATCATGCTCAATGATACCATGCATTTTCAACTGTTCCACATTTATCAATTTTGTTCAAAGGGGCGGTAAATACAACTCTGGTAATCCCTAGGTCAGTGTCTGCAAGTAGACTATACAATTACTACCAATTTGTGATTTTTACCAGCATCAACTGAAGGGCTCGACACCCATAATCTGTCATTTTTACCAGTCACAGCTGGAAGGCTCGACACCCATAATCTGTCATTTTTACTAGTCACAGCTGGAAGGCTCGACACCTATTCTTTGTCATTTTTACCAGTATTAACTAGAAGGCTCGACACCTATCATCTACACTACCTGTTAAGACTTACCACTGTATTTACCCCAAAACCATTTCGTGAAAACTCATTTCTCAACATTCTTTCTCAGTGCAAGTTTTCAAATCAACTTTCAAAGTTCAATGTAATCAAATGATTTGATATGACAATGCAACCATAACAATACAATGCAACAATTCTTCCATTTCCAATTCTTCTACACAATACTACCATTGTGATCAAAATTCCCATTTCTCCTTTCTATGAAATTTCACAAGATAAATAAATACTTTTATTTCAATTCATCAAAGGGATAACATAAATCCCACATTTCAAATAATCTTAACAATTTAGTCATCTCAAGACTATATTAATACTTTTAAACAACAATTCCCAAAAACTTCAACAATGCTCATATTCCATGAAAACATCATTTATATGTAAATATATAAACAATTTTCAAACCTCATTTGTTTTGGCACACAAACTAAATATAACAACATATTCTAAAAATTTTCAACATCTTTCTTAAAAATTCCCAATTCATAGGTTTTCTCACCAAAAGCCATTCATCTTCAAATATTTGAGAAGATCTCACCAAAAACATCTTTCTTTCATCAACATAGTTGAAAAATATAAATTTCTATTTTTAGAAGGAAAAAGAAAGTAAACCCACTTTCAAAATCATTCACCTTCTTGAATCAACACTCCATTTTTCAAAACAAATCAAAAGATGATTTCTAAAATCATTTAGATGTTGCAAATATATATATATATATATAACTCAAAGAAAATCCCTACCTCAAGCCAAGAAGAGGAAGCAACCCAAAAATCCAAATTTTCGATCTAGACGGATTTTAATCTCTACCGGTCAAAACTTTGCTCTCACCAACTTCTTCACTTTGGTAGCTGATAAGCATCATAAAAATTGATTTAAAACTCACTGTCCCATTATGTCAATCATCACGCCCCATTGTTTATAAGGAAGATGATGGTCCTCCGTTCACATCTCAACATTTTTAACACATCTTGTGCAGTCACCTGAAAGCTACCAACACTAATGCAAGTAATCACTCGCCTATTTCGTGCATGAATTTCTCGGACAGTGTTCAAGCCAGGCTGCTTCGGCCACCCGTCAAAGGATCCCCCGAGATATGAAAGAACTATTTCAAATGTTAGTCTTGCCCACCTTCCACTCCTATCTTTAGTAGAAACACTAGCAGGTTCAAATTTTTCAAAAGCCTATATGATTCTCATTCCCCTCAATGTTACAATCTGGGCTGGTTACAACTCATCCTTGCTCACAGATTCTTCCCCCATAAGTTCGTCAAGGGAGAATTCATCTTCCTCAAATATTTCTCCATCTTTACCATCCTATGGTTTGGTCTCCATACTCATGCGGGTGCTCGCTAGGGGCAGATTACCTTTTCCCCCAAGCCTTGCTTCTTTTGTAAAAGTTATTATCTGATCGCGCTCAAATGCACTCTTAAGTGGGGCATATTGTAGACGTCCCCGAACGCCTCGGGAGGGTTAAGTCCCGTTCCGTTCGTATTGGGGTCACTACAGTTCAAGGACTCAAATTGTCACGGTTCTAAATCTGAACCAAAGAGTCCAAATCCGGCAAATCGTTTTGAGAAAACAGATTTTTGAAAAGAAGTGCCAAACATGGACTGCTTTGCCAGATATAGAGTCGCCACCTAAATATTTTTAAAAATGGGAAATTTAGGAAACCCTGACTCGGTGCCGAAGGCCACGTGTCCGTCATCACCAAAGTTGTCTTGGCTCGAGAGCTTGGGTACGATCGGGGAAGGTCAGCTATGAGCACCCCCTTTCGCCTGGTCCGAAGACCGGCCTCTACTAACTATGATATCCGATTTTGAAAACGTTATGTGTTCTTATTCCGGTTATTAGCCTAGAATTACTATGTTATGCGCACAGCAAACAAGTATAGACTAGATCGCCTAATTTGGAAACATGCATTGCATATCCGTTTGTTTTGAAAATGCTTTGGAATTTGCTACTTGCAAGTAGGCTAAAACACAGATTTCAACGAGTTTTTCCAACTCAAACAATCCAACCTTCACCCATAGGCAATCAAGCAGTTATATCACATAAGCAGCTAGCCTCATGGTAATCATGCTGTGATGGCAACATTCACACGCATGCGATATGCTAAAGCATAGAAGCTTACCTAGTACTCCAAGCCAAAACAAAAACTAGTTAGCAATCATATGTATGATCCTAGTTCATGTTAAGTGGCTAATGCAACACATGCAAGATGCAACTAGAATAGGCTCGGCTATCCTACACATGGCATGTGGAATGCTGCAAATAACATGTATTCAATTTGGAATTGAAGTACAATGCAGTTAGCGTGATGTACCGAGCCCGGTGCATGTAAACAAATGCATGGATGCACGCATGCATTGCATAAGGTATGCTAATTTAAATATGCCCTAATCTACCATCGTAAGTAGGTAAATAAAAGGGAGAAAGAAGTGGCGGTTGGAAGACATGCACACACACACCCACACTTATTACAGATTTGCCCTCGCTCGGAGGGACCAAAAGAATATACAGTCCGAATAATGGATAAATAAATTATTACAAAATTTCTAATTACTTAGTAAATAAATGCAAAAAGAAAGGAGGCCACAGCCCCCGCCTCGGGATGCACGAATGATGCATGCTCGGATCCGACTCGCCTGGGGAAACCCGTACCATGCCACTGTTGCCTCTGCTTTTACTGTCCTGCTTCTCTGGAAAACTTCCGAAGTCTCAAGAAATGTTCCCTGCACACTGAGGATCATCATCGGCTGGATGAAATGGCCACCGGCCATGTAGAATGTCCATCAGCTGCTCATGAGTTCATCAGCCACACATAAATGGCCGGTCGGCACTATATACTGCCGGTCGGCAGAAAATTCTGAAAAGCGCTTTTGATGAACAGCAAGACAAGCGAAGGCATGGTATGGGATTTTGAGCATATGTAAGCATGGCCAATGCTCCCTATCATGTATGGGACTCAAGGAAGCATGACCCTTGGTTCTTGGGCCATCAATTATGCATCTTGGTACATGATAGCCTAAGGAACCAAGATTGCATTTCAATGTCAATATGCATGCAACACACAAATGAGAACTAAGTCCCTATCATGTCAAGATCAAGGGCCTTAGTGACCAAGAGTTGAGACAAGTTGCATCACTTGTGGTCTGAACTCCTCTCAACCCTTACACTTGGTTTGACACCCCAAACCAAGTAATGCAATGCATGTTATGCAAACATGGCTCAACAATGCAACATGATGCTAAAATGCAAGGCATGCCAAATGTAATGCAACATGCAAGGTGCAAATGCAATGTAAACATGGACAATTTAGGCAATAGGGTTAACATGTAGCAAGACCATATTAATCAAACACGCAACAAGCATTAGACAAATTTGCAATGATGGACTTAAACCATGATGGGGCAGACCTTAATCCACCCCAAAACAGTGGCCAAAAGTGCCCCACAAGATGGGCAAATGCCCAAGTCAACATGCAACCACAAAGGCCTAAAGCTAAGGCACAAAGTGGAGCATTCCACTACCTACTAAAATGACCACTCATGGCATATATTAGGCAAGCAAAAACAGAGCTCTATCATGCAAAAATACACCCAAACCCTTTGACATGGTAGTCCCAAAATACCTTAAACAAGCAAGCATGCATAAGGCCTATTCCTAGGCATAAAAGGACACATCCTCAAAGCATGAAATAGGTCACATATGCAAACATACAAACATGATTTATGGACTGAAATATGATCCTAAATGATGCCAAATCAAGAGGATGGACTAAGGTGAGCATGCTAGAGGCCAAAATACTCAAGGCTTGCAAGCCCAAAATGCACAACAGCCACATCAAGCATGCCAAACATGGCAAAATCAGTGGCTCATAGCCCTTAAACATGACAAAATGAGGCTAATATCTTCATGGAGTTAAGCTAATACATGCAAGAATCATGGCCTAAACACAAGATGCATTTCTATGCCAAATAGAGGAATGCTAAGCAAGTATGTTAAGCATGCAAGAGGCCAACAAAACACCATTAGACAGAGATAAAATATGATCCAAAATACTCAAAAAATTTCTGAAATGGCGCCAAAAACAAGCAAGCATGCATGTTCCCTTTTAAGCCAAAGACAAAGGCAAAATAGGGACCAAGGGGAGAGGGGTGTCCCTCCCCTATGCAAGACTCCAAACCACCTTCCTTACCACTAAAAAAACCCACTGGTTTTCAGTGGTGAGGAGACCAAAATAACAAAGCAAACAAAGCTCAAAAGTAAAGGCACCAAAGAGGCCAAAATAAGGCCTAAGAGGGTGAGTTTGCACTCAAACCACAAAGTGACCTTAATGAAAGTTCAAAAGCAAGAAAATATAAGACTTTTTTCAGTTATACACAAAGCTCAAAACATAAAATCAAGATAGGTAAAAACTTGTTGCAAAAATGGGGAATCTAAAGTAAAGTGCTCACCTTTGAGGCACACTTGAAGAACAGGTGGTGCAGCCCCTTCTAATGATCAAAATCAGTCCAAAATCTCCACAAACAACCCTCCAAGTCCCTCAATCTCGAACTAAGGTGTAATGGTGTGTGTATTAGTGCAAAAGTGAGGTAAAAACACACTATTTAGGCTTAAAACACACACACAAGGATGAGAGAGAGAGAGATATGGAGAGAGAGGGTATAACATAGATATAGAAGCTCTGGTTTTTTTGCTCAAAAATGGCTAACCCCTTTCAATGGGAGAGGAGGGCTCCTCTTATAGAGGAGCCAATCTTGTAAACTTACAATGTAAGCTAACACGAGGGGCATCCCTCTATACACGTGTATGGAGGGGAAGCAAATGCTAGCCAGCTGTTTCAAAATATCTCCAAAAGTAGCTGAACAGTAGTCGGCTGGCCAAAAAAGTCATTTTGACAAAATTGACTGCCGACCAGCAACAAAGAGTGCCGACCGGCAACATACATTGCTGGTGGCAACAAAAACCAGCCGGTGGCCTCTAGCCACTGCCGGTGGTGTGTGGGGATGCCTCACAAGGCATTCCCTGCCCCTCTAAGGAAAAACACAAGTGTTTGGTGCAAAACCAGACACAAAACAGTCGAGTTCGGAGATCCTGAGACAAGGCGCGTAGCCGAGAACTCCAGGAACTCCAAACGAACACAAACATGGATAATCACCGAGTGTTCAAACGGTGACGTCCAAGTCTTGAGGACGGTCAAAAATGGGATGTCTACACATATGCTCATTTCTTTGCATTGAGGGCCACCAAAGCTGGGTACCCGTAACCACTGACACCCAAATGCTTTTCAAGATCTGGGTGCTTACCAGCAGTTGCCCAAACATAGCTGTAAGGACTTCTTTTGAACTTCTCGGCAATGGATAACAACATTTCTAGATGGGAAAAGTTGGGGATCATGAAAATTTTGTCATGAAAATGATCATGAAAAATTTATGATCCTTGGATTACCTTGATTAGTGTATGGTGCTTTATTCTAAGTGTAATCCAAGGGTCACAAAACTTTCATGATTATTTTCATGAAAAAATTTTCATGATACCTAGCATTGCTGTTTCTAGATACTTGTTCCTTCCCTCAGCCTTGGAGTCCAGAATGTCGGGGAGAAAAGCAACAAAACAAATGGCAGCAGAACCACACTTCTCTTCCATGACATCTGGGCTAGTGGCTATGTACATTGTAGAAACAACATTGTTGGCATGGGGATTGAAGCCACCAAGAGCACCGGCCATGGCTAAACCAGTACGGTTCTTGAGCATGTTCAGCTCACCAAGAGCTGCCACGTTGGTCTTCAGCACCTTCTTCACTACCTCTTCTTTGATGATTGGCTCACAAACACTGATTTTTCCAACCCATTAACAGTTTGTTCCAACTCAGAATGAAGATCTCAATTTACTTAGAAAAGCCCAAAAATACAGCAGAAGTGTCCCTGAGTCCACATCTACGTCAGGCCATGATTCATTTTCTTTCTTTTTCTTTTTGCTCTTCACTTCCTCCACCATAATGATTCTCCACCTTGCTTTTGAATAAAAGACCAGAGAAAGAGTAGAATGATTCTGAATTTTGTTTTCTAATAGACCCACCAAAAGTGTAAAAATAAACAGCCCATGTGCATGCTTTGGTTCCCTCAATTCATGCACACTACTTGCCTCTCTCTATTATCTCTAAATAACATAAAATATACACCACTTGAGCACCACTCCAGCACGCCCCATTATTATTATTCTCTCATTCTACTATATTATAATATGACATACCACTCATTCAACACTGCAGTCTGCATCTCTTTATTTTTTTATATGGGCCTTTACATAGCATGTAGAACATTCAGCCAAAAATAAATAAATGCCCTTAAGAACTACAAATTTCAAGGCTTAAGCCTGGTTTCACAAAAATGGTTACTCGAACCCATACAGATATAGCCCTTGGCTTACAAAATATAATCATAACAAAACAAGAGCCTTGTGCTCTCACTACAGTGCAATAGCTAACCCAGAACTTCCCTTCCTCACTGCACGTGCAGCCCAAGCCCCCTGCACGTGCGGCCTTGCTCCCAGACAGAAAATTCACTAACTTAACGCAAGACACCCCGGATCCAACCTTGCACCCTCCGAAATAAGTTGAACTCAGATTCAAAATAAATACGAATGAGAATTTTGAAAGCAACTTTACAAAAACAACCAACTGAACAGTTAATAAAACCTCACATTAAAATCCAACACTATAACAAGAGTAAATCCAACATAATTCAAGGAGGACGAGACGAATAACGTACCTGGTCATCACACAAGCCTTGGGCCAGCCCAATCCAGTAAACCCAAATCCAAGTGGGTCAGACGAATACATGGGCAACCAACTGAGCCCATCTCCATAACACACTATCTACCCAAGTCCTCAAGCACTTAGGCCCAACTCACAGTGGAAAGGCTAGTCTAGCTGCGATGCTAGGCTGGGCTGAGCTACAAGGCTTAGTCTTTGAACCGAACTAGCGAGCCAAACATATCTTCAGAACCAAAGTGCGTCGAGCCTACACATAGATATCTAAATGGCCCAGCCCATCTCCATAACCAATCTTAAAGAAGGCCGAGTATATGCACCCATTGTCATGGGAACAGACGATCAAGAGAATGTGATTTGTTATGAGCATCGTTACAATGAGTATATGCACCCATTGTCAACTACCTGATGGTCTCCTACCTTGAGCAATGATAAAGGGAACCTTGCAACACCAAAGCTTCATCAAACCATCTTAGGCAATAAGTAAGGTGTTCTATATATACTCCACTCACTTCACATTGAAGGTAACTAAGTTGAGAAGAACTATACTCACTTAAACACAACTCTCTACACCTAGAGAGTACATTTCATCTTCTCGGATCACATACTCCCACACTGGAGGGGTTGTCCGGCCAACTCCGGCCGTGCAGTTCTAATGGTGGTCACTGTTGCAGGGTCTTGATTCTTGGATAGTCCAATCGGGTGCGAAGCTTTGATCCACAATCATCTAGTGCGGTATTTGGTTCGCACATATATACAGATCCCACACCACACAAATTCAATCTCAATCATACACTCTCATTCGGTGTAAATTTGAAATAATTAGCTGATTCAAAAACTAATCATCTTCTAATTGATTCAGAAAGCAAAACTGTATGGCTTTATTAATTTGGAAAATTAGGTTTTGTTAAAATATTCCAGTGGGTTAAAAATAGTATTGATCTAGAAAGTTTGAGAGAAGTTTTAGTATTCGTAGTTTTAATTTGAACAATTTAATTCCTACATTTTCAATTTTGTTGTAATATGGTCATTAGGTCATAAGTTATTAGTATTTTACAGGAGAAATTACAAAACAAATCCTAGAGTTTGAGATTTGTAACAAAATAAACCATGAGTTTTTAATTTTTTTTCAATTTAAACCTAAATTTTTTGATTTGTTTTCAATTTAAAGCATTTATCTATTTTTGTCAAGAAAAAGAAAAATGGGTATTTTAATCATTAAACTTAATAATAAAAAATGGTATTTTACACATTTTTTGTATACCAACATTGAATTTAATGACTAAAATATTCTTTTTTCGTTAGTTTTAGTTAACAAAAATAAGCAATTGATTTAGATTAAAATAAATTAAAAAATTATTTAAATTGATAAAATTGAAAAGTCATGGTTTATTTTGTCACAAGACTCAAATCTTTTGCTTTATTTATTTATTTATTTATTTTTTTATCCCTACTTTAAATGAAAAATATCCCAAGCAAAACAAGAGGAACTAAAGTGAAATTCAAAACAAAGTACAAGAATCAATATTACACTTGTGGTTCATGTAATTGGTTTTGAATGTCGCTTTAGTTCATCTAATTCTACACAGATGAATCATAGTACAACAAAATTAAAATACAGAGTCTAAGTTAAAACTACAATAATTAAAATGACAACTCACTTAAATTACAAATACTAATGGTATAATTTATTGTGTTTCAATTCAAATCAGTTGGTGTTTAAGCCACATAACGACGTCAGGCCCCAGTTTTACTAGTTGCTTGAGCAAGATGGTATGAAAAGAAATTATTTTTTTGCTTTGGGTACAATATCGTGTGGTGCTTTAACTTGTTATTTATTGATTAAAATAATAGAATATAATATTTTTTGTTATATTTTTGAAAAATAACTTGACAAATATTAAGTGATTAATGGTGCGAAACAATATTCCAAGACCACAAAATAATCACTCTGATTTGGAACAAACAACACGACTCTTGAATAGAGACTACCAATTCCTCTACAATCACTCTCTTCATGACAAATAATAACAAGGCGGAATTACACTAGTTGTCAGAAGAAATATTTATAAAAAAAAAATAAAAAAATATTAATAATATTAATTATTAAAAATTATAAATTTTTTTAATTAATGTATTATAATTTTCAAAAATCCCCCTAAATAGTAATTTCTTCTAATAACAATTCCCTTTAAGGTCACTTTCTTTATATTTACTAATTAATGATTCCTTTATTTTTTGCTTCAATAATTTATTTTTTTTTTATTTAGAAATGACAAAAAAATGGAAACAAATGCAAAAGTTTTTGAAAAATGAGAATCTAAAATATTTACAGTTGACATGAAAATTTTTTTGAGTGTCACATCGTTGGAGTATCACATTAATGCCTATCACATTGGAGTATCACATCATACCTGTTACATTAATAAAAGGGTATACCTGTCCACCAAAACACTACCAAAATCAAAAATAGAATCACAAGGAAAGAAACTCTTCACTAATAAGGCTTAACAGATCAATAGAAAAAACTTGGGACTAATTGGAGCACTTGTTTGTGAGAAGAGATTTATTGGTAAATATCTCTTTTATTTTTAAGTTTTTAAGTAAATTGCAAATATTTTAGATTCTTACTTGTTTGGCAGTTGTTTGTGTTTGTTATCATTTTTTTTGCAATTTGCCCTTTCTTCTTAGTATATTTTTATCTTTGGTGAAATTTTTCAATTTTTTCAGAAAATCTTGTAATGCACCATAAACATACATAAGAAATCATAGCATGTTGTAATGTAAACATTTAAACTTAAAAAACCATAAGCTATGGCGTAATAAAATTATAAAATTTCATAATCGGTCCACAAAAAACTATATTGTGATCCAAACACTTTTCTAAATCATTTCTCTCACACTCCTCTCTCTAACAGCCTTATTTCCAAAACCCTAGTTAGAAAACACTGGATTTCATATAGTAAGAGCCAGAATCGATCTTTGGGCCTTCATTAAAGTTGTTATCCTCGTCAAGAGCCACGTTTTGAACCGATTAGATCGTGAAGCTCATCGTGTGGACCTTCATCTCACTTCGTGCAACCTTGAGGTATGAATACCTTTACCCTTGTATATTCATCTTTTGGTTTAAATAGGTGTGAATCTTAAGATGTATGGAACTATTGAGATGAATGATATATATATATATGTGTGTGTGTGTGTGTGTGTGTGTAGGCTTTGTGTTGATAAAGTGTCTGTGTGAAATTGATGGTGGATTGTAGAATCAACTATGAAATAGTGAGTAAACATACTTGAATCAAGATAAATATTTGAAAGGAAAAGCCCCCAAATTCTTATATGAACCCTAAGGGATTGTTCATGATTTTGATGTAATGGATAATTGATAGGTAAAATTGGAGAATCCTTATGATTCTTGGTGTTGTGTGAAAAATATTAATGTTTTGGAATGTGTTTGAGGTGCCCTCTTGCCCGGTTTGTGTGAGTACGACGAATGTGGGAATGTGTTTGAGGTGACCACTTCCCCAGGAATTTCACCACTCTCGTCTTGCAGTACATCGAAGGGGCACAAAAATGTTCCATGATCTTAACCGACAAATTTGGTGGTGGGGTTTGAAATGGGATGCGACTTTATTTGTGTCTAAGTGTCTAACTTGTCAACAAGTCAAGGCAAAACATCAACGACCAACTAGGTTATAGCAACCCATGCCTATCGCGGAATGGAAGTGGGAATATATCACTATGGACTTTATTCCGGGTCTACCTAGAACACAAAGGAGTAATGACGCAGTTTGGGTGGTGGTAGATCGATTAACTAAGTTAACTCATTTTTTCGCTATGTGTATGGGGGACTCAATTGATTACTAGGCAAAACTTTATGTTAAAGAGATTGTTTGACTTCATGGGGTTTTGGTGAGCATTGGCTCGGATCGAGACCCTCGTTTAATTGCATGATTATGATAAGGCGTACAAACCGTTATGGGCACTCAGTTACCTTTTAGCACCGATTACAACCCACAAAACGATGAACGATCCGAGCGCACTATGCAAATCTTAGAAGACATGTTGAGAGTCTGTGTACTAGATTTTAAAGGTTCTTCGGAGAGACACCAGCCTTCGGCAGAGTTTGCCTGTAATAATAGTTATTAAACTAGAATTGGGATGACTCCTTTTGAAGCATTGTATGGTTGGCCATGTAGGCCACCTATGTATTGGACCGAGGTAAGGGATTCACCTATCCTTGGACCGAAATTAGTTCGTGAAACCACTAAGAAAATAGCTCTCATTCGGAAATAGCTAGTTACGGCTAAGAGCCGACAAAAGAGCTACGCAAACTAGAGAAGAAGACCCCTTTCTTTTGATGTTGGTGATCACGTATTTTTGAAGATATCGTCTAGAAAGGGTTTAATGACATTTGGGCGAAGTAGAAAGTTGTCACCAAGGGTCATTGGGCCCTTTGACGGTATTGTGACAACCATTTCCTTAAGTAATTGAGCTAATTATTTGATTTGCCTTGATTATATATGTTAATTATTTGAATTGTGATATGATTAGCAAACATGATAGAAAGTGAAATGAACCTATCTGAATTAGTAATTTACACAAGTGAGAATTATTTAATTGGATAGGGAATTAAAGCCTAATCCACATTGGTATAATTAAGTTTAGTTTAGTTTAGATTAAACTATTTTATATTGAGAATTAATTTAATTTGAGTGAATTTAATCTAATTTAATTGAACCTCATATTTAAAGCCAATCCAACTTATTAAGCTAACCCAAGGCAAGAATAGAGTTGAGGGAGAATTAGTGAGCATTGTAGAGAGAGTTCTAGAGAGAGAGAGAGAGAGAGAGAGAGAGAGAGAGCCTCAAGAAGAAGAAAGAAACTAGGAAGAAGAAGAACTTGAAGGAAAATTGAACTCTTCAAAAATTCATTTTCTAAGATATAAGGTTGATTAGGATTAATTCATGGTTAATTGGGAGTTTGTTGTTATAATTGACAATTTTGAACGTGCAAGTTAGTTTAGAGGTGAATTGAAGGAATTAATTCTCAAATCTAACATGCATGGCATGAGTTCATAACATTCTTGTTTATACACATTATTTCTTTCATAATCTTCATAAATTCTAAAGGTTTTAAAGGGATTTCTTCATAAATTTTGGAATTGAAGCTTTAAAACACATGGTTTATGTGTTTATAATTTATTTGGAGTCTCTGATCTTTCAAATTGGAAATTTGGACTTTATTTACAAGGTTTGACTTCTACTTGATGTTCAGAGGTCAAATTCAAAATTGTTTTTATGAATTTTTTTGGGTTGAAATGTATGAATTTGGAGCCTAAATTTGAAGTCCAATTTGAAGAGCAATTTTTGGACAGATTTTTATCCAGTTGTGCACGTGCGGCTTAGGGCCCCACACATGCGGAAAACAGAACATAACGAGGCTCAACTGCTGCTTCAATTGCACGTGCGGCTAATGTTACCGCACGTGCGATATTCAAGCTGATTCTGGTTTCATTTTCACTCTATTTTTCTGACTTTCGGGCATCTGATTGCATGGTTTTCATGTGTATTTTAACTTCATATGCATATCATGTGCATATCATAAATAAGAACAATTTAAAGAACGAAGAGAAATAACCGAACAAAGAAGTAACGAATGAATCGAATAAAACCGAATGACTGGAATAAACGTATTTTGAGATGTTGTGCTTGAATGTGTTATATAGGTCAGACACCACGTCCTAATCACGTGATTTACGGAGCTGACTATGAGTAACAACATTGTAAAGCTATGTTCAAATTATAATTATTTTCTGAATGATATGAGGCTCTGTTTCTGAAACGACATTGTTTACTGAATAAATGATTGTCCTATTTTATGAACTCTATTTGTGGCATCCATAGCATCTGTTACTGCTACTGTTTACTATTATTGTTACAGAGATCTCTATCAGTTCCAATATTTGGAACTACTATTTACTGTATTGATGGGCATCAATTATGACTGTTCGGTCTTTATGACCTACTGTACTATTTTGCTACTGGTTGTACCACATATGACAACTATGATTTCAATATGAATGACAAGTTATGAGATACTAATTAAGAAAGTGATCCACTGATGAAATTGACTATTTTTATTACTATACGGACATCATTTATAACCCATTTACACAGTTGTTATTCACTGGGCTCTAACTCAAGAATGCACTTAGCGGCGTCAACCCAAACTTTGTTTGGTGAAGCCAACTACCATGCCTCACTACAAAGTTCCAAACTGTCAAGTGTCAAGGCTTTTTGGGTGGTTCAGAATTCACCCATTTGAAATTATGTTCAAGCGATATGAATGTTTTATGAATTTTGTATTTGTTCTTGATAATGGGATTTAATTCCCTAAGTCATGTTTATGTTTTTGTACATAAGTTTGACATGGACTTTTTTGAATGTCTGTAGATACTTATATAAAAGTTTGTTTTGTTCATTTCAATCCTCACAACTCATTAGACGATATATTTCATTATTTATAGGCTTCCGCTAGCCCCTATTACTGTATTATTGTTAAGTAGACCTTTAGTAATCTGGGATTACTAGCCAGTCACCTCTCTAATCCCTTGGGGCAGGGATTGGGTCATGATAGTTATAAAATAGGTGGGAGAGGTAGCTTATCGCCTTGCATTGCCACTACAATTATCCGGGGTACATGATGTGTTTCATGTCTCCATGCTTCGCAAGTATGAACATCATCCTTCCCATGTCTTGGATTGGAGAAATTTAAAGGTGAATGAGAATGCTTCCTATGAAAGAAAGATTGATGAAAATTTTGGACACTTGGGAACAAGTTTTGAGAGGCAAAGTTGTCACACCCCAATTCCAGGCATGATCGACTGTGGCCCACAGGGACTTAGCCCAAGGCACAAGTAAGCCTAAACATGAACCCAAAATCACAAAGAACAAATGTGACGATAGCCCATAAATATATAAATCAAAACTCAAACCAGTGACAAGTCACAAGTATAAATAGTAAAACCAGCCATAACTAACTTTCAAAAATACATACTAAATAGAACACATACCGCCCATAAAATAAAATAATTCTAAATAAAATCTAACCACAATGTATGCACAAAACCGACATAACAAGCTAAAAGAAAATAATGAATGTCCTAGAGGTCCATGCAATTGAGTCCCTGCTACCTAGAAGTGATAAATAACTAAGTCAGCTGATAGCTCAATGAGTAGCAATATGGGTAGTAAATATAGCTTTGAAAATAAGGTTTAATTCCAAAATAAGATATATATCATAGAAAGTAGATAGGCATACAGTTTTGATAAAGATAATATGTTTCAAGAAAAAGGTTCCACAGTTTAATAGTTAAAATACTCATGTCTCTCAAGAACATGATAAATGACATTTTTTTACTTAAAACAGATTATAACATGAACACTAATAATTTTCTAGGTACCAAGAATAAAAAGTAGCATGCCACACAGTTCTCAAGGCAATAAGCCCGTTAGATCCAATACCAAACCAAGAGTCATCCTCGGGGTGGCAACTTGGGCCTTTTCTATAAGACAATCCTATTGAAGGTCACCTAGCCTAGCCTAGGTCTTTTCCTTACAATCGTTGAGAAATAGAGTCATCACTGCCCAAACCGGATTTGTTCCCTAGTGGCCAGAGTCACCACACACAGTGGAATAATTTCCCTGGACTTTTATATACAGATGGTCCCAATAATCAATACAATTCAATTTCGCAAAACATGGTAGTTCACCATTATAAACATGAGACCATAACAAATAGTATATAGTATGCCAAGTTTACACATGTTTCAAAAATAATTTAATTCCATTGATACTATAATAATTTATTAAAACAGTTTAGTCCTAAAACAACAATTTAATTTTCCAACAGTTCAGGGTAGAGGAACATTTATAAAAATATGTAGGATGCAACTACTCACCTAAACATAGTATAACATAATCCTCGAATAAAGTATGAAAGTCCAACTAGTGCCCTGAACAAAATATTAAAACTACACGTCACTACTAATTCAAACATACTAAAAGGAATAATAAATCAAGTAACCCCAAACTAAAGCGCACTAACATAGCTCAACCCCACTCACCGTTACTCTTAAATAATACCTAAGTTCATGTTCTTCAAGGTCTCAAAATTAACCAAGACATGGGTTTCAGTCGAAACTTGATTAAAAGTAAGTTCAAAATAAAACAAAATTTTAAATAAGCTTTCCCAATCTATTCGATAACTTTGAAAATTACCAAACCCACTCTACGTTGTTCGAAAAATTTCAAAACCCTCCAAATATCAACTAATATATCCTAAGTTTCAAACCCAATTAATTTTACTTTATTTGGTTATCAAAATAATTATTTACAATTAATTATATCAAAACAAGTTGTTTTCTGCAACACTTTAAAGAAATTAATGGTTCTCTTAGTGTATATGAGCAATCATTGCAAGGCCAAAAATGTAAGAAACTAGATTCGTCACTGGTTCTAATGATGCTGATTTGATAATTTTTGAATTTATACTGAAAGAGAATGACACTTTCGTATTTACTATTTTACAACAGTTTTCTGAACAGCGTTGAACGCACCAGTTAATATAGATTTTGATTCCCAAAAATTATGAGAAAATTCTGATATGCAATTCAATATATAATTAATTTACTGTAAAAATTTTAGTTCAAAATTCATGCTTTTGATATGATTCCTCAATTTTTAAAGTTTGTGATTCTGTACAAAATTTTTAAACTAAGAATTACACCCATTCTTTACATACAATTTGGCCTTGTTTGGTATGTTTTTCAGAAAATTTTTTGAAAAAAATTCTCTATAAACAAATTTTTAAGAGTAATCAAACCAAACAAATTTTTCCAAAAAAAATTTCAAAATTTTGTTTGGTTACTTACTTTCCAAATTCACACTCTCTCTCATACACATCAAATCAATCACTTTTTTAAAATTCTCTCCCCAAAACAATTTTCCAAAACCATTCCTAAAAAAAGGCAAACCAAATAAGTTTTCGTACTTTTTATCTCAAAAACTACTCTACAAACACAGACCAAACACACCCTTTATTTCCTCAGGTTTCTTAATAGTGTATATATATACAAAATACATAAACCTACAACCTCTCTATCAATGAACTAAATAATAATTGAATATGGATAAAGAAGAAAGATAGAGACCTACCACACACCCAAAAATCCTTCCTTGTTTGCAACAGCCCCCTCCCCTCCCTCTCCCCTCTTTTTTTTTTTCCTTCTTTTCTCTCAACCTCTCTCCCGTGGCGGCTGCTACTGCTATATATTGTATTAGGCAACCTAGGGTTACTTTATATATTGAAACAAAAGGCTCTAAATTATTATCTTTTGTTTTATTTTATTTTTTCTCTCCATTCATTTAAATAAAATATAAATATTATTATATCAAAATATACTTACTAACTTGTCACCTTTTTTTTTTTTTAATTATAAATCTTGCCTCTAAATTAAAGACTTTCACCATAAATTTATTTTAGATTTTAAAATTAATTAAAAGAGCCTCTAGTAATATTTAATTTGCACTTAAAGATTCACAAGCAAAATATTTAAGATTGTAAAATAATTATTACTTAATTATTTATTTGATTTGTATATTCAGGTTCTCACAAAAGTCATTCCTTTAGTTAAAGTGTTATGGCACCACCACGGAGTGAAAGAAACTACTTGGGCGCGAGAAGTTGAAGTTCGTGAGAAATACCATGATTTATTTAATGATATGTAAACTTGCTTGTTTGTTAATTCTTAAATTATGGTATGAGAGGTTGTAAAAAAGGATGTAAATGAGGGAACTTTAAGTCTCCATGTTGTTGTTTGAAGTTAACTTTAATTTTGTTTTGGTATGGGAAGTGGTGATGACTGAAACTATTGTTATTATATTGTTCATCATTCTTGGGAATTGCTGGAACTGTTTTGGCAGGAACTATGAAATTTCAAGGATGAAATTCCTCAAGAGGGGTGGACTGTAACAAGCTGTTTTTGGGTGACTACTCGAGCGGTCATTTGGTCGCTTGAGCAGACAATTGTAGTTCCCTAAAATCTCGCAAGTGTGCAAGCGAGACCGCTTTAGCGAAGGAATGGTCACTCGAGCGTAAAATGCAAGCTCTCAGTATTTTCATTGTAACTCTGCAAAACTTCTGAGACCTTGCATTTACAGCTCGAGCGGTGGAAAGTTCACTCGAGTGGTCCCTTTGTATTTTGGCACTTCGCTCGAGCGATAGAAAGTGGGCTCTAGTTGTCTGGTCAAGACAACAGTGTTATATTGCGATCCAAACGCTTTTCTAAATCATTTCTCTTACACTTCTCTCTCTAACAACCCTCTTTCTAAAAACCCTAGTTAGAAAACACTAGATTTCATCTAGTACGAGTAAGAGTCGATCTTTTGGCCTTCATTAAAGTTGTTATCCTTGTCAAGAGCCACGTTTTGAACCGATTAGATCATGGTAAATTGGAAGCTTATCGCGTGGACCTTCATCTCTCTTCGTGCAACCTAAAGGTAGGAATACCTTTACCTTTGTATATTCATCTTTTGGTTTTAAATAGGTGTAAATCTTATGACGTATGGAACTACTGAGCTGAATGATATATATATATAGGCTTTGAGTTGATAAAGTGTTTGCGTGAAATTGATGGTGGACTGTGGAATCAACTATGAAATAGTGAGTAAACATACTTGAATCAAGGAAGATAAATATTTGAAAAGAAAAGCCCAAATTCTTATATGAATCCTATGGGATTGTTCATGATTTTGATGTAATGGATAATTGATAAGTAAAATTGGAGAATCCATGTGATTGTTGGTGTTGTGTGAAAAATATTAATGTTTTGGAATGTGTTTAAGGTGCCCACTTGCTCGGTTCATGAGAGGACACCAAATGTGGGAATGTGTTTGAAATGCCCACTTTCCTGGTTCGCGTTTGGGCGACGAATGTGGGGAGGTTATAAGGTGCCCACTGGACGGTTCATGTTAGAACGACGAAGGTGGAAAGGTTTGAGGTATCCACAGGCCATCCATGTGAGGACGGAAAGACGTGGAGGTTCAATGTTGAATTGTTTGTTTTGTAATAACTTTTAAATAAACATAAACTCTTGGGCATTGATAAAGGTCATGCATATTTAAATTAGATGTTTATATACATGGTTGAAGTTATTCTCAATTGGCAATTGTCCATTCCTTCTTACTAACATTTTAAGAAAAGAAAAGTCCCAAAACTTCAATGAAGAAGAAGAAGAAAATGACTACTGCTTTTTAATATATATATATATACACTTTTGTTAACTTGAAGTTGAGATGTAATTGGAAAACTTCTTTTTCTTTTTTAATTTATTATTTCATTTTGTATTTTGTGCTTTTGTACCTCGTTTGGCAAGTGACTGTTTTAGCTTAAAAGTTAAAAAGTTACTAAAAAAATTAAAAAGCCAACAATTTATATCAAAAAGTCAAAGATTTCCTTTTCTCTTTACTTTTTGTGCATCTTTTCGTAAAAAGCCGAAAAGTCATCCCAAACGTACTAGTTTTTTTAACCTCATATTTTAGCCAAAAAGCCAAAAAGTTACTAAAATAGCCTATTCCCAAACGAGGCCAGAAGAGCTCAATGAACCGAGATATGTCCTTTGCAATTTTGTAAACAAAATCTACTATTCAATGAGAAAGGGAAACATTTTGTATGGAATGGTATTATGTGTTTATGTAAAGATTGTTTTATTAATTGTTCAATAGAAATTATATGTGTGGGGTGTTACGTGGATGGCCAGTTGACACTTCAAACCTTCTAATTTCATAAGTCTCACACAAACAGGCTAGTGGACACCTCACAACATCCCCCACATTCGTTGCCCTCATGTGAATCGAGCAAGTGGGCACCTTAAACACAACACCAACAGTCACAAGGATTCTCCAATTTTACTTATAAATTATCCATTACATCAGAATCATGAACAATCCTTTAGGGTTCCTATAAAAAAAAAAAATTTGGACTTTTTCTTTCAAATATTTATTTTTCCTAGATTCAAGTATGTTTACTCCTTATTTCATAGTTGATTCCACAATCCACCATCAATTTCACACAAACACTTTATCACACAAAGCCTATGTATATATACATATACATCATTCATCTCAATAGTTCGATACATCTTAAGATTCACACCTATTCAGACTAAAATATAAATATACAAGGGTAAAGGTATTCCTACGTCAAGCTTACAAGAGGAAAGATGAAGGTCTACGCGATGAGCTTCCGATTTACCATGATCTAATCGGTTCAAAATGTAGCACATAATAAAGATAATAACTTTAATGAAGGCACAAAGATTGATTTTTGCTCTTTCGAGATGAAATCTAGGGTTTTCTAACTAGGGTTTTGAAAAGAGGGTTGTTAGAGAGAGGAGTGTGAGAGAAATGATTCAGAAAAGTGTTGGGATCGCAATATAACACTATTGTCCCAACTAGACCGCTCGAGCGAACTTTTCATGGCTGGAGCGAAGTGCCAAAATACAAAAGGACCGCTCGAGCAGTAAACACATGGTCTCAGAAGTTTTGCAGAGCTACAGTGAAAATAATGAGAGCTCGTATTTTAAGCTTGAGTGATCATTCTTTCGCTAGAGCAGTCTCGCCTGTAAACTTGCGAGATATTGTGAGCTGCAAGGAATTTTGTCTCCAAAATTTCATAGTTCCTGCTAAAATAACTGCAACAATTCCCAAGAGATTTGAATATCACAATAGCAACAGTCTCAATCATCACCACTTCCCAGACGAAAACAAAATGAAAGCTAACTTCAAACAATAACATGAACAAACAGTAACATGGAAATTTAGATTTCTTTCATTTACCTCATTTTACAAGCTCCCATACTAAAATTTAAGAATTAACACACAGGCAAGTTTACATATCATTAAATAAATTGGGGTATTTCTCATGAACTTCAGCTTCTTGCTCCCAAGTAGCTTCTTTTACTTCGTGGTGGTGCCATAACACTTTAACTAAAGGAATGACTTTGCCTCTCAAAACTTATTCCCAAGTGTCCAATATTTTCATCGGTCACTTTTCATATGAAGCATTCTCGTCCACCTATAAATTTGTCCAATCCAAGACATGGGAAGTATCAGGTTCATACTTATGAAGCATGGAGACATGGAACAGATCGTGTAGTTTGGATAATTGAGTGGTAACGCAAGGCAGTAAGCTACCTCTCCCACCCGTTCTATAATATCAAAGGGGCCAATAAATCTATGTGACAATTTTTCGCTTCACCCAAATCTCATTAACCCTTTTCTAGCCAATATCTTCAAAATACATGATCACCAATATTAAAAGATAGAGGTCTTCTCCTTTGGTCTGCGTAGCTTTTTTGTTGACTCTGAACCGTAACTAACCATTTCTGAATGAGAGCTATTTTCTGAATGGTTTCTCGAACCAATTCCGATCCAAGCATATGTGAATCTCCTACCTCGGTCCAACACACCGGTGACCTACATGGTTGTCCATACAAAGCTTCAAAAGGAGCCATCTTGATGCTAGCTTGATAACTATTATTGTATGTGAATTCTACTAAAGGTAGGTGTCTCTCCCAAGAACCTTTAAAATCTAGCACACAAGCTCTCAACATGTCTTCCAAGATTTGGATAGTGCGTTCAAACTGTCCATCGGTTTGTGAGCAGTAAGCAGTGCTAAAAGTTAACTGAGTACCCATAACAGTTTCTAGGCTTTGCCACAATCGTGCAGTAAAACGAGGGTCTCTATTTGAGACAATACGTACTAGAACTCCGCAAAACCAGACAATCTCTTTGACATAAAGTTTTGCCAAGTAATTAGCTGAATCCCCCATACACAGCGAGAAAATAAGCTGACTTGGCTAGTTGATCCACCACTACCCAAACTACGTCATTACCCGTTTGTGTTCTAGGGAGACCTGAAACAAAATCCATTGTAATATGTTCCCACTTCCATTCAACGATAGGAAATGGTTGCAATAACACGGCTGGTCATTGATGTTCTGCCTTGACTTGTTGACAAGTTAAACACTTAGACACAAATAAAGCCATATCTCGCTTCATACATCGCCACCAAAATTGTCGGCTAAGGTCATGGTATATTTTTGTGCCCCCCAGATGTACTACAAGATGGGAATGGTGAAATTCCCAAAGTACCTCATCTCTACACGATTCAGGTACAAAAAGGCTGTCTAGATACCAGACATTGGAATCGGAATCCATTCTCAAACCCTTTTCCTCCTTCCTCTGTGCAATTTTCTCCTTAATTGCTTCAACTTCCAAGTTACCTCACTGTGCCTCTATAACCCGAGTAACAAGTGTTGGTTGTGCAAGGATGGGAAACAAAGTGGCATGCTCGGAAGATGCACTAAGATGCAAATTGAATTCCCAATTCACCCAACATTTCCCTTTCTCTAATTACAAGATTGGCAATGGTACTCACAAATTTTCTACTCAAAGCATCAGCCACCACGTTGACTTTTCCGAGATGATGGTGCAATTTAGAATAGTAATCCTCCAAAAATTCCATCCACCTTCTTTGACGTAAATTCAAATCGTTTTGGGAAAATAAGTATTTAAGACTTTTGTGATCTGAGAACACCTCAAACTTCTCCCCATACAAGTAATATATCCACAGTTTTAGAGCAAAAATAACTACAGCTAACTCTAAATCATAAGTCGGGTAATTTGTTTCATGGGTTTTCAATTGGCACGAACCATACACCATATGCCTCTTTTTGGAATGATTAAAACTGGTGTGGTAGTTAATTTATCCTTTAGCTCTAAGAAGGATTTCACACATGATTCATTTCAAACAAACTTCACTCTCTTTCTTGTTAGTCAAGTCAATGGAGAAGCTAACATGGAGAAGTCTTTCAAAAACTACCTGAACCAACCAGCAAGACCCATGAAACTGCAGATCCCAAATTAATTCTTATTTCACTCCCAATTCTGTACTGTCTCAGTCTTTGAAGAATCTACGGCAACCCCATTGCAGACCGCCCTGAACTCTCTCTATGCGCAAGGGCGCGAATTGGGTTCATAGCTACTACAGTTCGGACTCCTGTCACGGTTCTGAATCAAATCTCACAAAGTGGAATGCGAGACTGATAAATCACCAAAGAGTCCAAATCCAACAATTGGTTTCGAAAAATCAATTTTGAATCAAAAAGTGCCAAACATGGATTGCTTTGCCAGATTTCAGAGTCGCAACCTAAATATTTTGTTTTTGGAAAATTTAGGAAACCTTGACTCATGCCTAAGGCCATGTGTTCGTCATCACCAAAGTTTCCTTGGCTCGGGAACTTGGGTACGAGAGGGGAAGGTCCTAAAATGAGCACCCACGCTTGCCCGATTAAAGGATCAGCCTCTACTAAGCATGATATGTTGGTTTTGAAAACACACACGTTCTTAATTCAGTTATTAGCTAACTCACTACGTGATGTGCACAGCATACAAGTATAGACTCAATCATGCGAATTGGAACAAAACAACTCATGTTTGTTTTTGAAAGTGCTACTCACAAGTAGGCTAAAGCACTGATTTGCCACCCTCAAGTGGGCTTAGAAAACATGATTTTGTCACTTCAAGTGGACTTAAAACTCACAATCATCGATTTGTTCTAATTTAGGCAATCAAGCCTCCACCCATAAGCATTCAAGCAGTTAAGCACTTGAGCACATAGCCTCATGGTAAGCATGCTATCATGGCAATCACTTACACACATGCAAGGATGCTAAAGCATAAACACTCACCGAGTACTCCGAGCCAAAACAGAAGCTAGTTAGTAATCGATGCATGATCCTAACTATGTCAACAATGCCTAATGCAACACATACAAAATGTATCTAAATAGGCTTGACTATTCTAAGATGGCATATGAGTGCAAAACTCGATAACATGCTTTGAAACACACATTCAAGCAAGTATCGAAATACAATGCAGTTTGAATGATGCACCGAGCTCGGTGCATGCAAGACAAATGAATGATGCACGCATGCAAAGCATAAGGTATGCTAATCAAAACGTGCCCTAAAGCTAACCATCGAAAGCGGTAGGTAAAAGGGAGAAAGAAGTGGGGTTGGAAGACATGCACACACGCACGCACACTTTTTACAACATTTGCCCTCTCGACGGAGTGTCTGAATGAATAAGCTAAGCTACATCTAAGCTAAGTTAATCAACTAATCTAATAATCTAATTAGACTAATTATTACACAACCAAATTGAATAATAAACAATCTAATTACTAATTATTATAACACTTTAATTAATTAACAGATTAACTAAACATGACAACTAACTAAACATGTAAACTTGGCTGCCACAGCTCTACCTTGAACAATGAAGGATGCATGCTCTCGGTTGCCACTTCGAAATGCCTTTCGAATTGCTCTTGAAAGGCTCTGTTTGCAGGGTGTTTTTATGAAGTTTCTGCTCAACCTTACCAAAACCACCCTAAGGAATCCACCAGTGGCCTGCCAGCCATGAAGGCTTGCTGCTGGTCACCTGCTGGCCAAGGGTGTGCACTACCAGCCAAGAGTGAAGCAGTGTCAGCCATCTACAAGGCACTGCCGGCCACTAATGTGCTGTAACACCATTTTGCAACAGAGCACAAACTAGAGGAAAAGGGATGACTCCCAAGGGTATATACGTACTATGCCACTCCATATCACTTTAAAACATCAATGGAGAAGAATTATTGGATCCAAGACCATCAATCAAGAATCGCAATGCATGATAGCCAAAGATCCAACGTGCACAAATTCAATGAATGCACAACAAATAAAACAAGCAAAACACTAAGACCACGGCCTTATCATGAGTGATCAAAGGCAATGGAGACAAAGGGGATTGGCTCACTTTCATCACTTTGAGTATGAAGTAGGCCAATCCACCTTGTGTTCAACATAACGTCTGGTTGAACACAATGTGATGCAACACAACACATGTTTATCCTAGCATGTTAAAGACACTAAACCGTGCAAGCCAAGCATGCAAGACATGTTATGGAGCCAAGAGCACTAAAGCAAGCGAAGAGCCTCATACAAGAGGCACGCAATACAATGCTCAATGGACTAAACCAGCCCTAAACAAATCTCATGTGTGCCAAAACAGTGGCCAAAATGTGCTAAAATGATAGCATGAAAAGCAAGAAAATGCATGCTTATGCATTGGCAGAGAAACAAGACACAAAAGCACAACTCTCAAAAGCTCTCAAGGAGTGAAATAACTGAGAACATGACACATGTATATGCTCTGAAATAACATGTTAATTGATGCCAAGACATGCAACTATCACAAGTATAGCATGCTATGATGCTCAAAACTCAACACTACCTAAGGCACTTGCACCGTAACCATATCAAGCAAGCCCCAAAGGACCAAGATAACTCAAAATAGTCCTCAGGTAGGTCAAAACAATGCTAGAAAACTCTCCTTAGGCTCCTGCCTAGTCGTCTCAACGTCATGGGTTGTGACCTCGATCTGTGTGTTATAGGAGTACTGAGCGACAAAAGCCTCAGCTATTTCATCCCAATTCCTCATAACATCGTCTTCCAATTTTGCATACCAGATGGCCGCCACACCCGACAGGGTCCGGCCGAATAAAGAAAGCTTATGTAGTCTGGTGAGGCCCATTGGCCTTAATATGTCTAAAAACAGCCGTAAGTGCACCATGGGATCCTCGGACCCGTCAAAGCGGTTGATATGTGGCATTTTAAAGCGGTCTGGCAGCGTCACGGCCGCATCGGTATACCCATCCTCAATGTCTGGGATGGACTTGACGCCTTGAGATTTCTTAAATAGCTTTTCAAGCTTGCTCACCTTCAATGCTGTGGGGTCCACCTCGGACTCAAAGGGAGAATCCGGCAGGTTGGTGGGTGTTTTGGATAATTGGGGTAGGATTGGGGGCGGAGCCGGTCCTGTCGGAATGTTCGTATCTCCCTGGACGTTTGGTGCCTCCTCGGGTGCTGGAACTCCTGGTGGGGGAGGGGCTTGGTGCAAAGCAGATGCTCCGGTTTGCTGCTGTAACCTGGCGATTAACTCTATTTGTTGAACCATGACCTCGGCCTGTTGTTTGGCAAATTCGGCTTGACGAACAGCGTCCTGCTGCATGATTTTCATACTTTCTTGGAGTTGACGCATCATCTCCTCCATTCCTGCCATACTGCCCTGATCTAACTGATTTATCGGTATATCTGTCTCTGTAAAAATAGATATCTCAACCCAACTACGCACAGGTGAGATGGATAATGACCGCTGATCTGAGGACTGTCGAACTGGTGATCTGTGCTTGATTGGCCATTTTACCCTGCCTCTGGCAAAGGAACACTGATTTCCCTTGAATTGAATCTCTGACCTGACAAAGTTTATCAGCACAAGTCTGATGAACCTCGGGGGATATTGGAGCCTTCTGAAGCTATGGTTCCAAGACTACCTAGCAAAAGAGAAAACATGCAGCATCTCAGCCTGATTTCACCAAAATAGATATGAGCAGCTGAATAACTGTGCTCTCTACTGAATTCTATCCAAGATTCTGCTTGTAAACTGATACCCTCAGGTCAAACTGATTCCCCACATACTGATGCCCTCAAGCCTGATACCCAGACTTGCAAACTGATATACATAGCCCTGCAGAGACACACTCTGACAGCACATAACAGGCAAATGAGTGCCAAAACACCCCTATGTTGGGGCAGGGTTTCCCTGTCCTATTTTGTCAGGAGCTAGGGTTTCACTACGCACGCAGCGGTTCCAAACAATCTATAATCGAGCAAGCAACATGTCCTAGCTTGGAATGGTCACTACGGATTCCGAATATGCACCAGGTCGAATCGTCAAAAGGGTGCCCGGTAAAAATCGTGGTTTGTGTTCCCATCGTGGCAGAGCCCGTAACCGATCAACCTTATGGCACGCTTCTCAAAGCGAGCCTCCGGGAAACCATTCAGCGATAGCATATGGCAAACACGGTGTCCTAGGCGCACCAATGCAAATGCAATGCAAAGAAACACATAAGTGTAATCAAAACAAGATATCATGAGTTCGAGTCAAGTTCTCTAAATCCCTAGCAGAGTCGCCAGAAACTGTAGACGTCCCCGAACGTCCCGGGAGGGAATCCCGTTTTGTTCATTGGGCTTACTACAGGTCAGACTCAAAGTCACGGTCCTGTATCTAATCTCGCAGAGTGCAACGCAAGACCGATGAATCATCAATGAGTCCAAATCCGGCAAATCGTTTTGAAAAACTAATTTTTAGAAAGAAGTGCCAAACATGGACTGCTTTCCGAGATACAAAGTCGCAACCTAAATATTTTATTTTGGGGGAATTTAGGAAACCATGACTCGTGCCTAAGGCCACGTGTTCGTCATCACCAAACTTGCCTCGGCTAAAAAACTTGGGTACGATTGGGAAGATCACTTCGTGAGCACCCCTGCTCGCCCGATCAAAGATCGGCCTCTACTAACCATGATATCGAGTTTCGAAAACACTATGTGCTCTTATTCCGGTTTATTAGCCTCGAATTACTATGTGATGCGCACAGCATACAAGCATAGACTGGATCACCTAAGTTGGAACAAAACATCTCATGTTTGTTTTTGAAAGCGGTTTGCTACTCGCAAGTAGGCTAAAATGCGGATTTTGCCACCCTCAAGTGGGCTTAGAAAATATGGTGATTTGCCACTCTCAAGTGGGCTTAAAACTCGCAATCAATGAATTGTTCCAATTCAAATAATCCAACCTTCACCCGTACGCATTCAGGCAGTTATATCAGATAAGCACATAGCCTCATGGTAAGCATGCTATCATGGCAGTCACTCACACACATGCAAGGATGCTAAAGTATAAACACTTACCGAGTACTCCGAGCCAAAGAAAGAAGCTAATTAGAAAACATGCATGAATCCTAACTATACTAAGAATGCCTAATGCAACACATGCAAAAGTGCAACTACAATAGGCTTGGCTATTCTAAGATGGCATATGAGATGCAACAATCGATACATGTATTCAATTTGGAATTGAAATACAATGCAGTTAGCATGATGCGCCGAGCCCGGTGAATGCAAGATAGATGAATGGATGCAAACATGCGAGCATAAGTATGCTAATTGAAACGTGCCCTAAAACTAACCATCATAAGCTGGTAAATAAAAGGGAGAAAGACGTGGGGTTGGAAGACATGCATCACACACATGCACACTTATTACAACATTACCCTCTCGTAGAGGGTCCGAATAATACAAAACCAAATGAATAATGAACTACAACTAATTATTACACGACATTAACTAATTCACAAACTAGCTAAGTAAGCCTGTAAACTAAATGAATGTGACTGCCTCGGCTCTGTTTGGATGACAATGGATGCATGCATGCTCGAATCGCCTTTGTCGGGAAATCCATCACAATGCCCTCGACTCGCTTTTGTTTGCAATTGATTTCAAAAACTTGCACAGAGCTCCAAGAGGCTGAAACTCAACTCTGGAAGGCTCTGGGAAGGCTGCCGACCGGCCCTTGCCTATGGAGACCACCTGCCGACCACCTTTTGTGGTGGAGACCCAAAAGGGTGGTTGGCCTGCCAGAAAATCTGGTCGGTAGACCACTTTCTGCCCCTGGATTCTGGTTTTCTGCAACACAAAGCAAAAGGGAGGCATGGCAAAATATTTCCAACAAATTTGTGCTCGACCACTCTCCTCGTCATAGCATAGGCTCTAGGGAATGTAACCCTCGATCCTCGGACCACCAATCACGCATCTCGATGCACGATGGCCGAGGAGTCAGATTGCACGACTTGACATGGAATGAATGCATATATGAACACATAAATGCTTAAACTCCATCATGTGTTAGTCAAGAGGGTCGGCGACTGGGAATAGAGGTATGTTTCGTCACTTTGAGTACAAAACGTTTCTCGTTTCGCGTGTTCGGGTTAACTCCTATCCCAAACATGATGAAACAAGAATGGTATGCACAATGCAACTTCTAGCATGCAATCCTAGTGTAATGCAACTAAATGATACAAAGATGTAAGGAATGACATGCAAGCATGCAAATGGCATACACAATGATATGAACTACAAACAACATACTCAATGCACATTGGCTAAACAATGGCATACACAATGCACATGTGAAGACTAACAAACACAATGAGATGGACAAGGCATGCTCAATGCAATGATCAACTCATGCGATAACATGGACTAAATGGCATATACAATGCAAGGTGGACTTAAACTAAAATGAATGGGCCTCAACCACACTCAAATTAGTGGCCAAACATGATGCAATCAAAACAACAAGACACATATAAGCATGCACAATGCAAAGGCTCGAACCTAAGGCATCAAATGCGACTCTATCAAAGCATGGCAAGGGATGAAATATAGCATACAACCATACATTTTCCAGCTCTGAAATGATATGCAAGATGGTCCCGGATCATGCAAATATGTCACACGATGCATGCTAGATGGCCCGAATACCGAAACTAGTGAAGTGCGTTACACTAGAGGTATACAAAGAAATGCACAAATGGAAAAACCAGCCCCAAACAAACCCTAGGCAAGTCCATGGAAGTGAGAAAATGGCCTAAGATGATGGCTCAAAATGCATAGAAATGAAGCTCATGCTAAGGCTAAAAAATAAGGCATACAAGCACAACTCTCAAACGCATTGAAGGAGTGATAAACATGAGATTATGGAAACCTTATATGCTCTGAAATATCATGCTTAATGATGCCAAAACATGTCAAGGGCGCAAACAACACATGTTAGTGGACCCGATATGCAAAGCTAGTGAGCTTACATTGAACTATGGCCATATACAACAATGCATGCATGACCCAAAACACTTCAAACAGAGCTAAGGCAGCCCAAAATGTGAATAAAATTAGCTTGGATCATGGCCAAAATATGCTAGGAAAGAGGGCCAAAACATCATGTAATACAAGCTAGTGAACCATGATTTACACTACAACCATATGAAGCACTTGAGAGGCCACCAAACCAGTCAAAACTAGAATCATGGCATGTTAAATGAAGCCCAAAACCCACTGAAACTTGACTAATGCATGCAAGAATGACACGCCCCTTTGATAGGCTATAAAGAGGGTTGTTCTACACATGCAAGATGGACACCCAAAATGGAAAAAAGGGCTCTGGATAGAGCCTATGCAGGTCCTAAAACCCACCAAAAATGGCCTGAAACATGGCTTGGAATCATGCAAATAAGGGCTCCTTTGTTAGGCCAAATATGCTAGTAAACATGACAAGCGGTGAGAGGGTCACCCCTCTCTGATTTTGGTTCTCAAAAAAACATAATAACCACTGAAAATCCGCTGGATTTCAGTCATCAAAAGGGCCAACAAAGCTCAACACAAAGGCCCTAATGCATAGCTTAAAGCAAGATGAAATGAAGCATGCAAGGAGGTAGATGACCCCCAATAGAAACATGATCTGAAACAAACATGTTAAGGACTTCAAAATAAGACTTTTTTTAGTTTATGACAAAGCCCAAATATGCTTGCAAACCAGTCTAAGAGAAGGAACAAAACAATGCCAAAAAGAGGGAAATAGAGTGTTACCCTTGTAGCCAAAGGGACCAGTAGCTTCTGGACCAAAACAACAAGCCTTTAACCTCTGAAAATGGGCTCCAAGATGCTTAGGTTGATAGTGGAGGTGTTGTGCTAGGAGGTGGTATGCAAAAGGGGCAAGAACTATGGAGCTTTGAAGCTAAAATATGGAGACAAAGGGAGATATAGATATATGTGTGCCTCAATCAATTTTTCTAAACCTTTGCAAATGAGAGAGAGGGTTTCTCTTATAGAGGAACAAAGGTCCAAGCTTCTTCAAGAAGCTTGTGCAAAGGTCCAACCTTCTTGAGGAAGCTAGAGCAAAAAGGGTCAAGCTTCTTGAGGAAGCTAGAGCCAAAGGGTCAAGCTTCTTCAAGAAGCTAAAAAGGGTTCAAGCTTCTCTTAGAAGCTTAGAGCAAAGGGCCAAGCTTCTTTAAGAAGTCAAAACAAGGTTGCCAATCCTGCATACACGTGTATGGAGGATGCAGTCTGTGCTTTCCAACTGGCACAGCTGGCACACACTCACAGAGACAGATAAGGCGGAAGCTGGCCGACCAGTTCAAGTGGTCGGCCTACCACCTGCCCTCGTCGGCCGACCAGGGTCAAAAGGGTCAAGCTTCAAAAGCTGGTCGGCAGCCTCTAGAGGTGGTCTCCCAGCTCAATGCAAGCTATTGGTATGGTGGGAGACCAGTAATTGTGGCTCAAAAGTCAAGGAGACCAGCTACCTGACAAGAAGAACCGGCCGGGAGGGAAAAGTGGTCTCCAAGAAGAAAAGGTGGTCTCCCACCCTTGTGCCACCTTCCAAACAATGAAAATAGGGTCCATGCCAAAAATGAACTAAGACGAATGCAAAACGAGGGTTCGGGGGCCAAAACGCGCGGTCGGAGGCCTCGAAAACTGACTATTAAGCATCGAAAGTGGCGTGCGACCACAAGGGTGGTCTCCCGAGCCACAGTGTCCCTCTAGAGAGAGAAAACAAGGTGTGTGCCAAAAACCGGAGCAAACGGAGAAAGTTAGGCGGTCCCGAACACGGCTCCGAAAATTGAAAACTGGTCTCCAAACGGGAACATTGGTCTACGACCACGAAAAGTAGCCTACGGCCACTGAGAGATGGTCTACAAGACCTCTCCCTTCCTTCGGGAAGAGAAAATAGAACCTGGTTCACAAAACGAGGCAAAGCACAAAAGAGTCCCGAAGTCCGGAGGCAAGGTCCTCAGCCGAGACTCCGTTACCTCAGAACGAGCACAACACACGCCATCACCGAGCGCTCAATCGATGACGTTTGGTTCTCAAGGTCAGTTAAAAATGGGGTGTCTACAGTTGGCTAATCAAGTCGGATACTTAGATACTAGCAAAAACCCTGTGTTTATCTGCTTGGTGACCTGTTACTTAGTCTTCAAAGCCAATCCGGGCGTATTCTCCGCAGCTTCTGTTTGATGGGTCGGTCCTCGAGGTAAAGAGGGATCCGATGCTGTACAATCTCAGGATCAATTCCAGGCATGTCTTCATAGAACCACACAAAAACATCTTTGAAATCTTTTAATAAAGCGACTAAGTGCTCGCGCTCCTTTGAAGACAACATGGACCCGATCTGGGCCAGACGCAGATCCTTCTCAGTACCCCCATTAATTGGAACAAGCAGTTTTATAAACCTCTCCTCATCTCGATCAATCAAATGTTTTAAAACCAGAGGAATTCCTTCCTCGTCATTTTCATCAAAATTTTGAAAATCATGATCAATGCAATATACAAGTGTCACAGAGAAGTACTCAAAACCTGCAGTGGTATTCACATTCAAAAGGTCCAGCTCATTCAATTCCTTGGTTACAACCGACTCAAAAGAAAAGGAAAAAGATGACTTGGACAAAACTTCGGCATCCAGGTTATCAACACCAGGAATACCGGACCCAGACTTAGACGAACTGGAATCTGATTCTGACTCCACAGACTCTATGGAATCAGATTCTGGTTCACTACCTAACGTAGAGCTACTGGACAGGAAGCCCTCCTCCAGCTGCCAAATGAGGGATGGTGCGTCAGATGCGTCCAAGATACCACCGGAAGAGTCCACACCTGATTGGTCTCCGATCATGGAAACGGTTAGGTTATCCCCCAAGCTCTTCGGGTTGATCTAAGGATCCGAAATCCTACCTCAAAATCACTAATGTTGGAATCACTTTTTGTGTTCTTTGTAGCCTTCGCAGTTGGTTCAGTCTGTTCCTCGGTGTTGTTCTTTTGCAACTGCAAGTCGAAGAAAATCTCAAAACTGGGAACCCGCTGCTTCTGAGAGTTGAACCAAGGCTCGGGGAAACCACAGAATGGGAAGTCTTCACCTTCCCGAACAAAATAGCCATTCAGGGTTCCCCAGATTGGTCGGTGCACAAGCCCGTAGTGCTTCTCGCTTTGCTTTGCTCTAGCTCTTCCAGCCATTTATTTCCATTTCCTCACCCAGTCTTCTTGGGTGGGCGTATAGCCAAGACCAAAGGCATGAGGGTTATGTGTCACATCGGCCAATGCAGTGACACCTTTCCAGGCACTTCTTCCTAATCCCATTATGGGCATGTGCTGTAACTTATCCATGAGATACACAGATTGGGCACTGACATAGAAGCCCTCATCGACAGCCAGGATATTCTACACTACTCGGGCCCCAGGCAAGGTAAACCCCAAAATGAAAACATCATCTTCGCCATGTACAATCTCTAGTACGAGTGTAGTGACCTTTGGCGGAGGATGTATTGATGAATTCCCAAAGACTATGGCCACCCCTTTTCCATGGGGGTACTTCAGCATTTGGTGGAGGGTGGAAGAGACATCTCTTACTTGGTGTAGCTTGGGTCACCCAAGCAATAAGTTGAAAGTGGCTGGAACATCGAGGACATGAAATTTAATGTCTTGTTGCGCGGGTCCAACCTGCACTCTGATTTGTACTGTTCCCATCATCTCTCTGCTTGAATTGTCATACGCCCGGATCACCTGGGCTGTAGGCACAAAATCAGCTGGTTTCAGGCCAATAGCATAAGTCGTGCGGCATGGACAGACATTAATTGCTGACCCGGCGTCGACTAGTACAACTGGCACCCACTTTCCTAGCAATCTACGGATATGTATAGAGGTTTGTTATGCACAGAGCCTTCCGGTGGCAGTTCTTTGTCAGAAAAAGTCAAAGTTGTTGTGGTGCCTCCCGCGAAGACTAATCCCACCAGTTGTTCCAGGGTGGTGTCAACAGACAACTTTACTTTATCCATCGCTGACAGTACAGCTTGCCTATGCACACGTGAAGCCATAGTCAACCCCCAGATAGATATGCCTGCTTGAATCTTCTTTAACTGTTTCAGCACAGCCACTTCCTCTAACAGTTTTTCCCTCTGTTTCTCTACCTCTTTGTCCTTCCCAGATGTATCGGGTTGGTCCAGATGCGGGGGTTTGAAATATCGGTCACTTCTTCTCATGTGGTCGACTTTTTCCACATACCAAGTATTGTTAGGATTACCTTCACCCCAATCCTCATCAATGTGGGCATGACGCAGGTCATCATCTTCCCACCACATACCTCCGGCAACCGACAAGCAATTGTCCGCCTAGCCTAAGTGTTCCTCAAGAAGAACATTCTCCATGGGGTGTTGAGCTGTTTCCACTTTCTGATCACTTTCACTCATTTCCTACCCAAACCGCTCCAGCGCGGCTTCTTGTTCTGTTTGTACGGTGCTAACAATACCCAAATCCTGAGTCAGTTGTTCTTTACTGGTGCTTTCCGGTAGTTTACCCTTCTTATCGGCCGTTCCAGCTATTGCTGCGATTTTCGCTTTCTGCTATTCCAGATTCAATTCAACTCCCTCATCTACATCAAGTTCATCACTTCGCTATTCTAAATTATCGGTTGACCCATTCAGATCGAACCAGTTAATGTGCACGTCTCCTTGATCTTGCTCATCAAAGAACTGCAAATTGTCTATATCCTTCTCTAGGTCGGCTAGATCATCTAATACTTGGCTTGGTCCAACTTTTCGGACTACACTGACCTACATCCCAGCTGGCAGTAAGACTTCTGGCTTTGCTTGATTGATTGGCACAACATAGCAGCTCGAGTTGTACACCCCATCAGATAAGTCCACAAAGCCCTCGGGCAACGGATTGGTATTCTCCACCAAGGCTGATCTCCCTTCATTTTCCACTGTCACCGCCACGGGTTTAGTTTGGATTGTTGGCGTGTTCATCATGCACAAGTCTATGCTGTTAGAGATGAACAACGCCAGCTTAGGTAGGTGGAAGGGGGTGATGTATATACTGGGGTCGTAAGTGACGACCAGTGTATGAATGAGGTTTATTTTCCGGGGTGGAGGGGCTTGATTATGTGATGGGAGAGGATTTTTAGTGACATTGGGTTTTTTAGGACGTGTTATCACCTTATTGTCAATGAGATCTTAAATCTGATGACGTAATCTAAAACACTGATCAGTATCATGACCATGCTGTTGATGAAAAGCACAATATTTGGCTGGGTTGTGTTTCAGAGGGAGAGGATCATGTAGTGGGCATTGTTCTAACTGCTTCAAATGCCTCTTTTTTTATTAGGATTCTCAGGGCTACAGATAAGGACATGTAGAGCGATGTGATGACCCTCTAGCCTCGGGCCTGATGGCTTGAGGTTTAGGAAGTTGTATTGGATGTGTCGGCAAAAGGGTTGGTAGTCTTAGGTGTAGTGGTGACCATCCTCACATCCGGAGCCCGTGCAGAGGTGCCACCAGTAGTGGCTGCGTTGGAGCTACGAGTAAAGGGCCTTTTGGACTATTCCTTCTCATGGTCTATTAGACCCTGCTTCATCGCGTCCTCTATTTGCACCCATATTTCGTGGAACTCAACAAAAGTAGACACATGCAAGACTATCATCTTCTGTAATAATCTTCCTTACAAGTTACGGACCACCATTCTAATCTGGTCCTTTTCAGACGGCTGGATAGTCATCATGGAGGCCTTAGCCCTCCACCGGGTCAGAAAATCCGAGAAGCCCTTCTTTGGCTCCTGGCGAGTTGCTTCGAGATCACGAGTAGTGACCTTGATCTGAGTATTGTAGGAATATTGTGCTATGAAGGCCTCGACCATTTCCTCCAAATTTCTCTTCACAGAGTCTTCAAGCTTGGCATACCAAATGGCCGCTATACCTGATAGGGTCCGGCCAAAGAGCGACAACTTCTAGAGTTTGGTGAGACCCATTGGTCATAAGATATCAGAGAATAACCGTAGATGGACCATAGGACCCCCAAAACCGTCAAACCGGTCTATATGGGGTATCTTGAATCCATCTGGCAAAGTCACTGCCGAATCAGTATATCCATCCTCAATATTAGGGATTGAATTTACACCTTGTGCCTGTTTGAAGAGTTTTTCTAGCTTGCTGACCTTCAATGTGGTATGGTCAACCTCGAATTCAAACGGCCCCTCCATTTGGTAAATTGGTGCCTTGGAGGTCTGAGACGGGATGGGATCTACCTAAATGCCTGTATTTTCATGGACATTGATTGTGACCCCAGGTGCAGGAATTCTTGCTGGGGGTGGATGGGACACTGTACACGCCGATTGTGGCTTCCGACAGGCTTCTGTCAAGCCTTTCTATTACCTCTGCTGACGGGCTACAACCTCGGCTTGGTGGCTATGGTCTCACTTGGGGCGGCGTCTAGTCACAGTAGTCTCAATGGTCTACTGGAGTTGGCGAAGCATATCTTCCATGCTGACTGGAGGACTTTGAACTACCGAAACTGGCGAATACTTTTTGTTTGGAGTAGAAGTAGATGATTGGGCCTTTCTATTACCTCTGCTTGACGGGCTACAACCTCGGCTTGGCTGGCTATGGTCTCAGCTTGGTGGGCAGCGTCTAGCTGCGTAGTCTCAATGGTCTACTGGAGTTGGCGAAGCATATCTTCCATGCTGACTGGAGGACTTTGAACTACCGAAACTGGCGAATACTTTCTGTTTGGAGTAGAAGTAGATGATTGGGCCTGACTGGGCACATGAGGTGATTGCTGGATTGGTGAATTCTACCTAATCCTCCTCCGTCTGGTAACTGGTGGGAGTGAAACAAACACTGGTTGTCCCCTGACTAGATCCCTAGATCTACAAATCCTTCTAACTCGGGTCCAAAGTGCTTAGAGGGTAACAGAATCATCTGAAGCAATGGTGAAAAACTACCTTGCAAAAAGAAAATAAAGCAAAAAGAAACAAAAATCAGAAACTGTACAACACCTCGGCTTAGATAGAAACAACACGCAGTTGCAATCATAAGCTGGAGAACTGTACTCAAACACTGATTTCTGCCTCAAAACTGATACCCAGACTTGCAACTAATACATACATTCCTACAGAGTTTCACTCCAAAAGCACACATCAAGCAAGTGAGAGCCAAAACACCTCTATGATGGGGTAGGGTTACCTTGTCCTAATTTCGTCAGGAGCTAGGGGTTCACAGCACAAAGCAAGCAGTTTCACACAATTCCTACATTCGGGTAAGCAACCTGTCCTAGTTTGGAACAGTCTCTATGGTTTCCAATATGCAACTAGGTTGATTGGTCAAAAAGGGTACCTCGGCAAGACTATCTAATATACCTCTCGCACCTAACACTGAGAAGTGAAAGGAGGATCAAATGGTACAGTGGTAGTCCAGATCCAAGGGTTGTGTTCCAATCGTGGCAGAGCCCGCAACCGGTCAGCCTTTTTGCAAGCTTTTCCAAGCAAGCCTCCGGCAAACCGCTCAAGAATAGCAGATGGCAAACACTGTGACTTAAGCGCACCAATGCAAACACAAATGCAAAGAAACACATAAATGTAGATAAAACAACATATCATGAGTTCAAGTCAAGTTCTCTAAGTCCCTAGCAGAGTCGCCAGAAATTGTGGACTCGCCTTTTTCCGCCCCCCTTTCAGAAGGTTTGAAATGAAAGGCCTCACAGTTCGGATTCCTGCGGTTCTGAATCTAGTCTCACAAGTGCAATATGAAACTGATAATCACCAAAGAGTCTAAATCCAACAAATCTTTTGAAAAATCGATTTTAAATCAAATAATGCCAAAATTGGACTGCTTTGCTAGGTACAGTGTTGCCACCTAAATATTTTTAATTTTGGGGAAATTTAGGAAACCCTGACTCGTGCCAAAGGCCACGTGTTCGTCATCACCAAAGTTGCCTCGGCTCGGGAACTTAGGTATGAGGGGGGAAGGTTATGAATTGAGCACCCCCACTCGCTCGATCAAAGATCAGCCTCTGCTAATCATGATATGAGTTTTTTTATAAACATTATGTGTTCTTATTCCAATAATTAAACTAGCTTTACTATGTGATGCGCACAATCAAGTATAGACTACTTTGCTTAATTTGGAACAATTCAACTCATGTTTGTTTTCAAAAATGGCTTGAAATTCCACCTCAAGTGGGCTTAAAGATGCGGTTTTGCCACCAAACATAGTGGGCTTAAAACAGGATTTGTCACTCAACAAAGTGGGCTTAAAACGTATATTCGTTGAATCGTTCCAATTCAAACAACAAGCCTTCATCCACAGGCATTCATGTAGTTTAGCATTTAAGCACATAGCCTCATGGCAAGCATGCTAAACATGGCATCATTCACACTTATGCAATTATGCTAAAGCGTAAAAACTCACCTAGTAATCCAAGCCAAAACAAAAACTAGTTAGAAAGATGCATGATCCTAACTATACAAGATGCCTAATGCAACACATGCAATATGCAATTAATAGGCTTGGCTACTACTATGGCAGATGAATCGATTTGAACAACATGCGATTAAACATGTATTTAAAGAAATATTGAAATGACAATGCAGATTGAATGATGCGTCGAGCCTCGGTGCATGCAATTTGAATGAATGGATGCAAGAATGCGATATGCTAATCGAAATATGTCCCTAATCTAACCATCAAAAGCGATTATAAAAGGGAGAAAGACGTGGGGTTGAAAGACATACACACAAGCACGCACACTTATTAGAACATTATGCCCTCACGAAGGAGGGTCCGAATGAATAAGCTAACTAGCTACGGTAATTAAGCTAACTAATTATTACAAATCGAAACTAATTAACTATTTTAGATAATTAATTAAATAATTACATCACATCTAATTAACTACTTAGCTAATTAATGGATCACAAGTCAATTTCAAATAAACTAAGTAATCAACTACTTAGCCTCGGGAAGTGATGGATATGCATGCGCATGCTCGATGCCATACCCGAAAAGCTACTGCCTTGCTGCTGCGAGCGTCTGTTTGCACATTTGATCACCGAAAATTCTACCAACTTCTAGAACACCTCTATTTCATCTTACCATCACATTGTGCAAAAATTACTGATGGCCGACAAGAGGGACAAAGGGCCGGTCGGCTACCATTGGTGGCCGGTCGGCCACTGATGGTGGCTGTTGGCCACTGCTGGTTCACACTTTCATGCTGCAACAGAGAGCAAAACAGAACAAAACACTGTATCTTCACAAGTTGTTTGTATTTTTTCCCTCATTATCATCACACAAGCTCAAAGGAAAGAAACTCTTAGCCCTCAAACCATCAATCATGCAATTTCCATGCATGATGGCTAAGGGACCAAGTTTGTACAAATTCAATAAATGCACAAACAAGACCAAAATGACCACCACCCTATCATGCGTGATCAAGGGCAATGGTGACCTAGGAAAATGACACATTTCATCACTTTGAGTATGAAATGTCCCATTTTCCTTGTGTTCAAATTAGCGTCTGATTTGAACACATGCAATCCAACACAAAGAATGCTTATCTTGCACACTTTTACTTGCCAATTTTGTTTACTCATTTTAATTACCAAACCATTCATTAATCCATTAAGTCTATTGGTGATTGTCCTCTAATGAAAAGAGGGCTCAAACCACAACTTGCTTTGGGCATGAAAGAGGCATTACACTGTTGGTAATGAACCCCCTAAGGGATTAAACCATTAGGTGTAACACCTCAATTTCACACTTAGGCAAACAAGTGGTTTGAACCATTTTCAAAGCAAATCAAAAGTAAAGAATTGAGGGGGATTGCAGAGGTGATTAAGTGCTGGAAATGAATGATAAAAGTACTAAAACATGCAACCAACTCACACCAATGAGCGTTAAAGCCTTAAAACACTAAGCTAGTGAAGGAATTAACACTACAATCGTGCCATACAAGGCTCAAATAAAACAAATAACTAAAAACAAAGGTAAAACAACCCTAAATATGGTCTAAAACATGTTGGACTCAAGACACAAAAAGCCAAAACATTAAGCTAATGCATGGGATTACACTACAACTATGCAAAACAAGACTCAAACAAACTAACCAGCCTAAAACAGAGCTAAAATATGTTATTTCAGAGGCTAAAACATGCTAGACTCAAGCTAAGTTAGGCTAAAAAAATATGCTAACATGTGAAGCTAACTAGGCATGCAAACAAGACATGAGGAGGGGAGGCTAGCCCCTTTAATTGTAAGAGAGAAATAGAGAAATCTAGAGAGAGGGAGAGAATTTTGTTCCAAAATTGCTGACCTCTCAAAATGGGCGAGGAACCCCCCTATATATAGAAAAACACTCCTTAAGCTTAGAAACATCCCACTATGCAAGTGTAGGCAGATGCAGCTCAATGTGCTAATAACTGGCACAGCTGCCAACAAATATCTAGAAAAAGGCATTGGTGGCCGACCAGCCACACCACTGGCTGACAAGAAAAATCCATGGCTGACAGCCTGTGGTGGTGGCCAACAGGTCATCAAAAGTTCCAGGCAAGAAAAACCAAGGTTTTGGTCCAAAACAAGGCACAAACAGATAAGGTTTCATGGCTCAAAGGCAGGGCACTCCACCGAGGACTTCGAGCACTCAAAATGAACATATGCAATCATAATCATCGAGTGCACAAGCGATGACGTCCGAGTCTTGAGGACGGTCAAAAATGTGGTGTCTATACCAAGTAGAGGACAATTTTGTCATTCCAAAGCCAAAAGGTCAAAAAAGCCAAACAAGAATACCAAACAATCAAACAAGTCCCCCAAAAAGCCAACTAAAGAAGCGAAAACCAAACGACCCCTTAGTCTATAAAGCTTTCCAAATTTTCTTTGCAGAAATGTAAGTGGTGTCATAGTAATCATAAAATTGATCAACAAGGCAATTTAAGAGATAAAAATGACATTTATACTCATCTGTATTGTATGAAGCCACTTTTGCTTCTTGTGCCTTGTAGTCTTCATCATTCATTTCCTCGATTGGGATTTTGTTTGGGTTTTTCTTGGTAAGAACATATGCAACTTTCAAAAGGTTGAGGTAAAAAAGAACTTTTCCTTTCCACTCTTAAAATGAACTCCCTTGAACTTAAAAAGTTTATTGAGATCTCCAATTCCGTCATTGGTTTTTTTTGGTACTTGTTCCATTTTGATCTCCTTAAAATTGTTGGTGAAAATACCAGAAGAATTATAGTTTATTGATAAATAATGCAAAGAAAATGAGATACAAATAGATTAGGTTGAGGCACGAATATCTTGTTTTCTTTAAGGAGATCAAGCCCACTACGATAGGAAGAACCCAAATACTGATGAAACAGTCACTAAACTATGACTTGTCCCCTTGAAGATATAATAGCTCGACCACTTGTCATATGGTTCAGGCCAACTCTGTACAAGATGTTGAACCCAAAGCTCCACCAAGAAAACACCCTTCTTTGGCTAGTAATCTCTCAAGTGTAAACATAAAAGTTGGCATAGAAAAGAGTAAATGAGAAGAACAATTTATAGGCCACTAGGACCATACAAATTACACCAAAAAATAATGACCATTAAATGAGAAAAAAATGGAGAGTCTCTAAATATTAACTCACTACCAAGCCCATGACCTTCCAATTAATTTGCATTCATGAACAAGACAAAAAGTCACCAAAATAAGATTCATGAATAAGAAAAAAGGTCACCAAAGAAAAATAAATGAATAAATAAATAAAAGCTATTAAAATGGTCCAACATTTGTAACTAGTGCATCATGGACGATACAAAAAAAAATATGGATATAAGTCTTAAAATAAATTATATAATGACAAATTATTTTTTTATACAAAATTTGATTAAAAATTAAATATAATGGTGTGGAGAAGTGGTTTGCAAATACTCTTCGGATCTTGGGAGACGCTAGTGATCCTCAGCTAGTCACCTGAAAAGACACAAACGGTCGGGGGTGCCGGGATTAGCACCCCGACGGACAAGTCAGTTCAGACAGTTAGGATAGCTTGTTTACTAAGTTAAGTGAAGTGATTCTTACATTCCTTTCTAAATCTGTGGTTCTTGTATTTATACTTGCTTTTTGGACCTCGGGGCCTGAGCCTACTTTTATCCCATTCCCCTTTTATTTATTCGGAGCTACTGATCTCCGGCTATTCAACCTTCATAATGTATTTGGCATCCTAGTCACGCAATATGGAGCTGAATAATATCTGATTTCTGGGGTACGCACCTTCCGACTCATCTATTTATTCGGCTCCCACAATTGGCCCCCAAGCACTTTACCAACGACAGTCTGGCTAGAGTGCTTGGTTCCGAATTTCGAAAAGTCAGAGCCAAAATTCGGTAGTTGGCCTCATCCTCATGCGGATATCTTAGCGCACCCCTTTCAGTTGTCGTGTCGACTTCCCGCCCCCTCGTACGTATCTATTCATTGCGATTTAAAATTTTGACGTCCTTTCGAGTATGTATTTTATAACGCTCGTCGCTAGATTGCCTTTTGAATCGTCCTTACAACTCTCTTCTCTGATATCCTCTTCGTCCTTTGTAAGTTCTCTCCTTCCTTGCTCCAAAGATTCTTTCTGGTTTATTCCTTCCTTGGCATATTCTTATAAACTGTTGTGTATGGCGAAACATTTAAAAGACCTTCTCTCATCAGATCGAATTGCTCGCTTTAAACGCCATTTCTCCAATCCTGATGATGTCCGTCTATTGTTTGTGGCATACGGCACTCTTGATATGGAGAGGGAGGACAAAACCATGATTGTCTTTCCTCTTTTGTCAATCGCAGAGGGTGGAGTCTGTTTTTCCCTTCACCCGTTTCTTAGGGCTGTGCTTCGCCATTGGGGTTTAATCCCTTCTCAATTCAATGTGAATTTCTTCAGAATTATAATGGGGGTTATAGCGCTCAACCGTCGCCTTAGAATTAACCTTGGCATTCCAGCTATCCGGCATTGCTATGCCTTGGCTAAGTCTTCTGGTCAGCACGGGCGTTTCTTCCTTAGGGCCAAGGATATCGACCATCAGCTAATTACTATGCTTTCCAGTTCTGGGAAACGAGTTGATGATGTTATGGTTGTTGTCCAGGGTAATTGGGAATTTGGCGAATGGAGGATCACATCAACCCTATTTGTAGATGGAGGGGCGAGCCAGGTGGCCGATTGCCTTCTTGCTTTTATTATTTGTTCATTTTTGTTGTAAAGCCTCTTCTTTGAAATGTTACGGCTTGGCTTGTGCAGGGAACGATTTGAAGAAAGTCCTGGCTTCGACTGACGACGCCGTTCTTTCGGATATCAAAGTCACGCTCAAGTATTTCGGCCATCGAAGTCTTCAGAAACAAGGGAGGGCGGCCCACGTTCTGCTTCGTTACGAGCCAACATATATGACCTTCTCGGCGGCGGAAAATATCTCGATTTTGGAGGGTGAAGATTCTCTTATCGCTCTTATTTTGTCCGACTTTAAAAACTTGGGGCAGGTTGGTTTTGAAGGGTCTGTTTCGGAGCAGGATGTAGCTAATGTTACCGAATCAGATCAGTACGAAACCGAGTCTGACGAGGCATTGAATTCGGCCAATCCTCCATCCACTTCGGGCTGAGGGGATCTTTCACTTGACGGCGTTTTTCATGGCTTAGAGGATCTTCCCGCCGTAGGCCCCAAAGACATGGTCGGGTTAAGCCTGACAAAACTTGCCAGGAAGGCGAATGCGGAAAGGTTGGCCGCGTGGCAAAGAGCGGAGGCCCTTCCGTCTAAAGTACCACCCGCTACCGAATCTCAACTCTCCCTGCCTGTTAGTGAATCATAGTCCTTGCGTGTTATTGGGGTAGAGACAGCAAAAAATTGGAATGCCGAATCTACTTTGATCGTGCAGGCCGGCCAAGAAGTTGAGGAAGAGGCAGAGAAACGCCCTGCCGAGTTTGAGGCCGGCTCAGAGGAACAAGGCGGCAAACGTCCTCAATTAGAGGGATCGAATGTGATCGTTCCTTTTGTCATTCAGCCGATGATAAAAAACATGCTGGTTTCTTCTGATGCTTCGGCGCTTAAAGATCCGTGGTCGATTCAAATTTTGGCTACGTCAGATCGCTGCTTGTGATGGAGGCTTTTCGGGTGGAACCAGATCTGAATGTGAAAGCACTAACCGCCCAATCGGCACTTTTCGTACATATTTAAACTTTGCTTCACTTAATCCAAATACTGTTGAAGTTATGGTTTTAAATTCTTGTTTTGTAGACCATCGGAAGGATAGCCGATATGGGTCGTCGACATCGCGATGCTGTCAAATAGATTGGTCGTTTACGAAAGGAAGTTGAGAGCCAGAGGAGAAGGGCCGAGGTCGAAGTTTTGAGGGCGAACAAGGAAGCCTCAAGGGCCAAGGCCGATGTGGAGAAGGCTCGTAGCGTGGATCAATTTAGATCGGATGCCGAGAAGGAGGCGGAGGCAAGCGAAAATGCGCTCAAATTGGCCCAGAAGGCGGTCTCCAAACTGGAGGCTGAGTTGGCTGAAATGAAGGTGGTGAATGAAACAGCCGACTGGGAGGCTTCCAAAGTATTCAAGGCCAGGAAAAATGCTGAACTCGCCAAGTATTTGGACCAAGTCCCCAAGTTTGAAAATCAGGGATTCAAACATGGCTGGCACAAAGCCCTTGCTGCTGCTAAAGTTTCATTGATTATGCCAATCCCATATGAGCAAGTGGATGTTGAGCCATTGGAGTCTGATTCCGATGACTAATCTAGGCAACTGACATAGTTTTTAGGATGTCGAATGTATTTTTACAGTTTTTAATTTGGTATTTTTTATGTGTTGCTACAGTTATAGTTGTTTGCTAGGCATTTTCATGCGGGCATATAGCCTTTTGTTTAGTAATTTGCATATATAAAATTTCATGAGTTGTGCTCAACTTGCTAAGGAAAATGTTGTTGATGAATGATATTGCTTTCGGTTATGGTTAGATCGGCTACTTAGCTTAGGTATATGGCCGACCAGATTAGTAAATCTGCCCTTGCCTTAGCCAGGGTGCGAGCTTGCGAAGCCGAATGAGCGTAACTCGTGGGCTGGCTAAGGCACAGATCGATCGGTGCTTGCGCTTGAAAACAAGGCGGACCAGATTGGTAAATCTGCCCTTGCCTTAGCCAGGGCGCGAGCTTGGGAAGCCGAATCTTGGGAAGCCGAATGGGCCTAACTCGTGGGCTGGCTGAGGCACATTTTTGATCGGCGCTTACGCTTGAAAACATTTCCGACCAAATTAGTAAATCTGCCCTTGACTTAGCCATGGCATGAGCTTGCGAAGCCGAATGGGCCTAACTCGTGGGCTGGCTGAGGGGACAGATTGATCGGTGCTTGCGCTTGAAAAAAAGGCCGACTAGATTAGTAAATCTGCCCTTGCCTTAGCCAGTATGCCGAGCTAGAAGCGAATGTGCCTCACTGTATCGGCCGAGGCACCGATCGACCGGCGCTTGAAAACATGGCCAACCAGATTAGCAAATCTACCTTGCCTTAGCAGACGCGAGCTTGGGAAGTTTAATCGCCTAACTCGTGGGTCGGCCGAGGCACGACGATCTCCACTTGCGCTGAAGACATGGTTGACCAGATTAGTAACCGCTTGCCTTTTAGCCAGGCGCCGAGCCGAAGCCAAATGGGCCTAACTCGTGGGCTGGCTGAGGCACAGATTGATCGACGCTTGCGCTTGAAAACATGGCCGACCAGATTAGTAAATCTGTCTTTGCCTTAACCATGGTGTGAGCTTGGGAAGCCGAATGGGCCTAACTCGTGGGTTGGCTGAGGTACAGATTGATCGGCGCTTGCGCTTGAAAACATGGCCGACCAGATTAGTAAATCCGCCTGTTTTAGCCAGTATGCCGAGCTATGGGCCAAATGGGCCTAACTCATGGGCTGGCTGAGACATAGATTGATCGACGCTTGCGCTTGAAAACATGGCCAACCAGATTAGTAAATCTACCCTTGCCTTAGCCAGGGCACGAGCTTGGGAAGCCGAACGGGCCTAACTCATGGGCTGACTAAGGCACAGATCGATCGGCGATTGCGCTTGAAAACATGGCTGACCAAATTAGTAAATCTGCCATTGCCTTAGCCAGGGCGCGAGCTTGGGAAGCCGAATGGGTCTAACTCGTGGGCTGGTTGAGGCACAAATTGATCGGTGCTTGCGCTTGAAAACATGGCCGACCAGATTAGTAAATTTGTTTCGTTTTAGCCAGTATGCCGAGCTTGGGAAACCGAACGCCTAACTCGTGGGTCGGCCGAGGACGATCGATCATTATGCCGAAAACATGGCCGATCAGATTAGTAACCGCCTCGTTTTAGCCAATGAGCTTGGGAAGCCAAATGGGCCTCACTCGTAATGGCCGAGGCACGCACGATCGGGCGCTTGAAAACATGGCCGACCAGATTAGTAAATTTGCCCTTGCCTTAGCCAGGGCGCGAGCTTGGGAAACCGAACGGGCCTAACTCGTGGGCCGAGGCACGATCGATCGGGCGCTATGCTGAAAACATGGTCGACCAGATTAGTAACCGCTTGCTTTTAGCCAGTCGCGAGCTTGGGAAGCCAAACGGGCCTAACCCGTGGGTTGGCTGAGGCACAGATTGATCGGCGCTTGCGCTTGAAAACATGGCCGACCAGATTAGTAACTGTCTCGTTTTAGCCAAGGCGCGAGCTTGGGAAGCCGAATGGGCCTAACTCGTGGGTTAGCTGAGGCACAGATTGATCGGCGCGTGCGCTTGAAAAAATGGCCGACCAGATTAGTAAATCGCTTGCCTTAGCTGGCATGAGCTTCGAAGTTTAACGGCCTAACTCGTGGGTTTGAGTGACAATCGACGGCGCTATGCCGAAAACATGGCCGACCAGAGTAGTAAGTCTGCTCTTGCCTTAGCCAGGGCGCGAGCTTGGGAAGCCGAATGGGGCTCACTCGTGGGCTAGCTGAGGCACAGATCGATCGGCGCTTGAAAACATGGCCAACCAGATTAGTAAATCTACCCTTGCCTTAGCCAGGACGTGAGCTTGGGAAGCCGAACGGGCCTAACTCGTGGGTTGGCTGAGGCACAGATCGATCGGCGCTTGCGCTTGAAAACATGGCTGACCAGATTAGTAAATCTGCCATTGCCTTAGCCAGGGCGCGAGCTTGGGAAGCCAAATGGGCCTAACTCGTGGGCTGGCTGAGGCACAGATTGATCGGTGCTTGCGCTTGAAAACATGGCCGACCAGATTAGTAAATCTGTCCTTGCCTTAGCCAGGGTGCGAGCTTGGGAAGCCGAATGGGCCTAAGTCGTGGGTTGGCTGAGGCACAGATTGATCGGCGCTTGCGTTTGAAAACATGGCCAACCAGATTAGTAAATCTGCCCTTGCCTTAGGCAGGGACAATTGTCATTCGTCTTTTGACGTTTGGGATTACTGATGTTGCCTTGGGAGAGCTGCATACATTAAAGGATAAATGGGACGGGTGTACGCCAGAGGCTTTACTTATTTCCATTCAGGCAACTTGGGAGGGGCGAAGATTGGCTGAATTAGACGTCGCAATGAGTCGCAGTAGCGAGCCTGTGTACGGGAAGAAGAACATCCAAGGATCGGGAAACACAGCAGCCTCTTAGTCGTCGAAGCTGATCGTCCCGAAAGGACAGGTAACAACGGGGAAATTCTCTGCACCCGCGACCGAGAATCGAGCCCGATGCGACGCCACCACCGTTGATTTTTGCGGTTTTTGTGAGGAATAGACCAATGACGGAGGCGGATTCTATCATTAAAGACCTAGGTGTGGCAGTCGAGTTCGCTCGACAGATCTTCCTGCCAGAAGTCCAACAATCGTTGGTCAGACGTCAAGATTTTGAAGTATTTCGAGATGACATACGTGGGGCCGTGAAAGGACTATATATTGCTTATGAAGTCAGCATGCATCTGCGGGAAGTGCAACATGAGGGAGAGAAAAAGGACGAAAGGAATCGCAGTCTGGAGATTCGCGCGAAAAATGCTGAGCGTGAGCTTCGAGAGCTGAAGAATGTTCAAACGAGCGCGTCGGTGGCGGCCGGTCAATCTAAATTGGTCTTTGAGGAGAGAGTGACCCAACGGACCTCGGGTTATGAAAAGGGGTTTCAGGACGGCCTGAAGGTCGGGATAGAGAAGACCAAACGAGACCTTAGCAAGGAGGTCTGCTAATGTGAAAATCGTGGATTCAAGCACGGATGGATCAAGGCCCTTCAAATTGAGAAAGCTCTCGAAGCCGTGGGCATTGATTCGGCTTTGCCCCTGTATCATCGTCACTACTTATCCTATTCCGATTTCGAAATTGAGAAGAGCAACGATGAGAGTACCGAATAAATAGATTTTGGAACACGAGAACAGACTTCGCGCCGAATAAATAGAATTTCTTTTATTTTCAACGTCCGTATTTGGTCTTGAAATGTTATGTGCTTAATTAAACGAATTATTTCAACTTACTGGCAAGTTTTGTGTTGCGTGGTGCAAATGTTTAAACATGCATTGACCGGCTCGAATTAAGAACAATTCTTAGTGAATATTTATTCGGCCAGTGAAGTGGTCCGAATGCATCTCTCACAAAGGCTCCGAATCCGGTGACTATTTTGGCCAATCATGATATCCACGAAGGGCGCTCCGAATTCGGAGTCTTAATCGGCCTTAAGAGGCTTAATCGGCCCTAAGATGTCATCAAGGATCTCCTGATTCGGCACCTCAATGGAGTTTACTTGCAGTTCCTTTGGCGTTTTGGCGGCAAGGAGATAACATGCTTGTGTCGATTTCTGGGAGCCGCGGATTTGCTCAATGCCTTGTTCTGTTGGGAAACGTAGCAGTTGATGATAGGTGCTTGGGACGACCTGCAAGGTATGGAACCACGATCGCCCCATGATGAGATTGTACGGCGATGGCATCCTGATGACCAAGAATTCCACATCCACCGTTCTGGAGCCTGCTCGAACGGGTAAGATGATCTTTCCCAATGGGTACTCTGGATTGGCATTGAAGCCGAATAATGGATAAGGAGCTGGAGTCAGGCCTGACTCATTGAATTCGAGTTTAATGAAGGTTTTGTAATACATAACCTCCGAAGTACTGCCCTGGTCAATAAGAACGCGTTCGACGGTGAAGCGATTTACGCGTAGCTCAACAACCAATGCATTGATGTGAGGGAGTGTTAAGCCGATCAAATCAGAGTCGTCAAAGGTGATACTTGGCGTTTCTCGGAGCCGCTTTGCGGGCGTGAGTTGCTGTTGGGGGCCTGGATGTGATTGGATAGCATGCACGGTCGGGGCTGCTGGCAGGCTGTATATCATGTGGACGGTGTCAAGCGGAAATGCATCCTTCGGAAGGGCAGGTGTTTTGATCGCACTCCTCTGGACGCATTGTTGGAGACGTTCATCCTTTGCCAACTCCTCAAGATGATCTATTGAGGCATAGCGGCCGTCAGTTTCATGCTGTCGGGCTCGAGATCGTCGATCATCTGCCCTCGGGGGTCGTTCAGAAACCTGGCGCATTGGTTATTTGGATTTTGGTATTTCTGAGGCCAGATCACGACGAAGGCGTTCGTTCTCAGCGATGATGTTGTCCAACCTCTGTTTGGTTTGCCTAGCTTGTGCCATGGTCGCTTGTATTGTCTTTTGCATTAGGTTTGAAGATGAGGAGAGGTCCAAGGCAAGTCTTGCTGCGATGGTTTTTAGTCCAAGCGAGTTTGCTGGAGTGAGGTCATCTCTCTTTGTGGTCTCGTCAGTGGTTATCGGAGGATCTTCAGTCACGCCTACCATGGATGTATTTGAGTATTCCCACAGACGACGCCAATTGTGGAGAAGTGGTTTGGAAATACTCTTCATATCCTGGGAGACGCTAGTGATCCTCAGCTAGTCACCTGAAAAGACACAAACACTCTGGTCGGGGGTGACAGAATTAGCACTCCGCCGGACAAGTCAGTTCAGACACTCAGGATAGCTTGTTTACTAAGTTAAGTGAAGTGATTCTTACATACCTTTCTAAATCTGTGGTTCTTGTATTTATACTTGCTTTTTGGACCTCGGGGCTTGAGCCTACTTTTATCCCATTCCCCTTTTATTTATTCGGAGCTACTGATCTCCGGCTATTCGGCCTTCCTAACGTATTCAGCATCCTAGTCATGCAATATGGAGCTGAATAATATCTAATTTTTGGGGTACGCACCTTCCGACTCTACTATTTATTTGGCTCCCACAAATGGTAATACCACGTCATCATTGGTATGCAATATCACCTACTAATAGTAAATAAACACATAGAGAGTGAACCTCAAATGTCAAATATAACTAACAATCCAATAAATTTCATATCTTTACAGTGAGATTACTTATACTTGCATGTCATAATAATGACATCACCGTTACATTCAAAAAATTTCATAAAATTTTCATAGGTAATATGGTTTATAGTAGTCTCTTCATTTTCAATCAAAACAACCATTATTGTTCTCATAATTTTTAAAATGTCATTGATATTTCACTCTAATAATATTTTTGTAATTTTTTATTTAAAATACTTTCTTTATGTTTGTAAAATAAAAAAAAAATCTCAAAATCTAGGGGGAACGCGACCCCCTGATCCCTCACTCCCTCCTCCACTAATCACAACCAATTCTCATCTCCCTCAAATCTTTGAGTTAGGCTTCTTCATTGCATCACCAAAAATTTTAGGGACCCACATTTATTCATTCCAAAATTTTTAGGTGGGTGATTGTATGGTAAAAATTAAAGTTATCTAATATGAAATTTATGTGTAAAATAAATTTAAATCACAAAATAAAAATTTTAAATCATTTCTAAATTGATAAATGTGTGTTTGTAATATTACTCACTATGCAATTGTATTTAACGGAATAACAAAAGAGGTCTTTGACTTTTCTGTTCCCTTTTCAATGAGAAGTTATTCTATGTTTTGGAATTCCACATCGGTATTGTGCTTGACTGTAACGCCCCCAAAATACACAATAGATACAACCCAAAACATATATTAATAATAGCATAAATCAGAGTAAATAGCCATTTTATTACATGAAGTTAAAGATACAGGAGAGTTCAACATAAATAAATGCCCTATTGGCTTACATCTTTCCAAGCCTTGACTTGGTTACAACAAAAGTGAGCTTCGCTCATTACATCTTAAGCCATTGTCTTTACAAAAATATACAATCAAAATTAGAAGCTCTTGCTCCCGAAAATCTCTCCCACGCTATTGCCTTAGTGGAGGCATCCTATCATTACCTGAAAATGTTTTTCCCAAATAGGGTGAGCCGCAACCCAGTAAGAATCATCTAACAAAATATATGAGGTTTAGCAGAGATATAAGTACAAAGTGCATATACAATGTTGGGGTAAAACTTTCACGAATGTATATATATTCATAAGATATCAAATTCAAGTCTTAATCCATCTTCTTTCAAATTCATATGTCGTTCACTTATCTTTCTCAATTCATGAGTCAATTTCATTATTTCTCAATAACCAAACTGAGGTCACAACTCAATGGTTTTCAAATCACGTAACACATACACTTAAACACTTCAAACTTCCATTTCACAGATATTTCGCCAGCGAGCAACCGTCAAACAGGACCCATGTAAACGTAGGCTATACAAGTACTACAATTGCCATTTTACGAATATGTTATAGTGATCCCGATTTTTTCCCATCATTTATCGTATTTTGGACTCGGGTTCCGTGGTTGTATGTCGTTGTCTATACCTTATTCCATCCTTTATTCTTTGTATTTGAGTTATGGGATGTGTTGGGTAAGTTTGGAACATGTTGGTTGTGAGTTGGAACAAAAGGTTGCTGCCTAGGATTTGGCTTCTTCGCTCAAGCGAGGTTTTTTGAACTCGAGCGAGCTTTGTGCGGTGTGTCTCTTCGCTCGTGCGAGCACTCTTACACTCGAGCATGCGTCTGCGTCTCTAAAAGACCTGAAGGTTGGTATTCTTCGCCCGAGCGAGCTTTCTTGCACTCAAGCGAGCCCTATGTTTTGTGTTCCTTCGTTCAAGCGACCACTCTTGTGCTCGAACGTGCATCTACATAGGTGGAAGACCTGAAGCTTCGCTTTTTTTGCTCAAGCGATGCTTCTTGCGTTCAAGTGAGGTATTTGTTATGTCTGGTCGCTCGAGTGACAACTCCTTCGCTCGAGCGAGCCTCGTATATATTAGGTCGTAGCAACGTGATTTTTATCACTTTTTCATCTCCTTTTCACTCCAAGCCCTAAATTCGGTTTTGTCTCTCTCTAAACTCTCTCTCTTTCTACAAATACATCTTGATCTTGGGCCTCTCTACCCTAGTCCCTTTGTTAAAAAGGTAGAGTATTGGGTGGGCTTCATTTTGGTCCGAAGAAATTCAAGTTTGGAGCATCTTCAAGTTTCTCTCTTCTTCTCCTTTGAGCTTCCCCATTTGAGGTAGAGATAATCTACTCATTACTGTAAGCTTTAACATAAATATTGGTCATTTTGTATAAATTGTGGGATTTGGGAATTTTGGGTAAAGTTAGGGTTGAGTTTGAAATTATAAAAGAGGGGTTTCCTATTGTTGGGTTCCATATGTATGTGGGGTCTTGGAAATGGGGTTGTGTGTGTATCTTGGGTGAAATTTGGCCTTAGGTGCAATTTTTGAGAAAAGGGGGTAAAAATGCCCTAATTTGTATTATATACATTATCTGTATAAATGACAAAATCATGTGGAAATATGAAATTGATTTGGGAATTGTGAAATTGGAGGAAATTGTGATTAAATGGTGTAGTTGGATTGATGAATCACTCACCTATGGAAAAGTTAATAAATTATCTGTTTGATAGATTTATTTATCTGTTTAGAAATAATTGTTTTGGGCTATCGATGGAGGATAGCCATGATTGTTGTAGAAACTGCATGATAATTAGGTAAATTGAAACTAATCAATTGGGATATGTCATTGAATATGACGGTTGAATATAAACATTGTATATGTGATTGAATTGGTCATTGTATAGGACAACGTGTTGAAATACATTGCATATGTATAATTGTTTGGGAGGAGATAGGGGATGAACTCCATTAATAATTAAGTTGGCCGGAGTGTCCAGGATGAAAGTCCCGAAATCTTATATACGTTTGAAGGATGTTGATGATTGAAGTGTTGATAATATGAGCTGTAGTCTCATTTTGAATTGTTTGGATAAAAATGAATCATGTTAATGAATTGATTTGGATAAATAAATGAAAGTGGATTGAAATATGGATGTCAATGTTGATTAGTTATGGAAAGAGTGTAAGTTAGTTTTCAAGTGTTAAACATTTATCGGATGCTAATGTTTTAGTTAATTCTCATATACTGTTTAGCATATCTCTACTGGGCATTGGCTCACCCTACTTGGGACACCATTTTTCAGGTACAGGTGATATGTTGCCTCTAAGGTCTTAGCTTGGGAGGTTTAGGAGTTGAAGGCTCCGTTTTGTTGCTTTTACTTTGTGTTAAATGTAAATCCAAGCCGAGGGCTTTATATGTAAAGGAGTTAGAACTCTTCTTTTGTTGTAAGAAAGTGATGACTTGGAAAGCTGCAAGCCCGTAGGGCATTTATTTTGTTGCTAACATGTAATATCATTTGTAAAGAAGACTCTGATGAATGAAAATATAATTTTTCTATTATGATTACGGATCTTACGAATGGTTGGTTCATGTTTTATTTTGAGGGCGTTACATATTTCATCCGCGGACTAGGCACCCATGTATAATTTTAAGACTTTTACTCAGGACACTCCGACCAACTTAATTATAATGTAGTCCATCCCCTTTCTTCTCCTAAACAATCATTCATACATATCCAACATATATAAATGCAAAATCAAACAATGGAGTACATCCCATTTCCACTCCCAAATAATCATATATGTACAATGTATATTAACATGGCCATATTCAATGACAACCATCAAAAGATTAGTTTCAATTCGCCTAATCCACATGCCATTTCTACAATAATTAAAGTTATTCTCCACCGATAGCCCAATACAGTTATCTGTAAACTTTCAAAGGTGTGAAATAATATATATTCCATTACACCATTTATATCAATGATCATCCAATTTCACATTCTCAATATCAATTTCAATTATTTATACAAAATAGCAAATTGGTTCAATTAGGGAAAAGACCCCATTTTTCCCGAATACCAACCCAAGTACCAAAATCCACCATTTTGACACAACATGAACATGTTTTCAGCCTCCAAACTCATTTATTCGATATTCACCAAAAACCCCTCTTTTTCACTTCACTCCCAAACCCTAGGTTTGATCAAACTACTCCCAAATTCCACCATTCTTAAACAATAACAAATAACTAAGCTAAAAACCATATGAGAGTATAGAAAAAATGCCTACCTCAAAGGAAAAAGATGAGCCAAGCAAGAGTGAGACTCCAAGAATGATGAAACCTATTTTTAAATAGATCAAAAGGAAGATTTTGATGCACTCTACCTTTTCCTCAAAGGCAATAGGGTGAAAATCCCAACAGATCTAGATGAAATCTTAGAAAAAAATGTGAGTTTTAGAGAGAGAATGTGTAGATCTAGATTTTTGGGAAGTTTTAGAGAGAGAGAGAGAGAGAGAGAAGAAAAAGTGATTCAAAATGATATCTTCACAGATTAATATATACGCAGTCCGCTCGAGCATGGAAAGTGACGCTCGAGCATCACACACAAAGGTCCGCTCGAGCACAAAAAGCGAAGCTAGAGCATAGAATACACATTTCCAGAAGTTTTGCAGACGAAGGACCCCGCTCGAGTGTGAGAATGGATGCTCGAGCATCCAAAGCACTCTTCGAGTATTTTGCAGAACTGCAAAAATACTAAAAGTTGACGAATCCCGCTCGAGTGCAAGAATGGTCGCTCGAGCGGAGGAGCAAAATTAGTGAAGCCCACTCGAGTGCAAGAATTCCCACTCGAGCGGAGGAGCCAAAATCTGGGCAACAAAGGTTTGAAAAAACATGCAACCAACCTATTCCAAACGCACAACTACAACTCGATAACCAAAAATATGGAGAAAGCAAGGGAAACAAGATATGAATAACCATTCTAAGCCATACCAACCCGAGACTGGAATACAATAGATAACAGGTCGAAACCAAAATCGCTATAACCTCCCCCCCTTAAGGAATTTTGTCCCTAAAATTACAAATCAAGTTCGCAGTCAACATTAGATCATTCACAACAATGTCATTCCCACATATTTAATACAATGACCCATTCTCCAGTAATCCATTCTCATTGACTGGGTACACAAGTTCCACATTAACATGAAATTTACAATTTCCCAAAACATTTACAATGTTAATCAAAAGCCAGGTTTTCAAAATTTTCATAATAAGACAATGCGTCCAAAAGTGATACAATATCCACAATATTCCATATTCCCAAAACATACACAAGTTTATATTGAATTTAGATTTCCAAAATGCCCATAGCATAGACAATGTTCTCATAATCTATTACATATACAATGTTTATACTTTTCATTATCATAATCATAATCTCAATACATGTTTACATATCAACAAACAAGTTCGGATATTACTAAGTCCTCTAAGTGTGCTCTTAGGGCTCTGCAACCCTAGGTTGGGTGCCCTTCTTCATTGTGGTAAGCACAACGCCTACCAACGTTCCTTCCCATGTATTCTCCTGGGGCCTTTGTCGGTGCTCTGAAATAGGGTTGGTTTCGGATTTGATCCAGGACTTTGTGGACCAGGATTCGGAACATAGTCGTCACTGCTTGTTTGGCCCTCAATTCCGTTTCTTGTTTGTTGAACCTGTTGTTACCTCGGCCTCGCTTCGGCGAGCTGTTGGTTCTTTCTTGTTTTATCTCTTTATTCCCCGATGTATCTTCCTCGGCTCTGGCATACTTCTCTATTCTTGCCATGAGCTCCTCCATGCTTTTCGGCAATGTCTTTGCCAAGGACTTCCGTAATGGACAGTCATCTTTCAGGCCGTTCTTGAAAGACACCACTGCCACCTCCTGGTTGCATTTTGGTATTCGATTGAACACCTCATAGTATCCTTTTGCATAGGCCCTAAGGCCTTCATCCTTGCCGATCTTTAGAGCCATCAATGCGTCCACCCTCAATGGCTACAACTTGTTTGTCACGAATCTGGCCACAAACATCTCAGCCAGGCATTGCCAAGTCTTCACGCTTCCCTTTGGGAGCTTGTGAAACCAATCTGATGCAATCTCCTCGAAGGATGAGGGGAACACTTTGCAGAGCAACGACTCGTTTCCTCTATACAATGCCATTGAGTTTAAGTATAATCCAACATGAAAGTTAGGGTCTGACTTACCATCGTATATTTGAAACCTCGGCATACTGAATCTCTTTAGTGCTTGGAACTTGTCCAATTCTACCGAGAATGGTGTCCTTGGCTTGTCGGGTGAGGTTACCTCGGCTTCTCCGTTCTGTTGCTTCCTCTTGAGGTAGTTTCTCAAGTCTTCTTTGCTTCGTCCAGGAGCTCGGCTATCTGCTAACTTCAGTTTCTTTGGCATACTGCTCTCGGACTCGTGGTGGGCCGTTTTTGATCTCTCCCCATGAGTTGTGTCAAAGCATAACGCCTGCCCTTGAACATGCCGATGTTTCTTGGGTTCTGCGTCCTTTGTGTGATATGTCTTTTGGGACTCTTCTCTTCTCGGCTCCTCTCGTCCGACTTCCCTGGAAGGCCAGTGAGAGTGCCTCCCACTCCTAGTGTGCTGAGGGGCTTCTGGAATTGTTTTCTGCCCTTGCTTCTGGGCATTGGTTGCTGGTATTGGTGTGTTGTGCAGTGGGTATGACGGCTGCATGACGTTGTTTTGCATCATGAAGTTGACGACCGATTGTAGGTCTGCCAACTTGTATGCCATCTTTTTTACCTCTTCATCCTTCCGTAGGCACCTGTCCCTCTATACCTCGAGGTTGTCTTCGTTGTAGTATCTGCACTAATCTGTCTTCTTTGAAGTGTCGCCCTCCTGGCCGACGTCTTTCGCTCCGTGATGAGTTTCTGTCTTGCGATTGTCTCCTTCAATATCGAGATCAATAGGTCTTTCGCTCCCAGTGGGAGTGCCGTTCCCAATCTTTTCTTTCTGTGCGTTACTGGCCATCTATTCGTCTTTCCTTCCCACAGACAGCAACAAATTGTGTGAGTGATTTTTCGATCACACTGCCCGTTTAGTAATTCAGTTATAGAACACTGGCAGAATAGATGGCACCTTGCTGTCCTGCACAAAAAGAGAAGGCTCCGACGGTGGTTCTTCCACTCGGGGGCTCTCCGATGATGAAGTCAGTATATCTCTCAAAGATTATCAAGTGCTAAACTCACTACTCAAAGTATAAAGTTGCGTACCTTATACCCACGGGGGTGCCTTTCTTTTATAGTTTACTCAATCCTAGTCCCACTAGAAGCCTGGCTTCTATGGACTCCAATTCAGTGCTTCCTTTGGATTTCTCAAGAGATAAGGATAAACTCTCTAAGAGTATTACCCTTATCCACCCTGAAGTCTTTCTTTATTCCAGGACTCTTGTCCCCTATTGGCTTATCTCGGATTCTGGTATTCTCGCAGATAATCTCGGCACTCCGAGATCACATCGGCATAACTACCACGACACGTGGCACCTTGGCCAACACGTCGGCGTCACCTTGCCACGTGTTGGTACTCTAAAAATATATCCCCACACTAATAATTTCATATATGAAACTATTCCAGGCATGGCAATTGTGCAATGAAAACAGGGCATCAGACATAATGGATAAAGTAATGGCCGACTTATGTTCATACGTATTGGCCTTCTTTGTGTTCAAGACCATGTTGCCGACAGGCCAACCATGTCAGATGTACTTCTCATGCTAAGCAGTGAAATAGATCTTCCAGAACCAAAACAACCTACACTTACTGTTCAAAGCTTGTCGGATGCTGACCTTTTCGGTCACAACGCAACAAATGTTCTTTGAATAAGGTCTCTATCTCGGTTATTGAAGCGCGATGACCAATTAACAAGCAAATCATGGTAGGAGAAGTAATAATCGCCCACCCCGTCAGAGTTGTCAGAGTCTACGTACAATGTCAAACATTACAACGCAACAAATGTTCTTTGAATAAGGTCTCTATCTCGGTTATTGTAGGGCGATGACCAATTAACAAGCAAATCATGTAGGAGAAGTTATAATCGCCCACCCCGTCGGAGTTGTCAAAGTCCCCGAACAATGTCAAACATTGCCCTAAAGCATAGTAGGAGAAGTTAGAAAGTTTAAAATTATACAAAATCAAATGTTTTCATTTTTTTGGATACTCAATACTGAACAAAATTAAATTTATTTGGAAAAAAGTTTTCGAACATAGATAATTTGTTTGGAGATATAATACCGGATAGTTCTTTTTGTTCGGAATTGGGATATGAAGTAGTTAAAAAAAAATAAATGTTTAAAAATACAGAACCGAACATAGACAATTTATTGGGACATATACTGAACAATGTTAAATAATTCAAAAACACAGTGCCGATTATGTGAAATATTTTTAGAAAGTTTCCGAATAAATGTAATTTGTTTGATACTGAATTTTCGAAAAAAATTCAGAAAACTCACTTACCAAAAACGATGAAGATGAACAAAAAACCTATATTCTCCATAAAATAAAATAAAATAAAAAATAAAAAATAAAAAAATTGTAAACATTTTCTTCATTATCCATTGTTGACTTCAATAAATAAATAAATAAAAAAAAAAAAAAGAGAGAATGCAAGAATAACAAATTTAAGGAAAATAAGGTTAATTCACTACGCCAAAAATGAGCATTAACGGCGGTTTTTTACCGCCGTTAAAGGATGTAAAACCGCCGTTAAAGCCTTTAACGGCGGTTTCGTTACCGCCGTTTATGCGCGTGTCGAAAAAAGTAAAACCGTCGTAAAAAGGCAAAATACCGTCGTTAAAAATCGACCAAAAACGGCGGTTTCGTAGGGCCAAAAACGGCGGTTTTTTACCGCCGTAAATAGGTTAGAATTTTTCAAAAAATAATTCTTTCTTCTTGCACTCCCCAAGTTTTGAACCCATGACCTCTCATCCACCCACACCACCAACCACTTTGCCACAACCACTTTTCATGAAATATATTACCTAAATAAATATTTAAACATTACTTTTACTTTGTAGATGGTTTCGCCGGAGTGTCGCCGGAGTGTCGCCGGAGCTTCGCCGGCAAAGACCGCCGGCATTAACGGCGGTAATGGTTGAGCATTAGCGGCGGTTTTATTACCGCCGTTAAAAGTGGGCATTAACGGCGGTTCGTTACCGCCGTTAAAAGTGAATTTAATTACCGTCGTTAAAGACACTTTTAGCGACGGTTTTTTTAACGGCGGTAACGAAACCGCCGGTAAAAGTACTATTAACGAAAACCGCCGTTAATAGTACTTTTAACGGCGGTTTTCGTTACCGCCGTTAAAAAAACCGCCGTTAATGCTCATTTTTGGCGTAGTGATTATGAAGATGTAAAGGGAAGAGAGTGAGAAGAGAAAAGAGAAAGATTGAGACTGATTATGAGACGGGGTATTCAAAATACTATGATTTGTATTTTTTTTCAACATTAAGTACTTTTTTAATCACTTTAAATAGAGACATAATAATAATAAAAAAAAATCATTAATTTGATATATCCAGCCAATCTTTTGGCCAACCAACGAACATCCGACAATAGAGTAGCTCTCCGCGTAGCTAATGCTCACTCTAAGCTAACTCTTCTTGCTAGTTGGGTTGTATGTCCTCCTTCTGCTCTTGCTTCTTTACTTTCTCTTGATGTACCTGAGGCTCTTTCTTGAGTTTGTATATACATCGCGTTTAAAAAAAAAAAAAAGAACCAAATTTTTAGGGTGCAAATAGAGCCACCATTTTCTCAATTTGGCTTTTATTTATTTATTTATTTATTTTTCACTTTGGCCATTTCAAGTGCTTTTTAATTTATTTTTAAAGCTACTTTTTATTCAAAATTAAATAGAAAAAATCACGTTAACTGCTACATGATATGAAAATATATTATTATATTGAGGTTTGTGTCTACGTCAGATGTGTAAGTTATATATAATAAAATAATTTTATGTCACATGATAGTAAATATTTTGTTAAGGCAATACTGATTTGTAATTTTTTTCAAAATTAAAACTCTATTTGTTCCAGTGCAAAATATTTCCCCCAAATATATTTATCCAATTTATAGTGTTTGGTCGAACAAAATCTATGACAAAAATATTTTCCACCAAAGAAGCGTAAAATGACTTTAGTTTTCGAAATTTGTAAGTCAATTGTGGGTTGCTCAGGTTGGAAAGTTGTAGAGTGTAGAAAGTCACGTTACCTTAGCTCAAGATATTGAGATTTGATTTGAAAATATTATTTTGAATACCAATCAAACATCTGAAAATAAAATTAACAATTATTTTTTTTCATAAAATCCTTTTACATTAAAAAAAAAAAAATTCTAAAATATTTTACATCGAAACAGACGGAGCCTAAATGTCTAACAACTTTTTCAAAAGATTGGCTTTTTCTCAAATTTAAATTTGAATTTTAAAAATTTGAAAGGTTCGTAAGGCTCACCATGATATTTTGTAGTGTCCTTCATTTATTTCATCCATAAAGAAAATTTCAGTCTAATAGATAATTGCCGTCTATTTTTTGAAGACAAACATGATATCAAAAGGTTACGGTCATTGGATAGGCCTTATTTTTTTCATGGATGATATAAATTGAGGGTCCTACCAAATGAATAATTTATATTATCAAAATAAACCCGTTGTGAGCTCCACGAACTCCTCAAGTTCTCTCAAAGTTAAATTTGAACCTCTCAACCCTTTCGAAAATCAATGGCACCTTCTAGGAAATTCTTCTTATTTACTAAAAAAATAAAAATAAAAAATCAATGGGAGCTTGTACTAGTAGCTACAACCAAAGAATTTTTTTTTTTCAATTGAAAAAAAAGAATATTTATTTTTTACAAATATTAAGAGAATTAAGTCTAAATCTATTATCAACTATTTAAAAAATTATAACAATACAATTCCATAATTCAAACATTAACAATCAATACCTAATACAAGCAAGAGATAAATATAGTGAAACAACCATTAACAATCAATTTTACTTCTTATATGGCGTTTACGTAGAAAGTAAAACAAAAACTATTTAATTTCCCATAAAATAAATATAGTGATAAATAATATCCTCTATCATTTATTTAACTCACACACCCAAAAACATATAATCCTTGTTTTAGTTAAAAATAAAATTAAAAAAATTAAAAATAAAAAAATAAAAACTGGTTTTCAATCCCATGCTATGCACGGTTTCTACTTCAAAATTTAAAATTTAAAATTAATAAAAATAGATAATATTTTTATATTTATAAATATAAATATTATTAAAAAATAAATATGATTGTTTATACCAAATAGTTATGCAGTCAAAATATAGAATTACTTTCAATTTTTTTTTTTTAAAGAAAAAAAAAGTACCTTTCGAAGAAGAAAAATTTATCAACACCTTTTCTATTATCTCAAATGAAAATTATAAATGTGATTTTAAGATAGATTTTACAAATTAAATTCATTTTAATATAAATATATTTATTTGTTTGATTGCAATCATTGTATTTTATTTATTTTTTAATGAAGAACATTTTAAATGTCATTGAAAAGTTTAAGCATGATGAAAATATTATAGGATGAGAATATATTTGTTAGAAAATATTTTCAAAAAAACAAAATGTAGTTTCTCATAAAATGACACCAAATATAATTTTATAAATGATTTTACATGATCCAATATGAAATGAATTGTTAAAAGTTATTTTATTAACATTTTATGTGGTCAAATATCACAAAATGCGATAAATATTTTTAGTGAAAACAGTTTACAACAAATAAATTGAGTCTAGATGTTATGATGCCTACACAATATCAATTCATTAATATCTAATCTCAACGGTTTGGCCTAATGGATGAGGCCTGAGACTTGGGGGGTTTGCTCCCTCTAAAGTCTTAGGGTTCAACTCCACTCGCCCCCAAAACTCTTGGGCTACGGACTGTAGAGAATTAACTTGTTTCAGAAGAAGGCTTGTTTAGGCTATATGGATTTAGTCTGATGCACACAAACTGGCTCAGGATACCCTACATATCCAAAAAAAAAAAAAATATTATCAATATTTTTTTATTTCTAATGTGATATTATTATAAAACTAATATAAGTAGCAAAATTAATGATGAAAGCCATTGACCACCAACTTTTATTATTATTATTATTGAAATGTACATGGACTAAACTACACTTATAAATTAATATGGGATAAACCATACATGGACCAAATAAAAATATTAATAAAAAAAAAGAAAAGATTTGGGCCTAAAACATTTTACTAAATTAGGGGCCCTATTTTTGGGCCAAAATTTTGCGGGCTAAGGCACATGCCTTATTGGCCTTAGGCTAGGGCCTGCCCTGATAGAGAAATGTTCTTGTTGAAATTTTTTGCAACAGTGAGCATGGCTTTGATAATCAAAATACAGTAGGTTTTTTTATTTTTTTATTTTTTTCTTATAGACCTTTTGTCAATACATTTCACTTTTGTTTGAGGTAGAAACTATGATTTGGACTTGTAGAGCGAGGAACCAAAACGCGTGTTTTCCATAAGTGGCTTCGCTCAAGCGAGGAACCAAAACGCGTGTTTTTCATAAGTGGCTTCCCTCGAGCGAGGAACCAAAATGCGTGTTTTCCATAAGTGGCTTCGCTCAAGCCAATCAACGTTTGCTCGAGCGTACATTCATCCCTTTCAGGTTTTTACACAGACGCAGCCTTCGCTCGAGTGAGAACTCCTTCGCTCGAGAAGCAGGGGCGGATAGGCAACTTTGAATGCAATTTTGCATTTTACTTCGGGGGCGCTGCCCCCTCGACCCCCGCGAGCTGACCGGGCAGCTTGATCCTCGTCATAATCAGCGAAGTGGCAATCTTGAAAGTATTAACATCACAAACTTCTCTGCAAGGCATAATTCGGGTTGGATTCGATCTAAAAACTCATAGCCTCACTGAAATAAAAAGTGCGAAAATAAGTACAACTGAAATGAGTTTTGTCAAACGGGATTGCCAAAAATAAAAACCTAACAGAAAAGAAGTGAGACAACATTTCTTTCTTCCTTTCTTGTTGCTTGTCAATGTCTCCAAACAATTTGCTGACCTGAATAATAAAAATACAAATTAGTTCAGAGACCGCTTGAAGCATAGGAATAAACTTACTCATTTGTTCAAAATTGAAGAAAGCAAAAATTGGAAGTAAAAAAATCTAAAATTTTAATTTTCAATAACTGTGGTCTAAAATAGCAGCTACTAACATTAGGCCTTCAAATTGTATATCTACTAATGGATACATGGACTAGCCACATGCAACATTAGGCCTTCAAATTGTATATCTACCATTTGCTTGGTATCAACATGAGAGTTTGGTAGTTAACATGTTTTATCATTCTGTACAAGAGTAAGGAAATAAGGATTACTCTATGAATTGCAGCTCAACTGTTACAATACCTCTAGTGCAGGGACTTTTGTATGCTACAAGGTGTCTCTTTGGAGATGTGCTGGGCTCTGTTGGGTGTGGTTTTGGTATGTAATAATCCTGTTAGCTCTTCTTTGTTGCTGTGTTTCATATGTAGGCATATGGGAATATGAATAGTTTATGTTCCTTCGAAGAACCTTTGAGTAGTTCTTTTCGTGATGTTTTACAAACAATAAAATGCAGTCGAATTGGATTAATGCAAGTCGTTCCTTTAATCCCATCATGTAATTCATGGATCTTAGTACTGTGTGGAGTGTGCTTTGAATTGATTTTTGATAAATGATTTATGTATGTGCCTCTTGTGCAATGTCATTGAACTCAGTGAGCACATGCTGCAGAATTTATGTTGAGATTTGTGAAGAGATTAGGGGTTCAATTAGCTTTCCTGTCTAGTGGACACACTCTTGGGACTCCATTACTGTTTGGTGGGAATATTGAACTTATTGAGCCATTTTTAACTATTCACATGTCTCTTTGGATTAGAATGTGAATAATTTTTTTTACTGAAAGAAGCAAAAGAAATATTACATGAAAAACATTTGCCAATCTACTTGAAGACCATCATGAACATCTCACTCTAGATTAAAAAAATTTGTGAGAGCAAGTGGTGCAGTGATAGGATGCGCAGTTAAAGAATTAGAGAAAAAATGTGAGAAAAAAAGGCAAAAACGAGCCCCCGAGGGGCATAAATGCCAAACAGCTGCCAATCTACCCAAAGACCATCACGGACACCTCGCCCTACATTAAACAAACTTGTGAGAACAAGAGGTGCGTCGATAGGACGTACGGTTAAAGAATTGTAGACAAAAATGTGAGAAAAAAGGCAAAAACGAGCCATTGGAAGGCAAAAAAGCCAAATAGGCCCTGAACCACTGTACGGATGTTATGGGAAGCTTCCTCATGACAAATAGGACCTATGCAGACATAGTGGACGTAATTAGCACATGTAGATTGGGAGTTAGAGTTGAAAACGCCTTCAACTTAGTCGAAAAAGGGTGTTTGGGGGGCGAAAATGCAAAACAGCCTCTGAACCATTGTATGGATGTCACGGCCAGCTTCCCCGTGACAAATAGGACCAGTGACAACAGATGAAATGTAATTCGCACTTGTAGTTTGGAAGTTAGAGCCGAAAAACTTAACCGAAAAAGGGTATTAAGGGGGCAAAAATGTGAAACAGCCCCGAACCACCATATGGATGTTACAGACAACTTCCCCGTGACAAATAGGACCTGTGACAATAGACGGAATGTAATTCGCTTGTGTAGGCTGGGAGTTAGAGCTGAAAATACCTTAAACTCAACCGAAAAAGGGCATTAAGGGGGAAAAATGCGAAACAGGCGCTAACCATCGTACGGATGTCACGACCACCTTCCCTCTAAGAAATAGGACCTGTAACAATAGATGGAATGTAATTAGCACGTGTAGGTTGGGAGTTAGAGCTGAAAACGTAATAAACTTAATCGAAAAATGGTGTTAGTGGGACGAAAAAATGAAACAACCCCGGAACCACCGTACGGATGTCACGGCCACCTTCTCTATGAAAAATAGGATCTGTGACAACATATAGAATGTAATTCGCACGTGTAGTTTCAAAGTTAGAGCCGAAAACACCTTAAACTTAACCAGAAAAAGGCGTTAACAAGGCAAAAATGCAAAACAGCCCTCAAACCACCATATGGATGTCATGGCCAGCTTCCCCATGACAAATGGGACCTGTGACAGTAGACGGAATGTAATTAGCACGTGTTGGTTGGGAGTTAGAGCCGAAAACGCATTAAACTTAACCGAAAAAGGGCGTTCAGGGGCCGAAAATGAAAAACAATCCCCGAACCACCATACGGATAGCACCGCCACCTTTCCCATGACCAATAGGACCTTTGACAATAGACGGAATGTAATTAGCATGTGTAGGTTGGGAGTTAGAGTTGAAAACGCATTAAACTTAATCGAAAAAGGGCGTCAATGGGGCGAAAATTTGAAACAGCCCTCGAACCACCATACGGATGTCAAGGACACCTTCCTCATGACTAATAGGACTTGTGACACTAGACGGAATGTAATTACCACATGCAAGTTGGGAGTTAGAGCTGAAAATGCATTAAACTTAACCGAAAAAGGGCGTTAAGGGAGCATAAAAGAGAAATAGCCTCGGAACCACCGTACAGATGTCACAGACACCTTCCCTGTGACAAACAAGACCTCTAAAAATAGACGGAATGTAATTAGTACGTGTAGGTTGTGAGTTAGAGCTGAAAACACATTAAACTTAACCGAAAAAGGGCGTTAAGGGGGCAAACATGTTGAACAACACTCGAATCACCGTACGGATGTCACGGACACCTTCCCCGTGACAACAGATAGAATGTAATTAGCACATGTAGGTTGGGAGTTAGAGCCGAAAACACATTAAACTTAACCGAAAACGGGCGTTAAAGGGCCGAAAATGAGAAACAGTCCCCGAATCACCATACGGATGTCATGGCCAGCTTCCCCGTGACAAATAGGACCTGTGACAACAGACGGAATGTTATTACCACGTGTAGGTTGGGAGTTAGAGCCGAAAACACATTAAACTTAACCGAAAAAGGGCGTTAAGGGGGCGAAAATGCGAAACAGCCCTCGAACCACCGTACGGATATCATGAACACCTTCCCCGTGACTAATAGGACCTATGATAATTGACGGAATGTAGTTACCACGTGTAGGTTGGAAGTTAGAGCTGAAAACGCATTAAACTTAACAGAAAAAGGGCGTTAAGGAAGCGAAAAAGTGAAATAGCCCTCGAACCACTGTACGGAATGACACATACACCTCCCCCGTGAAAAATAGGACCTCCAAAAACAGACAAAATGTAATTAGTACATGTAGGTTGGGAGTTATAGCAGAAAATGCATTAAACTTAACCGAAAAAGGGCGTTAAGGGAGCAAAAATGCGAAACAGCCCCGAATCACCATACGGATGTCATGGATACCTTCCCCGTGACAATAGATAGAATGTAATTAGCATGGCTAGATTGGAAGTTAGAGCCGAAAACGCATTAAACTTAACCGAAAAAGGGCGTTAAAAGGCCGAAAATGAGAAACAGTCCCCAAACCAGCATACGGATGTCACTGCCACCTTTCCCATGACAAATAGGACCTGTGACAACAGACGAAATGTAATTACCACGTGTAGGTTGCGAGTTATAGCTGAAAACACATTAAAATTAACCGAAAAAAGGCATTAAGGGGGCGAAAATGCGAAACAGCCCTCGAATCACTGTACGGATGTCACGGACACCTTCCCTGTGACAAAAGACGGAATGTAATTAGCAAGTGTAAGTTGGGACTTAGAGCCGAAAACGCAATAAACTTAACCGAAAAAGGGCGTTAAGGGACCGAAAATGAGAAACAGTCCCCGAACCACCATAGGGATGTCACCACCACCTTCCCCGAGTCAAATAGGACTTGTGACAACAGATGGAACGTAATTAGCATGTGTAGGTTGAGAGTTAGATTTGAAAACGCATTAAAATTAACCGAAAAAGGACGTTAAGCGGGCGAAAATACGAAACAGCCCCCGAATCACCGTCCAGATGTCACAAACACCTTCCCTATGACAAATAGGACCTGTGACAATAGATGAAATGTAATTACCACATGTAGGTTGGGAGTTAGAGCCAAAAACGCATTAAACTTAATCGAAAAATGATATTAAGGGGGGGCGAAAATGTGAAACAACCCCCGAATCACCGTACGGATGTCATGGACACCTTCCCTGTGAAAAATCTGACCTGTGACAATAGACGGACCGTAATTAGCACGTGTAGGTTGGGAGATAGAGCTGAAAATGCATTAAACTTAATCGAAAAAAGGCGTTAAGGGGGCAAAAATGTGAAACGGCCCTCGAACCACCGTACGAATGTTACGAACACCTTCCCCGTGACTAATAGGACTTGTGACAATAGACGGAATGTAATTAGCACGTGTAGGTTGGGAGTTAGAGCTGAAAACGCATTAAACTTAACTGAAAAAGGGCATTAAGGGGACAAAAATGCGAAACAGCCCCCGAATCACCGTACGGATGTCACGGACACCCCTTCCCCGTGACAACAGACGGAATGTAATTAGCACGTGTAGGTTGGGACTTAGAGACGAAAACGCAATAAACTTAACCGAAAAGGGCGTTAAGGGGCCGAAAATGAGAAACAGTCCCCGAACCACTATACGGATGTCGCCACCACCTTCCCCATGACAAATAGGACTTGTGACAATAGACAGAATGTAATTAGCACATGTAGGTTGGGAGTTAGATTGGAAAACGCATTAAAATTAGCTGAAAAAGGGCGTCAAGGGGGCGAAAATACAAAACAGCCCCCAAATCATCGTACAGATGTCACAGACACCTTCCCCGTGACTAATAGGACCTGTGACAATAGACGAAATGTAATTAGCACGTGTTGGTTGGGAGTTAGAGCGGAAAATGCACTAGACTTAACCCAAAAAGGGCGTTAAGGGGACGAAAATGAGAAACAGTCGCCGAACCACCATACAGATCTCACCGCCACCTTCCCTGTGACAAATAGGACCTGTCACAACAGACATAATGTAATTAGCACATATAGGTTGGGAGTTGGAGTTGAAAACACATTAAAATTAATCGAAAAACGGCGTTAAGGGAGAGAAAATGCGAAACAGCTCCTGAATCACCGTACGGATGTGACAGACACTTTTCCTATGATAAATAGGACCTGTGACAATAGATGGAATGTAATTAGCACGTGTAGGATGGGAGTTAGAGCCGAAAACGTGTTAAACTTAACTTAAAAAGGGCATTAAGGACGCAAAAATACGAAACGGCCCTCGAACCACCATACGGATGTTACAAACACCTTCCCCGTGACTAGTAGGACCTGTGACAACAGATGGAATGTAATTAGCACGTGTAGGTTGGGAGTTAGAGCTGAAAACGTATTAAACTTAACCGAAAAGGGGTGTTAAAGGAGCGAAAATGCGAAATAGCCCCCGAATCATAGTATGAATGTCGCGGACACCGTCCCCGTGGCAAATAGGACCTGTGACAATAGACGGAATGTTATTACCACGTGTGGGTTGGGAGTTAGAGCTGAAAACACATTAAACTTAAATGAAAAAGGGCGTTAAGGGGGCGAAAATGAAAACAGCCCCTGAGTCACCATACGGATGTCACGGACACCTTCCCTGTGACAAATAGGACTTGTGACAACAGACGAAATGTAATGAGCACGTGTAGGTTGGGAGTTAGAGCTGAAAACGCATTAAACTTAACTGAAAAAGGGCGTTAAGGGGGCGAAAATGCGAAACAGCCCTCGAACCACCGTATGGATGTCATGAATACCTTCCCCGTGACTAATAGGACCTGTGACAACAGAAAGAATGTAATTAGCCCGTGTAGGTTGGAGTTAGTGCCAAAAATGCGTTAAACATAAAAGAAAAAGGACGTTAAGGGGGCGAAAGTGTGAAACAGCCCTCGAACGACCATACGGATGTTACGGACACCTTCGTCGTGACTAATAGGATCTGTGACAACAGGTGGAAAAACAGACAGAATGTAATTAGCACCTGTAGGTTGGGTGTTAAAGCCAAAAACGCATTAAACTTAACCCAAAAAAGGCGTTAAGGGAGTGAAAAAACGAAATAGCCCCAAAACCACCGTAGGGATGTCACGGCCAGATTCCTCATGACATATAGGACCTATGACAATTATCAGAATGTCATTAGCACACGTAGGTTGGAGTTAGAGCCGTAAACGCGCGCCTAGAACTTAATTGAAAAGGGAGAGTTAACATCCAATAAATGTTCAACTTTTTCATTACAAATGATGCTATTGTTTCATCATATATGGTGGTCATTTGGGTGGTAAACGTATTAAGAATGTAACGCCCCAAAAATTTGGGCAAGATATATCTATTTATGCAACAAAACCCACCTGATAGACAAACACATATATATTGCTAAGTAATCCATACACCCATTTCCATTAAATCCCAAATGCCAATTACATGTTGTTCACATCTCAATGCCCCAATTCCAATCCCAGACATGCATTTTACAACAAGTATGAAATGAAAGCCAAACAGGTAACAAGTGCCCTACAAGCTTATAAATTTATCCAAGAACATTCTTGGTTACACAAATTGAGTCTCACTCATTACATCTTAAGCCCTTGGTTTTACAAATAACAAACATACACACATAAGGCATAATTAAGAAGCTCTTACTTCCCAAAACTCCATCCACGCTATTGCCTTAGAGGACGCATCTCACCTGTACCTGAAAATGGTATTCCTATATATGGTGAGCCAACAACCCAGTGAAAATAATCTAACACAATTTATGAGGTTTAGCAAAGGTATAAATACTACGTACATAAACAATACCGATCCTAAAACATCCACGAGACCTGCATATCCATATGCCACTAAGACCAACCTTATTCCATTTTCCTTTAATTTCATTTCCAGTTCATATATTGTACTCAATTTATGAGTTAAATTCGTTATCTTTCAACAATCAAAATGAGACTACAACTCAATGATTTTCCAATTATGCAAAACTCACATAAACACTTCAAACCTGCCATTTTACGGATATTTCGTCCGAAGGAATCGGCACCCATTTATATATAAAATTTCGGGTCTTTCACCCAGGACACTCCGGCCAACTTGCTTTAAATGGAGTGCATCCCCTTTCTCCTCCCAGACAAATATATATATATGCAATGTATTTATAAACATAATCACATATGGAGTACATCTCCTTTCTCCTCCCAATAAACATACATATACAATGTATCTATTACATGATCATATTCAATGACACCAACAATGGATTAGCATTAAATCGCCTAATCTTCATGTAATTTCTACAACAATCATAGCTATCCTCCACCGATAGCCCAATGCAATTATTTCTAAAGAGATGTTCAATATCAAAATAAATAGTTTATTCAAAACTTCCATAGGTGAGGTAATACATATCCAATATCGCCATTTATAATCACAACCTTCCAATTTCACGTTTTCAATGTTAATCCCAATTATTTATGCAAAATAATAATTTAATCAAAATTAGGGCAGAATCTCCTTTTCACCAAATATCAACCCAAACACCAAAATCAACTATTTTGGCACAACATGATCTGATATGCAAGCCTCATACTCGTTTACCTCATATTCATCAAAACCCCTCTTTCCATTTCACACCCAAATCCTAGATTTGTCCAAAACACAACCAAATCTCATAATCTATACACAATAGCAAATAACTAAGCTAAAAATCATATTAGAGTGTAGAAAATCCCTACCACAAGTTTTGAAGAGAATCTAAGATGAAACCCCAAAATCTACGGTGTCAAAACTCGATCTCCCCCCACACAATGGAGCCCTCAAGGTGATAACCAACTTTGGTGAAGAACTTAGGCCTAAATCCCAATGGATTTGGAGAAATCAAAGACAGAAGATGACTTCTAGAGAGAAAAGCTCTACACTTGGAAATTTGGAGAGTTTTATAGAGGGAGGGGGCTGCAAAAAGTGATCTGAAACCCTAATTTATGGACTAATATAACAAGGTCACTCGAGAGTGAAATACACTTTCCCGTAAGCAATTTCGAATGCATTTTGCATTTTTGCTTTCGGCGAGCTGACCAGGGAACTCGATCCCCGAAGTTAACCGGGTCAAAATCGGGATCGCTACAAAGAAAGCATGATGTGGTTATGAAGATAACCCCGTAGATTACTCATTCATTTTACTTTGATTAGGAAAATGAGAATGAAGAAGAGTTAAAATAAATTTACAATCAAAGCATTGAACTCATAAAAATTTATTTTATGAAGAGATATGCTCCTAAAAATTGTATTTCTTGTAAATTGAAATCAAGTTCGGAATAAATCTTTCATGATACATACATGTAGTGACCCCCATCCTCGTCTTAGTCATGTTCATGTGCTTTTGCAGGTCTTGTTTTGTTAACCTTGCACTTGTGGTTTTGACTTGTTTTGCCTAAAGTAAGGTTCCCGTCTTGTTTTGTACCTAAGTGTTTTGGCTTGAGTATTGTTTGTACGTCTTGTCCCTTGCTTGGTGTGTGTGTAGCCGAGGTCGTCTTAAGCCTAGGTCACGCCTTTTGACCTTTCACACCTAGGACCATCTTGGAACTACTTTGGCTGACCTCCACCTTCACCCTGGCATATTGGCCGAGATGTCGTTATCTAGGCCGAGGTGTGCATCACCTAGGCCAAGGTGCGTATCATCTAGGCCGAGATGTTATCATCTAGACATCCTAAATCTTTGATCTCTGCACCCAGTGATCTTGTTCCTGGATTGGTATAACCTAGACCGAGGTGTGGCACATCTAGGCCGAGGTGTGGCACAGCTAGGCCAAGTGTTAACCTTCCTAGCCGAGATCATTGAGACCTTACTTGCTGAAGCCTTGTCCTAATCCAAGGTCCTTACCTGCCGGAGTGCCCATGTCACCTTACTTGTTGAACACCCTTTGTCATGCTCTTGTCTTGTCAGTTGGTTGCCTTTTGAGGAAACCCAATCCGGTAGTGCGACGTGTCCCAGCAGAGGGTTAAGTCTGCTGGCAGTAGACAAAACATATCATTTTTGTCATATCTTTTGCACGGTAGAGAGAGTAGCTCTAGGAAGAAAGGAAGAGGAGTTCTTGAGAGAGAAGTAGATTTCCAAGCTTGGTCCTTAGAGTCTAAACCGTTTGATTTGTGTTTTGAGGTTAGATTCTTGTTTTGCTCTTGTTGTTCTTTATGTTCATCTAACTACATTGTATGATCTAGCATGATTCATGAGCCATGCATTGCTTTGAAATTCGGTTTTAGAAAGAGAAAATGATGTTCTTGTGTTCTTGAAAGAAAACCATGTTTTGATCCGAAAGTTTGTATCGAGATCCATGTTTTTGTGTTTGTTTTCATAAGATCTTCAAGTATGGGTGCCCAGGTCCATATTTTCGAACTCATCTCATGAAATCCCAGATTTTGAATAAAGAAGTTATGATTTTAGCATTCATGTTCTTCATGTTCTTGTCCATCATGTTCTTCAAAGGGAAACCCAGGTTTTCCCGACTTCATTTCCTCGAATGTGGTCATTGGGACATACCTTGGCCAAGGGGTGTGGGACCTCGGCCAAGACTTGTTTGGTACCCAGCATGTTTTTCCCGAGATGAAAAATAGTGTTTTAACTTCGAGCATGTTTTTCTTTGACTTGACCTAGTTTTGAAAGAAATTCCGAGATCCTTTCCTGTCATGTAAAACTTGTTCTAAGGGTGCATTTCATATCCATCTTTGAGCATCTCTTCTTGTCTTCTTGAAATGTATTCAATGGAATTTATTATGTGCTTGTAGGCCTTAGATCCTTACTTGTAACCCCCACACCCGAAGAGCTATGTGAGCGGCATTTTTAATAAAGTTATGTTATAAAGTTTGATAAAGCCTTGATTCGTTTTGGAAAGTATTTGATCAAGCATGAATGATTGTCCCTAGTTTTGTACCTAGTATTATATTTGTTTGATGACATTCTGGGAAAGTCCTTAGTGCCAGGAGACTATAATGCAACTGCACCCTTGTTTTGCCACTGACGGTTTTCCGCGTGGGTTTGTTTGTCCGGAATGTCATCCTTTGGTATTATGTAAATGTTATTAACATCCAAGAAGCTTTGAAATATTTGATAGATGAACTTGGTTCATCCCTTTGATTTGTAAAGTTATTATATGTATTGTTTTGTAATGATCTTGGATATCATTCATTCAAACCTTTATTTCTAATATCATTCACTGAGTATCCAAGCTCACCCTCTCCTTATATATATGTAGGTGGCGGTGACGCCTAGATGATTAATTGCAAGTTGTTTTGGATTCATACTTTTGTAGCAATCTTGAAGATTATGCTTCTTGGCTTGGTCATTGCAGTTCATTTTGTATATGTCGGCTTGAGAAGTCTTTTGAACAAGATGTAATATGTACTTTATTTTAATTGTATCCAAGTTGTAAATCATGTTAAGATGTATGACATTTCATTTGATCTATGCACAACTCTTATGGACTAATTAGATTGAAATTTGTTGTTTCCGCATATGTAAGCCCCGTATGTATACTCTGTCTGTGTGTGAATCTTTGTAAGTTGGCCTTTGGTAATCTTGGATTACTGGCTATCATGGCACCATTCTACTAGGGGCGGAATGGGGTCGTGACAATACATATGATTGTATTTCGAAAAAAGGTTTTTAGAGATTGTTCTGCCTTAAATGCATGTTATTACAATATTTTTCCCCTGTCTAAATCAATTGATATTTTGTAATGCGTGCAATTGTTTTTTTATTTTTTGTAGATGGCTTTTGGCGTGAACTTGTGTATAGTCAACATTTTTGTTTATGAAGGACAATTGACACTTTTGTATAATCTTGTTAACTATGTATTCCTCTGCTTTTGTGTAGTTTAGCATTACTGATACATATAACTTTTGTAACCCAACTGATATTTGCTAGCGTGGCATATAGATCACCTTTTGTCATGGTACAGTTTACGATTGTAATTTGTACCATGCCAAATGGCCATATCTCATGGTACTAAATATATTTTTTGTATATGAAGGGTTGGATTTTTGTATGGAATTATAATTTTAGTTTGGACAATAGTTGGTTTGTATGGAATATATACATTTAAAGTTATTCATTTTTGGATGGTTGGAAGTAATATGGATTGTGGAATGATTGATAATTTTACGTTGTGGAATGATTGATAAAATATGTATTGTTTTGTTTATATACTTACTATAGGTTACACAGAATATAAACAGGTTGTGGATAAATTGCAATTTTCTGATAAAACATAAGATCATTTTTTTGGCGACTAAACAATTCGTACTCAAATAGGAAGTACATATTTTAGTGATTAAAATGTTACTAGATAAAACTTAATAACAAATTTCGGAAAACAATTATGGCGACTACAAAGCTTAGTAGTGCCAACAAAAAGCAGACATCAGATGATTAAAACTTAAAGCATAATCAGACATTTGGCGACTAAAATATTTTGTAGCCAAAAAACAAAAAACATTTGCCGACTAAATGTTTAGTAGGCAAAACACAAACTATTTGGCTACTAAAAGCTTAGTAGCCAAAAAAAGTCAGCCTTTTAGGGACTAAAAAATTGGTAGGTAAAAAGAAAACCAGACTCTAGGCGACTAAAATGTTAGTAGCCAAAAACAATCTAACATTTGGCGACTACAATATTTTGTAGCCAAAAAAATTTTGATGAACAAGAAAAAAAAAAATGCCGACTACAATTTTAGTAGCAAAAACTGTGACACTTTAGGCGACTAAACTTTTAGTGGCTAAAACACAATCACACTTTAGGTGACTAATAATAGGAGAAACCAAAAAAAGTTTTGGCGACTAAATCTTTAGTAGCTAAATATAAGCAACGTTTTTCGCGACAAATATTTTTAGTCGCTAAAAAGGTTATATTTAATATTTTTCCAATACTTTTGGCGAGGAAAAAAATGGTCGGCATTGCATTACTTTTGGTGACTAAAATAATTTTAGTCACCAATTACCTTCCCCGACAATGATTCAGCGACTACTCTTGCGACCAAAATATTTAGTCTCTAAAGACTTTTGGCGACTAAAAATTTAGTCGCCAAAAGTGTAAATTCTTGTAATGATATATATTATATATGAAAAAAAAATTAAGTCGATCCAATAATCGTAGTAGTTTCATTTTATTGTGTTTGTTGTTAAAAAATAAATGGCCTATATTTAAAAACATATTTGCTGTCTATTTTTTGATATAAGATTACGGAGACCTTGGGGTTTAAACCAATGGTCTAATGGCCATACCTTAGGGTGTGGTGAGGCAGAGATAAGAGGTTCGTAAGTTACGGTTATCAGATCAATCTTAACCTTATGTGAGTCTCTCAAATTCTTTCAAATTTAAATTTAAATCTAAGGGTAACTCAACCATTTGGAAAATCAAAGGCAACTTCTAGGCAATGCTTCTTATTTACTAAAAAAATATAAAAAATAAAAATAAAATAAACTCAATGGGAGCTTGTACTAGTAGTACAACCAAATAATTTTTTTAATTATAAAAAGAATATTTATATTTTATAAATATTAAAAGAATTATGTCAAATTGAATTATCAACTATTTAAAAAATTCTAACAGTACAATTTAATAATTCAAACATTACCAATGAGTACATATATATAAGAAAGAGATCAACTACTACGTAACACAATAAAGGGCTCATAATAAAGAATAAATAAACAATAAAAAAAGATTTTCTAATAAAAACAAACAATTAAGGATTAACTCCTTGACCTCTCAAATAAAATTTTTTAAAAAAAAAAAAAAAAAAAAAAAAAAAAAAAAAACTCCTCGACCTCTCATTTGAACGTGTACAGAAATAATCAATTGAGTTAACCAGTTGTTGATTTCAAAGAAAAGTTTGAAAACAGATTTCTTTTAAGCAAAATTTTATTATATACGATACCAATGTGCATACTACATGCACTTCCACTTTTAGTATTTTATCCAAAAAAAATAAAATAATAAGGAACAAAATGATAAATATACTTATAAAGGGGCATTTATTCATAGATTATTTTTCACCTACTTATGTTTTACATACTCGAAATTATTTTCTTATGTTCTGATAAGTCTTATGGATGATATAGTTATCAAAGTATCCTTAATAATAATAGGATAAAGCGTACTTTAATATTCACATTGACAGTGTGAATGTTTCATGATGTGAACATTCATGTTGTTAAATTTATTTAATGTGAATGTTCACATCACTAAGTTACTAAGGGTTCAAAAAATAGTTTCAAGGGTAAAATTATCCATAAAATACCTTAAATATAAGAATTAGGATTTAGTGAATCAAATATCCAAAATAATAGGATTTATTGAAATATAAGAATATCTTATAAACTAATTGGGATACAAATACTTGAAAGATGATTTTCTAATAAATTTCTCATATAAGTGGGAAATGCAATATGAAATCCCATTACTTTATATTTAGTGGTAAAAAAAGATTAATAAAAATTCATTTATGTATAAAATCACTAAAAAATTAAATTTTAAGTCATTAATCCTAAGGATAAATCCTGGGAGCTCGAGGGGGGTGTCCCCCGAACCCCCCGAATTGCTGTTTTCGGCAAAAAAAAAAAATTGCAAGCTAAGTTAAAAAAAAAAAAAAAAAAAACAGTTTACTAAAAATGGAAATTAGGGGGATTCGGGGGAAGGGATTTCGAGCTACCAATCAAAATTGTAATCCTAACCATATAAGCTCATAATTCAATCCAATTTGGATCATAGCCAAAGACCATTTTGATTCTAACCAAAATCATCACCACAATAGATCATAATTACCACTATTTTCAAACATAACCAAACAACGTAACCACAACCAATTTTGATTTAACAAGTTATTGTCCCACCACCACAGTAGCCCAGAACCAAATATAACAATGCTTCTAACCAACACAAATTCAAACCATAACTTTAGAAGCATTGTAATTCAAACCATTTTTTATTTTTTTATTTAGTGATTTTTTTACAAGATTTTTAACAAATATTTTTGTTTTTAAGTGCATCTAAAAATTAAAAATTAAAATTAAAAAATGAAAAAAAAAAAAAAAAAATCATCTCTTACTCTCTAGTCCACCTTATGTCCTTTGTCTCCATCTTCTTACCTCTGACACCAACAATCAGCCCCTTCAACCTCTGCCCCTCCCCAAGGCTAACTCCTTCCATTACAAGCAAACGACCTACACCAATGCGACACCTCAACCCTTACCTCATACATCCACTTTCCCAGTGCAACCCTTGACCCTCGATTCTTCAATTCATCGCCACATAGAGATGGCAACAAGGCGGGTTTGCAATAATTTATCCCTACTTCCGCTTCATATCATATTCGGATTAGAGTAAATCAAGGGATAGTTGGGTGAGGGGGAGGGGGCAAAGGGTAAGTTAATTTTGTAATTTTAAGAATAGCAATAATACTAATAAAAATCATAGATAATATGATTTATTATGAATAATAATTTATAATTAATGAAAATTAAAAGATATAAAATGATAAATAATTGAGTGAAAATAAATGTTAAGTGCATTATCTTAGTGTTTTAATTTTATTTTAATAAATTTTTTAAAATTATATATACTATAAATATATTTAATATATATAATTAGAGTAGAAGCCAAGTAGAACAAAAAGGGAGAAGAAAAACCCATTCTTGATGCCCCACTTCTTCATCGGGGTGGAAGAAACACATGAGGGCGGAGTTGGGGGAAGATTGTCATCCTTATTGCCACATTTCAAAATCTATTGATGATAATTTTCAATGGAAGTTCGCAATGGATGAGAGGAGAGGAGAGAATATGGGAGATAATGGTGTAGCGATGTTGGTGGGGTAAGATGGTGGAAGACATGTCACATTCTTTATTTCTAACATAAATTAAATTTTGAATAAATTAAAAATATATTTTTTAAAATTTGTTTAAAATATGGATTGTTTCTTATGATTTTTTAAATTATAAATACTTTTTTATCAGAATTTTTTATTTAGCAAATTAATAGAAAAAAATAAATTTTTTAACTATTTTCTTATGCAACAATAAAATTATCAAACTAATTTTTTACAATCCACCTTTAATGTTGATTTACAAGTCAAAATTGTTGAACAAGTTTATGCTTTAACAAAAATTAGGGAAACTTGTCAATTATATCCTAAAGGGTCAATTAGAAAACATCTCAAAGCTGGTCATTATTTTATCCATTTAAGATTAATCCAAGTGGGCATCAACCCATTAACCTAACAAGGTAGAAATACTTCTGTCCTTTTATGTCTACGTGATGCTCATTTTATTAATTATCATGCCAGTGTTATGGGAATGATGGAATCTGGCCTGCATAAAGGTCCGATACATTTTAATTGTTTTCCAGATTTTTGTAACGTTCCAAATTTATAACCCAAATGATAATATAACAATCATGACTCTTTCAAGGAAAACTGTATATAAATCTCCAAACTTACATTACATGATACAATAGTTCTTCATGTAACAATACATTAATCCAACAACAAGTAAATAAACAAATAAATACCCCCAAGGGTTTAACAAGTTTCCAAGGCTTGAGTCTAGTTACACAAAACTGCTATTCAAACCCACACACATATAGTCATTGGCTTACACACAAAGTCACAACAAAATGAGAGTCTCATACTCTCAACACACATTTCCTCGCCTTTAGTTAGGCGGCATCACCACATCTTTTCCTGCACAAAAAACCCGTAGGGTGAGAATAAAGCCCAGTAGGAAATCTTTAACAAAGTATATACATTTTATACAAGTCTTAAGAGATGAAATGCAGATGCCATGCTATGCTCTTTTGAAAGAAAATCATATATTCATCTTTGAAAGCCCTCATGCTCAATGATGTCATGCAATTTCAATTCTTCAAAACTTAACAATTCATTTCAAGAGCGGTAAATACGACTTTGGTAATCCCTAGGTCGGTGTCTGCAAGTAGACTATACAAGTACTACCAATTTGTCATTTTTACCGGTATTAACCGGAAGGCTCGACACCTATCCGTGCAGGTTTTCGGCCTTTTACCCCGGACTCTCAGGCCAACTTATTCAATATCATCTACACCACCTATCAAGACTGTGGGGAAGTGGTTTGGAAATACTCTTCGGATCCTGGAAGACGCCAATGATCCTCAGCTAGTCACCTGCAAAGATACAAATACTCCGGTCGGGGGAGCCGGAATTAGCACTCCAACGGACAAGTCAGTTCCTCTACTCAAGAAAGCTTGTTCACTAAGTTTTTAGAAGTGATTCTTACATCCCTTTTCTAGTCCATTGCCATTATATTTATACTCGTTTCTTGATCCCTGGCCGGGGCCTACTTTTTCAATCATTATCTTTTCCACTATTCATCTAGGATCCTCCCTATTCGCCTATTTATGCTATTCGCCCCTTATCCTTGCGGGATATCTGCGGCTAGCGTCAAGCTTCAAATATACCTCCTTTATCTTCGCCAATTATTCGGCTACCACAATTGCCCTCCGAACTCCTGTTGACTGGCTGATCGGCGTGTTTGGTTCGAATTTGAGAAGTTTAGCGTCAGCGCTTAGCGTGCTAATATGTCGAGGCGACGCCTTTTTGCTCATCATTACGCTTTCCCGCTCTATTCATGTGTATCTCAGCATTTATTGCGATTTGAAACTTTGGTCCTTTCGAATTCACATTTCGTCGATTTTCTGAGACTTTTGGATCGCCAGTGCATATCCCTCCGTGACTTGTGTTTTCTGCAACTTCTTCCCGTCTTCCCTTGTCTCATCTGCTCTTCGTAAGTCTCCTTCTCCCTTCTTTGTAATTCTATTTCCTGTTTGCTATTTTAGCTTCGGCGAATATTTAGTTCTCTGCTAAGATGGCCAAACATTTGAAAGACCTCCTTTCTGAGGAGCGTATCTCCGGTTTCCGGCAACATTTTTCTATTCCTGACGACGTCCATTTATCCCTTGTAACGGACAACGCTCTCGACATGGAGAGGGAAGATCAAAACACGATCGTATTCCCCCTTTTATCCATTATGAGGGCGGGGTTCATTTCTACACCCACTTCTTAGGGCCGTTCTCCGCTATTGGGGTTTGATTCCTTCAACCCAATGTAAATTTCTTCGAATCATCATGGGGTTGTAGAGTTGAATCGACCTTAGGATTAACCTAGATTCCCATTCGACATTGTTACGCCTTAGCCAAATCCTCCGGGTAATGGGCGATATGTTCTCAGGGCCAAAGATACTGACCATCACTTGGTGACTATGCTTGCCAGTTCCGGTAAGCGGGTTGACGACGTGATGGTCAACGTCCGAGGTAATTGGGAGTTTGCTGAAGGGGAGGATCACCTGGACCATATTCCCAGACATAAGGGTGACCCAGGTTGCCACGCAATGTCTTATGTTTGTTGGTCTATCTCTTATTCGGCTCTTTTCCCTAAATTGCTTTTTATCTTCTGCAGGTAATAGGTTGAAGAAAATTCTGACTTCGGTTGACGACGTAGTTCTTGGGGAAATCAAGACTGCACTCACATATTTCAGCCGCCTAAACGTACAAAAACAAGGGAGAGCCGCCCATATTCTCCTTCGGTACGAACCCACTTACACTACTTTCTCGGCTGCAGACAATATTCCGATTCCATCCGGCAATCAACAGCTCTCGGCCCTCATCTTCCCCAGCTTCAAAAACCTTAGGCAAATCGGTCTCGTAGCTTCTGATTCGGGGGAAGACGCCGAGCCGGTTGTAGAGGTGATTGCCAATCCGGCTGGGGAGTCTCATCGAGGGTTGTAGAGGGCGATTTAGGCGTGACGCTCGGCATTTGAAGCCACCGAGCCATCCGCCTCAAGACGAGCAGATTTCTCTTCTGGGGATATTTTTGCGAATTTGGGGGATCTACCCGGCGATTTCTTTGAGGGTATGGCGAAGGAAAGCCTAACGCAGATGGCGCGTAAAACAAATGCCGAGCGGATAGCCGCCCGAAAGAAGGCTGAATGCGCCGAATCAGATCCCGGCTTGATCAAGCCCTTCGTACCCGTTTCTAAGGGGACGGTTGAGGTTGCTGTGTCCGACACGGGAAAAGAGGGTGGAGAACAGGCCGATGGGGAACGGCTGATTCCGGAGCAAGGCCAAAAGCGTGGTGCCGAGAGAGAAGCGAGTTCAGAAGCTGGCCCTGGTAGCAAACGGCCTCGGCTTGAAGAATCGGACATGGTCGCTCCGTTCGTTATTCAGCCAAAGATCAGGGATATGCCGATTTTATCCGACGCTTCGGCCATTGAGGATCCAGCCGTGGCTCTGAGCTTGGCGGCTTCAATTTCTCTTCCGGCTGACAACAAAGCCTTCGGTGCCGTGCCTGATATTATGGCCATTGCCCTAACTGCTCAATCGGCACTCCTGGTAGGTCACCTTCATTTCGCTCTTGTTTTTTAAAGGCGTCTAATCACACCGAATTCTTTTGCAGACGATTGGAAGGATCGCCGACTTGGGTCGCCGCCTGAGTGATGCTCTCGGGAGAATTGACCATTTGCAAACAGAGGTGCAGGGTCAGAAAAGTAGGGCCGAGTTCAAAATTATGAGAGCTAAAATGGAGAGTGCGCGGGCCGAAGCGGAGAAAGAGAGGGTTCGCGTCGCCGAACAGCTTTGTGTTGATGCTGAGGGTAGGGCGAATGCGAGCGAGGAATCGCTCAAACTTTCCAAGAAAGCACTTGCTGAAGCGGAAGCTCAGTTAGAGGAGCTTAAGGCGGCCCGCGAGAAAGCCGAATCGGAGGCCTTTGAGGCAGGGAGAGGCGCCGCTCTGACGGAATATGTTGAAGAAGTGTCCAAATTTGAGAATCGCGGGTTCAAACATGGGTGGCTCAAAGCCCTTGCTGCCGCTGAGGTTACATTGGATTTGCCAATTCCTTATGAGCAGGTGGATGTTGAGCCACTTGAATCCGATACCGACGAGTGATCTGGGAGCCGTTTACTGAGCAGGCGTCTTTTTGTTTTTGTTTTTCTTCTTTTGGATAGTGCTTTGTTGGTTCAGGGTAGTTTTCATGTATAAATTGGTTAGCATCTGCGCGCAATTTATTAATGAAAATTTCCTTGTAATTTTTGCTACCACCACACACTTTGTATGAAAGAGTTCTGTGGTTTAATTTTAATGAAAGAGTTCTGTGTTTGTCAATGCATTTGGTAAAATGGAATTGCATATACTGTGGGGAAACCCTGATTTGTGAATCTGCTCTTGCCCCAGGGGGTTCATGAAAAGAATTCCAGCTCTGAATCAATTTGTGAGCCGGCTGGGGTACTTGGTCCGAATAGATTGATAACTGCTCTTGCGATCAACTCGTGAGCGGATGATTTTCTTTGTGCACGAATGATTTTATCTAGAACTCTTCTAAACAAACCGTACATACAATATCGTGTCCAAACTTTAGTTTGTTCCTTACTTGAATCAAGTTTTCATCAACAGTTCTTGTGCGTTCTTCTTTTTTTTTATGTCGCTAACCAATGAAGGTAGAGAAAAAGATTGGTCAATATTTGGGTTCTGCAGACTCAATACATATCCCATCAAAATCACCATTTGCAATTTCACGCCTCTTGATCTTGGACCCTTAGATTGATGAATCGCTTGCCGCCCCTGGGGTTCATGATAAGAACTCGCTCTAAGGAATCAATTAAGCCAATTGGGGTACTTGAGCCGAATAGATTGATGAATCAGCTCTTGCCCTAATCAACTCGTGAGCCGGCTGGGGTACTACGCACTTAGGCTGAAAATATCCCATCAAAATCACCATTTGCAATTTCACTGCCTACTGATCTTGGACCCTTAGATTGATGAATCTGCCCTTGCCCCAGGGGGTTCATGATAGGAACTCTGGCTCTGAGGAATCAATTCGTGAGCCGGCTGGGGTACTTGAGCCGAGTAGATTGATGAATATGCTCTTGCCCCAGGGGGTTCATGATAGGAACTCTGGCTCTGAGGAATCAATTCGTGAGCCGACTGGGGTACTTGAGCCGAATAGATTGATGAATCAGCTCTTGCCCTAATCAACTCGTGAGCCGGCTGGGGTACTACGCACTTAGGCTGAACATATCCCATCAAAATCACCATTTGTAATTTCACTGCCTACTGATCTTGGACCCTTAGATTGATGAATCTGCCCTTGCCCCAGGGGGTTCATGATAGGAACTCTGGCTCTGAGGAATCAATTCGTGAGCCGGCTGGGGTACTTGAGCCGAGTAGATTGATGAATCTGCTCTTGCCCTAATCAACTCGTGAGCCGGCTGGGGTACTACGCGAAAGCTTGTCCTGCCGTCAACTTAGTCGGCGTCAAGCGATTGGGTTTCGCGATTAATGAACTTGCCTCGATCGTGCTGCCTCTGCGAGGGTTAAAAGATCAAAGGCACAGCTTTTAAGAGTCTGGTAGGTATCTGATTCAAACTCCTGAGAGAAAATCTATTGTGCGAATGTCGAACAAGCTCTTCTTTAACAGCAAAGGGGAAGCCAAGACATTGGCTGAGCTTGGCGGTGATATGAATCGAAGTGAACACCGTGGTGCACTCATGCGTGCTGGGAGTAAGAGTTCTATGGGTCGAGAGAGGCGTCAATCTCCTCGACGTCGTAGTAGGTCGCCCAGATGGGATAAGCAGTCCCAGGGGAGATCGCCACACGCCCAAGTCGAAAGGAGATCAGACGCGAATCCGTGCCCGTTAAGTTTTGCAGTATTTGTGAAGAATAGGCCCATGACGGAAGCGGACTCGATCGTTCGAGATCCAGACGTGGCGGTCGAGTTTGCTCGACAAATATTTCTCGGTTCAAGTAGCCAATGGTAGTCGTCGAGACTACGAAGTGTTTCGTGAGGGCATTCATGGGGCGTGAAAGGGCTCTATACGGCTTATGAAGTTGGCATACGATTTGCGCCGCCGAGAAATGGAGAAAAGGAAGAGCATATTCGCAGTTTGGAGGCTCGCGTGGAGGCGGCTGAACGTGAGTTAAGAAAGATCAAAGCGGATCAGGCACAACCAGCAGGGCGGGGGAATCCAATCGCGGAAGAGGGTTACCGATCGGCTTATAAGCTTTGCCATTCTTGGATCGTGAAACGGCGAGCATGTTCGCATTGGAGTCCGCAAAGGGGAGGTCTTATGAAAGAGGTTTTCACGAAGGGCGCTTGGTTGGAATCCAAAAGACTAAGGAGAAGCTTGCCGAAGAAGTTTGCCGATGTGAAAATCGTGGGTTTAGGCATGGTTGGATCAAGGCATCTCAAGTCGCCGAATCTCTTCGCTTGTCAGGCATCGATTCGGCGTCACCTCTCTACCACAGTAAGGAATTTCCGTTTTCTGCTTTCGAGGTTGAGAAGAGTGAGGATGAGGGCGACGCCGTATGACTTTAATTATTGTAAGGTTCGAACGCTGGTCGCGTTCGCAATTATGTAATTTCTTGGTTCTTTGAATAAAAGACGCTTTATTGAAAATATCAAATTGTCTTCCGCATTCGGCGTGTCAGTGTTTAATATCAAAGGCCTACGATCATGTTTAATTTTATTGCATAAATGTTTGGATAGACGTAAATACATCAATCGGACTCAGCATGTGTTAAATCGATGCGCCGATTAGTTGGCGTGATCGGCCTACATGTAATGGCTGTTTACTTTTGAATAAAGCCATTGCAGCGTGTTATTGAAATTTGAAGAAGCCGTGAGCCAGGGATCGGAGGGGTTACGGCGTTTTTGCATTTTTAGACTTAGCTCGAACGCCAGATGTCTAGCCGATTGGGCTAGATAATTTTTGCCCTTGCGCAGCCTGTGCGCATTTTAGCCAGCCGTTGGGTTAACTAGGTCATGGAGAATGTTGACCGACGCCTGTCTCGTGGGGTTTAGTGTTGATAAAATCACTTCGGGATTTGGGCCTCGAGATCGCGGCCATTGCTAAGAATAAAAGCGGCAGGCACCTCATGCAATCAAACATATTTGGCTCACCAGCAACTATTGCCTGGGATGCTCAAGAGTTCTCACCATCAGATGGTGATGATAGTTGCAGGAGCTCAAATTCTGGCCGAACTTGGCGCTCAGATGGTTTGCGGCGGAGGATTCTCCGGTGTGGGAGGTGGACCGCTGAAAGGAGAAACTGGAAACACATCAGCCTCCAAGTCGTTGAAGCAGATCGCCCCGAAAGGAGACACAACAACCGCTACCCCTAACCTCCCTTGTCTTGGATCTTGGCCTTGACATTGTCGATGGTGTCGGAGGCCCGGCGACATGCCGATTCGGGCGCGGTTAGATCGATGCGTTTTGAGCCGCGATGGTTGTTTAAATGACAAGAGTTGGATCGATCGGTTGATTTGTTTTAGAAGAGATAGATATTGTAATGTTCGAACGCGGATTGCGTCTATGTAACAACTTTTTAATCAAATAAAAAGTGTTATCTCATATATAGTTGAGTCTTATTCTGAAATAAAAAGTGTTATCTCATATATAGTTGAGTCTTATTCTGAAAATCTTTTGTTTAGCTATGCCGGATGAATGTTCCTGATCCCAACTTTTAATGGTTAAGCACGTCATTTCGTATGGTTTAATGGTTTGCTATTAGTTTGCTATCGGAAAGTTTGCTACCGGAGCTTTTGTGTAGCTTAAATATTTTTCCTGTATTCAGGGAAAGTTTGCTACCGGAGCTTTTGTGTAGCTTAAATATTTTTCCTGTATTCAGGGATCGACCCTTGCCTTAGGCGGGATGCGAGTTTAACCGGAACGGGTCGTACTCGTGGGCCGGCTAAGGCACGCCTTGTCCGGCGAACCATATTAGTAATTCCGGCTTAATTAGTTGATTAAAACAGGCTCCGGATCCGAAGACTTATTCGGCCCTAAGGTGTCCTGCACCAAGGGGTGCTCCGAATCCGGAGACTTGTTTTGGCCAATCGTGACATCCACGAAGGGCGCTCCGAATCCGGAGGCTTATTCGGCCCTAAGGTGTCGTGCACCAAAGGGAGCTCCGAATCCGGAGGCTTATTTTGGCCAATCGTGACATCCACAAAGGGCGCTCCGAATCCGGAGGCTTATTCGGCCCTAAGGTGTCGTGCACCAAAGGGGGCTCCGAATCCAGAGGCTTATTTTGGCCAATCGTGACATCCACGAAGGGCGCTCCGAATCCGGAGGCTTATTCGGCCCTAAGGTGTCGTGCACCAAAGGGGGCTCCGAATCCGGAGGCTTATTCGGCCCTAAGGTGTCGTGCACCAAAAGGGGCTCCAAATCCGGAGACTTATTTTGGCCAATTGCGACATCCACGAAGGGCGCTCCGAATCCGGAGGCTTATTCGGCCCTAAGGTGTCCTGCACCAAGGGGGGCTCCGAATCCGGAGACTTATTTTGGCCAATCGTGACATCCACGAAGGGCGCTCCGAATCCGGAGGCTTATTCGGCCCTAAGGTGTCGTGCACCAAAGGGGGCTCCGAATCCGGAGACTTATTTTGGCCAATCGTGACATCCACGAAGGGCGCTCCGAATCCGGAGGCTTATTCGGCCCTAAGGTGTCCTGCACCAAGGGGGCTCCAAATCCGGAGACTTATTTTGGCCAATCGTGACATCCACGAAGGGCGCTCCGAATCCGGAGGCTTATTCGGCCCTAAGGTGTCGTGCACCAAAGGGGGCTCCGAATCCGGAGACTTATTTTGGCCAATCGTGACATCCACGAAGGGCGCTCCGAATCCGGAGGCTTATTCGGCCCTAAGGTGTCGTGCACTAAAGGGGGCTCCGAATCCGGAGACTTATTTTGGCCAATCGTGACATCCACGAAGGGCGCTCCAAATCCGGAGGCTTATTCGGCCCTAAGGTGTCGTGCACCAAAGGGGGCTCCGAATCCGGAGACTTATTTTGGCCAATCGTGACATCCACGAAGGGCGCTCCGAATCCGGAGGCTTATTCGGCCCTAAGGTGTCGTGCACCAAAGGGGGCTCCGAATCCGGAGGCTTATTTTGGCCAATCGTGACATCCACGAAGGGCGCTCTGAATCCGGAGGCTTATTCGGCCCTAAGGTGTCGTGCACCAAGGGGGGCTCCGAATCTGGAGGCTTATTTTGGCCAATCGTGACATCCACGAAGGGCGCTCCGAATCCGGAGGCTTATTCGGCCCTAAGGTGTCGTGCACCAAGGGGGGCTCTGAATCCGGAGGCTTATTTTGGCCAATCGTGACATCCACGAAGGGCGCTCCGAATCCGGAGGCTTATTCGGCCCTAAGGTGTCCTGCACCAAGGGGGGCTCCGAATCCGGAGACTTATTTTGGCCAATCGTGACATCCACGAAGGGCGCTCCGAATCCGGAGGCTTATTCGGCCCTAAGGTGTCGTGCACCAAAGGGGCCTCCAAATCCGGAGACTTATTCGGCCCTAAGGTGTCCTGCACCAAAGGGGGCTTCAAATCCGGAGACTTATTCGGCCCTAAGGTGTCCTGCACCAAGGGGGGCTCCGAATCCGGAGACTTATTTTGGCCAATCGTGACATCCACGAAGGGCGCTCCGAATCCGGAGGCTTATTCGGCCCTAAGGTGTCCTCCACCAAGGGGGCTCCGAATCCGGAGACTTATTTTGGCCAATCGTGACATCCACGAAGGGCGCTCCGAATCTGGAGGCTTATTCGGCCCCAAGAGGCTTCAAGGGGAGTGCCAAAGAAAATCGATTTTCATTAAAACGTCCATTACATGCATCAGATCCCACAAGTCGGGTCCGTAAATGGATCTTCATAAAGTCTACGTTCGCGCGGATTGCGGTGAGCCACGGATCTCTTCAATGCCACGGTCTGTTGGGAAGCGCATAAGCTGATGGTAGGTGCTTGGGACAGCCTTCATGTCATGCAACCAGGGGCGCCCCATGATGGCATTATACGGCGATGGAAGCTTCACAACCAAGAATTCCACGTCAACTGTTTTTGAGCCCGCTCGAACAGGTAGCACGATCCTCCCCAACGGGTATTCTGGATTTGTGTTGAAGCCGAACAGTGGCTGAGACGATGGTGATAGGTCCGACTCGTTGAGGCCGAGTTCAACAAAAGTTCTGTAGTACAAGATTTCCGAAGTGCTTCCTGGGTCTATGAGAATGCGTTCAACACTGAACCGACGTACGCGTAATTTGACGACCAAAGGATCGACGTGGCTGGCCACCGTTCCAACGAGGTCGGAGTCATCGAACTTAATTGTCGGAGCTTCTCTGGGCCTGCCGGTTGACATGTTATGTTTTTGGGGAATTGGGTGTGATTGAATCGTATGCACGGTCGGGGATGCCGGCAGACCGTAGATTATGTGGATCACACCAAGCGGAGGTGAATCCTGTCTCAAGGCTAATGCTTTGGTTGGCCTTCCCTTGCTCACGTATTGCTGCAGTCGACCATCTTGCACCAGTTCCTCCAGATGATCCTTTAGCGCATAACAACTCTCGGTTTCGTGGCCGTGATCTTTGTGGTATTCGCATCGTCTGTCCCTCCTCCGTGTGTCGAGAGGCCCCACCATCTTCGACGGCCATTTGAAAAATGGAAGGTGCTGGACTTTGGTCATTATTGCCACGATTGGCTCTGTCAATTCCGTATACTTCTTGTCGGTTCGCCTTGAGCGTCTGTTGTCGACTTGTTGTTGTTCGTTCGTTCGGTGGGAGCACTGATCGCTTGATCGGCGGGAGTCCCGCCTTTTGTCTCGCTGGTTGCTCGTTGTCAGGCTCGGTGCCGGCACTGATCTTATTGGTCGAGCTATTTCGGGGAGGGCAGTTTTGCTGGAGATTTGTCTAGTTTTTATCCTCAGGTCATCATCTTCGACTTTACAATATTCTTCAACTTTCTTCATCAACGCCAGATCGCTTTTGGGGGGCCTTCGTCGTGAACCGCGCAGAGCACTGTCAGGATGTAAACCCATTTTGAAGGCGGTGATGGCCATGGAGTCGTTGCAAGCGTCGTCAACAAGGTTGAAGCACTCCCAATATCGTACCGAGTACGCTCTGAGCGTCTCTCCTGACTGAATCTGCATAGCCCAGAGGGAGTCGGCCTGTTTCGGTTGTACCTCGTTGGTGATGAACCTGGCCCTAAAGGATTTCTACAGTTGGCGGAAGCTTTTAATCGAAGCTGGCTCCAACTTGTAATACCACCTGACGGCTAATGGACCTAGGCTGCTAGGGAATATTCGGCACATGAGGGCTTCATTGTCTGCATGCAGCGTCATGGCCTGTTTGTAATGACGGATATGATCAGTGGGGTCTGATTTTCCATCGTAAAGAGTGAATGACGGAGCTTTGAATTTCTTGGGCAGGGACGCCCTTGCGATTCGTCGAACGAAAGGATCGTGCTGGTCTTCCTCGTTTGAGCTGCTTCTCCTGCGCTTGATCCTTGTTCGCGGATCCTTTTCGGAGGAACTGGGGGTTTCAGATCGTCCCCTTGCGTCGAGCTCCGTGGATAATGAGTTGGAGTTGCTATCGGTATCCTTTGGTCGAGCTCGAGGTCTTTGCCCGTCTGCCCTCGGAGGTCGCTCTGGTTCCTGGTCCATGGCCTCTCTGGATTTTGCTACCTCCAGGGCCAACTCTTGACGGAGTCGTTCATTCTCAGCGATCATGTTCTCGAGCCTTTGTTCATTTTGCTTTGCTTGTTCCATGATAGCCTGCATTGTTTCTTGTGCTGAAGTTGTTGGCGAATCGAAGTTCAAGGCGCGTCGTGCCGCGATAGTTTCTTTTCCGAGCATATTAGCTGGGGTGAGGTCGTCTCGCTGTATGATCTCGTCGGTGGCTATCGGAGGATCTTCGGTCACGCCTTCCATGGATGTATTTGAGTATTCCCACAGACGGCGCCAATTGTGGGGAAGTGGTTTGGAAATACTCTTTGGATCTTGGAAGACTTCAATGATCCTCAGCTAGTCACCTGCAAAGATACAAATACTCCGGTCGGGGGAGCCAGAATTAGTACTCCGACGGACAAGTCAGTTCCTCTACTCAAGAAAGCTTGTTCACTAAGTTTTTAGAAGTGATTCTTACATCCTTTTTCTAGTCCATTGCCATTATATTTATACTCGTTTCTTCTGATCCTCGGGGCCAGGGCCTACTTTTTCAATCATTATCTTTTCCACTATTCGGCTCTAGGGATCCTCCCCTATTCGGCCTATTTATGCTATTCGGCCCCTTATCCTTGCGGGATATCTGCCGGCTAGCGTCAAGCTTCTGAAATATACCTCCTTTATCTTCGCCAATTATTAGGCTACCACAAAGACTTACCAACGTATTTATCCCAAAACCATTCCATGAAAACTTGTTTCTCAACATTCTTTTCTCAATGCAAGTTTTCAAATTAACTTTCAAAGTTTAATGTAATCAAATGAATTGATATGCCAATAACACAAGATGAAAATAAATACTTTTATTCCAATTCATCATCCAAGGAATAACACAATTCTCTCTTCTCAAGTATCCTCAACAATTAGTCATTTCAAGACTATTTCAACGTTTTGAACAATAATTTCCAAAATGAACAATAATTCTCATATTCCCTGAAATTCACCATTTTTATAAATATAAATAAGAAATTTTCCAAACATCCATTTATTTTGACACACAAAATAAGTATAATAATAGCATTCATGGGTTTTCAGTCTCTTAAATTTTTTTTCCAAATTCTAGGTTTTCTCACCAAAACTATACAACTCAAATCTTTTGAAAAAAAAAAAACATTCCAAAATCATATTTTCTTCAATCAACGAAGATCAAAACCCATAAGATCATTTGAAAAGAATAAGAGACAAACCCATTTTCAAAATCGCTCAACTTCTTGAATCAACAATCAATTTTCCAAGCTATCGAAAGATGATTTTGAAAATCATATAGATCTTGCAAAAACATATATATAACTATAAGAAAATCTCTACCTCAAGTTTAGAAGAAGAAATGAGATGAAACCTCCAAAATCAACAGTGTCGAAACTCAATCTTCACCGCACACAACACAGCCCTTGAGAAGTTAACCAACCTTGATGAAGAAACTGTGGCAGAACTCTAATGGATCTTGATAAATCAACGTTTTGATCCAATTTGGCGTAGGGAAATGTAGAGAGAAGGGAGAAAAAAGGGTTTTTTTGAGACAGAGAGACCTAACACGAGTAAGATACACTCAACCTAAAGAAAAGAAAAGGCAAAAATTTCAGACTCACCTACCACCGCACGTGCGGTGCTTCTCCCACACTTGCACTCTCGCACCTGCATTTATTGTAGTAGCCAAACAATCCCTCCCCTGTTTTCCGCATGTGCGGCTCAAGCAACTTCGAATGCATTTTGTGTTTTTGCTTCAGAGGCGCTGCCCCTCGACCCTGCCAGGGCGCTGTCATCGGATCCGCCAAGGGCCGCTGCATCTAGACCGCCGTGAGTTGACCGAGCAGCTTGATCCCCGACCTGTCCAGTTGAAGTGGCAAAACATGAAAGAAGGATCGAAACCGGGATCGTTACAACCTTTCCTCCTTAAAGAATTTCATCCCCGAATTTCAAATCAAACTACCTAAACAAAGGGGTTTTTAGCAATCAAATCCACGCTATTTCATTTTCAAATCATAATACTAACTCTCAACCGAATTCCACCATTTCCACCATGGTTATCTCATTAACAACAACCTACCAAATATGCATAAACATGAAATTTTCTAAAAAGTAACGGTAACTCTCAATAACTTTATGCTTAAAACAACAACACACATATCAACATGTTGTTAACAACTTTAAATATGTTTCCCTGAACACTAGGAAATATTACAAAGAAAAGCAACTTAAGCATTTTCAAACAAATGTGGATATTTGGAGCGGACTTCTGCCTTCCGTTCCTGCGTCGCTTCTTCAACCCCATGGTGTCTCCACAACACCTTTACCAACTGTATAGTTTTGCCCTGTAGCACTTGCTCCCAGGTATCTAATATTTGAACCGGTCATTCTTCGTAAGAGGCATCCTCATCTACCTCCAAGTCAACTCAATTAAGAACATGAGAAGGGTCGGGTTCATACTTCCTAAGCATAGATATATGAAATACGTTGTGAACTCCGGAAAGTTGTGGCGGTAAAGCTAATCGGTGTGCCACTTCCCCAATTCGCTCTAGGATCTCAAAAGGCCCAATGAACATTGGAGATAATTTACCACTCTTACCAAATCTCATGAAACCCCACCTTGGTGAGATTTTTAGAAACACATGGTCACCAACTTCAAAAGATAAAGGTCGTCTCCTCTTATCGGCATAACTCTTTTGTCAGCTTTGGGCCGTAGCTAACCTCTTCCGAATGAGAACACCTTTCTCGGTTGTCTCTCTAACAATTTTCGGACGCAGTGACGGTGCATCGCCTACTTCGACCCAACAAACCGGTGATCTACAAGGTCGGCCATACAAGGCCTCAAATGGTGCCATCCCAATACTAGCTTGGTAACTATTGTAGTAAGAAAACTCAATCAATGGTAAGTGCCTTTCCCAAGGCCCCTTAAAATCAAGGACACAAGCTCTAAGCATGTCCTCCAAAATCTGAATGGTACCTTCTGACTGTCCATCGGTTTGAGAATGATAAGCGGTGCTAAGAGTCAACTTAGTTTCCAATGCCTCTTGAAGGCTTTGCTATAACCGGGCAGTAAAATGAGGATCCTTATCCGACACAATAGTCACAGGGACTCCATGAAGTCGAACTATTTCTCTAATGTGCAACTCTACTAAGCGTTCAACTGAGTCGCTGGTACACATCGGAATGAAATGTGTAGACTTAGTCAACCTATCAGTAGCCACCCAAACGGCATCATTGCCTCGTTGTGTTCTAGGAAGCCCAACTACAAAATCCATGGTAACACGCTCCTATTTCCACTCAGTTATTGGTAAGGATTGTAACAAACCCGCTGGTTTTTGGTGTTCGATCTTCACTTGTTGACAAGTAAGGCACTTCGATACAAATAAAGCGATATCCCGTTTCATACCCCTCCATCAAAACTAACGACTAAGATCATGATACATTTTAGTGCCTCCTGGGTGTACCGCAAGGCGTGAGTGATGGAACTCCCAAAGTACTTCCTCTCTACAAGATTCTGGTACAAACAAACGATTTAGGTAACATACACTCAGATCCGAGTGAACGTTCTAACCTTTCTCTTCCTTCCCATTGGAAATCTTAACACGGATTGTTTCCACATCACGGTCTCCTCGTTGTGCCTCTATGACCTTACTAACCAAGGTAGGTGGAGCATTCAAAGTAAACAAGGTAGCACTCTCTCCAGACTCACCCAAGTGCAAATCAAACTCGCCAATAACATCTAGCATATCACATTCCCGAAAGGCCGCACTTACTGAACTACTCACAGATTTTTGACTCAAAGCATCGGTCACCACATTGGCTTTTCCTGGATGATAGTGTAACTCAAAGTCATAATCGTCCATAAATTCCATTCACCTTCGTTGTTGTAAATTCAAGTCTTTTTGAGAAAAAAAAATACTTTAGACTCTTATGATCAGAGAAAACCTCAAACTTCTCACCATACAAGTAATGCCTCCAAATTTTCAAGGCAAAAATCACCGCCGCTAATTCTAAATCATGGGTGGGGAAATTCTTCTCGTGAGTTTTCAATTGTCGTGATCCGTAGGCCACAACTTTTCCCTCTTGCATTAAGACACAACCAAGTCCATCCTCGGACGCATCACAATAGACAGTGTAATTCAAACCCCTTTCCATAATTATCAAAACCGGTGCGGTAGTCAATCTAGTCTTAAGCTCTTGGAATGACTTTTCACAAGTCTCACTCCACACAAATTTGATACCCTTTCTAGTCAACCTAGTCAAAGGTGCAGCTAGTCTAGAGAAGTCCCTTACAAAATGTCGATAATACCCCGCTAATCCCAAGAAACTTCGGATTTCAAAAACATTCTTAGGTTGTTCCCAATCCTGTACGGCATCTATCTTCGAGGAGTCCACAGTCACTTCTTCTCTAGACACTACATGTCCCAAAAACTTCACCTCCGTTAACCAAAACTCGCATTTTTCAAATTTGGCATACAATTGGTGCTCACTAAGTAAACCCAGCACTACCCGCAAGTGAGTCTCATGTTCCTCTTCAGAGGTTGAATAAATCAAGATGTCATCCACAAAGACGACCACAAAACGGTCCAAGTATTCCCGAAAAATTCTATTCATCAAATCCATAAAGGAAGCCGGTGCATTGGTCAACCCAAAAAGCATTATAAGGAATTCATGGAGGCCATAACGAGTACGAAAGATCGTCTTCTGAATGTCCTCCTCCCGGACTCTCAACTGAAGGTACCCCGACTTCAAATCTATTTTTGAGAAGCAACGAGACCCTCTAAGTTGGTCAAACAAATCATCTATTCTAGGTAGGGGATACTTGTTCTTAACTGTAACTCTATCCAACTTGCGGTAATCAATACACGACCGCAATGACCTATCATTCTTCTTCGCGAAGAGAGTCGGCGCTCCCCAAGGCGATGTACTAGGGCGAATGAAGTTCTTGTCTAAAAGTTCTTGGAGTTGAATCTTCAACTCATGCAAATCGGCGGGTGCAAATCTATACGGTGACATCGAAATTAGTGCCGTGCCTGACACTAATTCAATGGAGAACTCGTTCTCCCAGTGAGGTGGTAAACTAGCAAGATCTTTTGGAAAGACATCCGGGTATTCACAAACTACCCTTGGTAACTCAACACGAGCCCCATCACTCTCACTATCCAAGAGAGTTGCAAGAAGGCCACTAAGCTTGCTCCTACTACGAGGGTCAACAACTGGCGACAAGGCTCTATCAACTCGGTTCCCCATAAAATAAAAACGATCACCCCCCGAAGTGCACACCGTAACTCTCTGACGGTAACAATCAATCACAGCTTGATAAGAATACAACCAATCCATACCTAAAATGACATCAAAACTTGACATATCTAGCACACAAAAGCAAATGGAAGTCAACACCGGGCAACTTCTATTTCACAATCACGACAACCCATGTCTAAATCAACTGAACCCTCAACAGGCGACTCTACTCTGAGTGGAGGCACTAACCGTGCTACCTCTAACCCCAATACAGAAGCAAATGCAGTAGATATAAATGAATGAGACGCACCGGTGTCTATCAATACGTTAGCCAAAGAATTACACACAACAAAAATACCTCTCACAACTGAGGATTCTGGCAACTGCTTTGGCACGATAACAGCATAAACGCACCCCTGTGGCCCCTGATTAACTTGCTCCCCTCTCGGAGCATATGCTTGTTGTACTGACTGAGCCGGAGTGGCTCCCTGATTAACTCGTGAAGCTCGGACTAATTGAGCCTGCTGGTGGCTCTAAGTCTGCCTCGACCCAGATGCGCCAGATGCGCCTCCCAACTATGCGCAAGTTCTCTTTGTATGCCCCGGCTGACCACACTGATAACAAATAAACCCTTGACCTTTATTCTGAGACTGAGACTGACTTTGATATCGATTAGGTGGTGGTAACATTAACTGCTCTCCTCCTTTCTGTGGGCATAAGAAGGATTTGTGACCCGGTTGGCCACACGTAAAACACGAGAAGCTACACGATGCACTTTTTCCCGGACCCGCACTAGGCAAAGGAAAAGTAGATCTAGACTGTTGTGGTTGGGACAGGGATGGATAAGTGTTTCTGCTCTTCTTGTTCTGCCTATAGTCTCCTTGAGACTCTTGGCTCCTAGACCTTGAACTCCGAAGCCTCTCCTCCTCGGCTTGTATGGAAATTTCTACGCCTGTCGCCGTCTCCACAAGATGGCCATATTCTCGAATCATATTTCCGACAAGCTCGAACATAATTTTTGTTTTCAATTTCTTTTCAAATTCAATGCAACGGCGCTCTTCCGTTGCCACCAACACGGGTGCAAATCTGGACAAAGTAGAGAAGACTGCCTCGAACTCGGCTACGGGCATGTCGAGTTGTTTGAAGTCTTTGAACTCTTGCCTCAATCTCTCCCTAGCAGTGGGAGGTATGTACTTATCTTAGAAAGCAACCGCAAAGGCTTCCCATGTCGGCTCCACTCTACCCTTGGCATATTTCCACCATTGACCCGTGTCTCCCTTAAGGTAGTAACTTGCTAGAGTCACTCTTAGTTCACTATCTTCGATGTGAAGTATCTCAAATGTCTTCACAGTTTGTTCGAGCCACTCATCCACTTTTTTGGGCTCGGGACCACCATGGAACTCATCCCGTTTGGCCTGCAAGAACTCTCTAGTAAGGAAACTCGCCCTTGACTCCGCGGTGTTCTCTCGAGCTTGATTCTCCACCCTCAACAAGTTCATAGACTCCCTTAAAGCCCATGCCATTTCTCAAGCTAGGGCCCCCATTGTGGTTCGACTCTCTTGTCCCACGTGCTTGGCCATATTAGCTTGGCCTGCTTGCTTCGCCATATTAGCTTGGTCGAACCCTTCTTCTTGCACCGGAACCTTATGGACCGGTATCTCATGCACACCTCGGCAAGCCCTCTACCACCACGGACTTGATCCCTTCCTGAGATCATAATAAAGGACACAAGAGAAATAATTTAGCACATTAACTCATATGTGCCCATAACTTGACTCACACGTTCGACTTTAACAATTCCATATATTTCTCTACCATATGCACAATGCAATTTCACTCCACATAAGCACTTAGTCATGTAAACACATACGGACTATTCTTTTACGATGAAATCTATCCCACGAAAAACCAAGAATTCTTAGTAGAATGAATATTGATCAAGTGCCCTTCTAATTAGAACTCAAGGAATTTAACAGGCGCAAACAGCATCCCAAAAGTCCAGTCACATACTCATTTACTCACATAAGCATGTTATCACATAGTGACAAAATGCATAACACTTCCCAAGCATGCTAAATGAACCCATTGTGGTTAAACAACCACTTCCCACGAGCTCCAAGTATTCAAACCCGGTAGCTCTGATACCAAGTTGTAACGCCCCAAATTTCTAGCCCAAATGATAATACAACAATCATGGCTCTTTCAAGGAAAACTGAATATAAATCTCCAAACTTACATTACATGATACAATAGTACTTCATGCAACAATACATTAATCCAACAACAAGTAAATAAACAAATAAATACCCCCAAGGGTTTAACAAGTTTCCAAGGCTTGAGCCTGGTTACACAAAACGGCTATTCAAACCCACACACATACAGTCCCTGGCTTACACACAAAGTCACAGCAAAATGAGAGTCTCATACTCTCAACACGCATTTCCTCGCCTTTAGTTAGGCGGCATCACCATATCTTTTCCTGCACAAAAAACCCTTAGGGTGAGAATAAAGCCCAGTAGGAAATCCTTAACAAAGTATATACATTTTATACAAGTCTCAAGAGATGAAATGCACATGCCATGCTATGCTCTTTTGAAAGAAAATCACATCTTCATCTTTTAAAACCCTCATGCTCAATGATGTCATGCAATTTCAATTCTTTAAAACTTAACAATTCATTTCAAGAGCGATAAATATAACTCTGGTAATCCCTAGGTCGGTGTCTGCAAGTAGACTATCCATGTACTACCAATTTGTCATTTTTACCGGTATTAACCGGAAGGCTCGACACCTATCCTCGCAGGTTTTCGGCCTTTTACCCTACTCTCAGGCCAACTTATTTAATATCATCTACACCACCTATCAAGACTTACCAACGTATTTACCCCAAAACCATTCCATGAAAATTTGTTTCTCAACATTCTTTTCTCAATGCAAGTTTTCAAATTAACTTTCAAAGTTTAATGTAATCAAATGAATTGATAAGCTAATAACACAAGATGAATATAAATACTTTTATTCCAATTCATCATCCAAGGAATAACACAATTCTCTCTTCTCAAGTATCCTCAACAATTAATCATTTCAAGACTATTTCAACGTTTTGAACAATAATTTTCAAAATGAACAATAATTCTCATATTCCCTGAAATTCATCATTTATATAAATATAAATAAGAAATTTTCCAAACATCAATTTATTTTGACACACAAAATAAATATAACAATATCATTCATGGGTTTTCAGTCTCTTAAAAAAAAATCCCCAAATTCTAGGTTTTCTCACCAAAACTATACAACTCAAATCTTTTGAAAAAAAAAAAAAAAATCCAAAATCATATTTTCTTCAATCAACGAAGATCAAAACCCATCAGATCAATTGAAGAGAACAAGAGACAAACCCACTTTCAAAATCGCTCAACTTCGTGAATCAACAATCAATTTTCAAAGCTATCGAAAGATGATTTTGAAAATCATATAGATCTTGCAAAAACATATATATAACTCTAAGAAAATCTCTACCTCAAGTTTTGAAGAAGAAATGAGATGAAACCGCCAAAATCAACGGTGTCGAAACTCAATCTTCACCGCACACAATGAAGCCCTCGAGAAGTTAACCAACTTTGATGAACAAACTATGGCAGAACTCTAATGGATTTTGAGAAATCAAGGTTTTGATCCAATTTGGCATAGGGAAATATAGAGAGAGGGGAGAGGAAAGGGTTTTTTGAGAGAGAGAGAGAGAGACCTAACAAGAGTAGGTACACTCAGCCTAAAGAGAAGAAAAGACTAAAATTTCAGACTCACCTACCATCGCACGTGCGGCGCTTCTCCCACACCTACATTTATTGTAGTAGCCAAACAAGCCCTCCCGTGTTTTCCGTATGTGCGGCTCAAGAAACTTCGAATGCATTTTGTATTTTTTGCTTGAGCCCTTGATTCCAGGCGCCCTCAGACCCGCCAAGGGCGCCGCCTCGATTTCACCGAGTGGCAAGGCGGCTCAATCTCGACCGCCCAAATAAGTGGCAAAACATGAAAAAAGGATCTAAACTGGGATCGTTACAATTTTACTTTAAGTTTACGTGATCCCCATATATTAAAAGCTTTAATACTAAATATTCAATTATCTGGTGAATATACTAATATGTTAGAAAGTACTCATAACATTGCTTTAATATATCGAATTTATTATGTGGATTAAAACTAATTTGAATATTCAAGCTTTAACTAAAAGTCCAAAAGATAAAACCCTATTAATCCAAGGTAGCACTACTAAAACTAATATTTCTGTTCCAAAAATGATTTGCTGGAAAGATATTAATCTTCCTAATGATTAAGTTATAGTAAATGAAAATTACTACCAAAATCAACAATCTTCTACTAGTCATGAAATTCAAAATATTCAACAAAATAATGATGGTTCTGTTCATATTAGATTTAATAGACCCTATAGTCAATCCTCTCGACATACTACCTCTAGTTTATCTACTGAAACTAATGAAGATGAAATCTTCAATACCCCTTTGTGTACTAGAAGAGATAAAAAAAAAAAAAAAAAACTACACATTTGTGAGCCTTCTTCACAAACCCAGCATACACATAGTAAATTAAAAGGAATTGATCATTCCTCTACTTCTCAAATTAGTAAACCAGTTTACTCTACTCACACACATCTTCAAGAAGAAGATACTATATCTCAGTATTCACCTACTCAAACTGATTTTGAAGTTGTTCCTCCTGTTAACCCACAATTGTTAACTTTAAGTAAACCTTTTACTCCAGACCTTAACAAACTTCATGCTGAATTACGACAAATAAGTCAAAAAGACACACATATAGGAATACTTATGATATAAAACAACAATCTAAAATTACCAAGAAATGGTATAAATTTATGACAGAAATCAATACTGAAATTATTTTCTTTGATTATTTAGAGAATTATTATCAAAAAAGTAAACGTTATTACAAAAACTAAATGGAAAACTTCCCCCACCACTTCGATTTCATCTACTCACCCTCCTTTAGAAACCATTCTGATTGAACATAAAGGCACCATTGTTCATGCTTTTCTTTTTAAACTCCCTGGTAAAGAATCTGAAATTAAAAAAGTCATTGAACAAAATAATTATACCAATCAATGTTTAAAACAACTAGATAAACTCGAAACTACTTTTGATGATTACTCCACTAGTCATACTTCCACAAGTAAACCATTAGATAAACCTCTTATTAATATTCCTAGTACTAGAAAGCGATTAAGCTTAGCTACTCAAGATAATACTACCGTTGAAGCCATTGAAAAAGTATTTAATAAAATGTCTACATCTACTACAAGCAAAGGAATTACTGTCCTAACACAACAACCTCTACTAGAATTTCCTAGTCATTCTGATACGTCTAGTGATAATGAAATCACTAAGTTAGCACAACAATTTCAACCTTCTCATCTTAATAGAATCACACACCCTAAAGTTAACCCTACCACTCTTACCAAAAATTGGTACACTAAACCTATACCTCCTGATCTCCAATTTGAAGAAACCAATATTAGCAATCAATTTTTCATTTTTGCTAAAAAATTATATGAATGGAATATAGATGGTCTTAGTGAACATCAAATTCTCTAGAAACTCAATCATTTATCCATGGTTGTAAACAATTACCTTACTAATTATCCTAATTATACTCAATCTGAAATTGTTATTTTAATTACTACTGGATTTACTGGTATGCTCAAATCTTGGCGGGATAAATATCTCACTTCTGATCAATGAGAATCTATTCAACATGTTGTTCAAATGGATGATAATGGTTTTCCTATCTTTGATGAAGAAATAGGTTCTAGTATACCTGATGGTATAAAGATGTTTTTACCTCTAGAGTAATGCTTCGAGATGATTGTACTAAATCATTTTGGAAAGAAAAATTTATTAATGGATTATCAAGTCTTTTTGCCCATAAAATTTGCAATGTTCTTAGTCAACCCACTAGTATTATAGAATATGATAACTTAATCTACGGTGATATAATTAGCACAATTCAAAAGGAAGGACTAAAAATGTGCATCGATCTGAACTTAATCAAAAGGCTGCTAAGGACAAACATAAAGCTAAATATAAATTAGGTAACTTCTGGGAACAATATGGCTTACCTCCCGTAGCACCTTCTCGAAGTAAAAATAATAAAAAGAAATCTACTTATAAATACTCTATTAAATATAAAAAGAGATATTACCCTTCTAAATCAACTGATAAATATTATACTAAACCCAAAAAGAAAAATTATCATAATAAATCTAATCAATCTCAAAAGTCAAAACCTAGACCGGATGTTACTTGTTATAATTGTCAGAGAGCACATAAAGAGGTCCATCTAGTATTTGAAATGCAAAATGGGGTGAGACAGTACACGTACATAACCGAGGAGCCTTATGCATTCTTGGCTGTAGAACAGAATAAAGAAAAAGAATAGAAGATAGACAAGACAGACCAACAAAAAGTACTTGTTGGGGTTTCGGAACTAATACCCAAATCACAATCTGAAAGGCAGAGAGGTTCATTGCACAAAGATATAGCAAGCCAAGCTTATGAATGGCAAATAACTAACAGAGACGATCAGCTTGTGTTATATAACAACGATTTCAAACTTTAATACTAAGACTATACTCCTTGCTATATTTGTTGTGGTCGCTGGACAATAATACCAACACCATAACTGTGTCAATTGAAGAAAACAAAATCAACATACGCTAGAAAATATTCCTACACCGGAAACACGAAATTATGTACTTGTTTGGTTTGATAAACAAATTTGTTAAATGGTCATCGCCCTTCAATAATCGATACAGAGACCGCATTCATGGAACATAATTTGTTGTGTAGTGAGAGAAGATCGGTGTCCGACAAGCTTTGAATGGTAAATGTAGGCTGTTTTGGTTATGGAAGATCCATTTCATTGCTTTCGAGAAGAGAACCCACGGTGACATGGTTGGCCTATCCATTGCGTGGTCCTGAACACAGAAAAGTCCATTATGTATGCATCTCATTACTTCTGACCGAGAACATGAGTAAGCCATTGCTTCATCCATCAACTCTAATTCCCTGTTTTTGTTGCACAATTGCCATGCCTAGAATAGTCGATTTATGAAATTAGTTGAACTACATATAATGGTGCTGATTGATAGTGTTTGAAAGCAAGTGAAGGTGAAACCAGTCCACTTACATAACCAAGAAGGTTCGGATACTTTTCATTATAATGTAACCGGTGTTCCTTGTGCCACTAACAATCTCTAGTAACAAAACACCAAAGCTAAAGACATCGAACTTCTCTAAAAATAACCCTTCTATTACATACTCAGGAGACATATATCCCCTTTGCGGTTGATTGGGGAAACGTTATGTTTATGCTTACTTTAGATTATAAGATTTCCAATAAATATATCTATACTAATTTGAAATTAAAAAGGAAGGTAAGGCAAAGAAAAAAAAAACACTATTTTCTGAATCACTTATACAGCCTAATCATTTATGCAACCTACTATTCTGCTTTAGTAACCAGGGAGCCTGTAGTTGTGGCGTGGTCCATATCAAACAAAATCTCAATCGGTAGAGAAAAATAGTATTCAAAATTGAATAGAATCTATTTAAGGAAAGAAAGAATCCTTACAATGTTCCCATCACCCCGTGAGTATTTGCCAACTCTTGCGTTAGTTGAAAAGTTCATGCCAAGTTTGAAATTTTTGGATTCATATCATCATCCAATAGAATATTGCTGGCCTTCAAATCTCTGTGAATAACCCTTAAACAAGAATCACGATGGAGATAAAGAATCCCTCGAGCAATACCCTGAATAATGTTGAAGCGTTTAGCCCAATCAAGCTGCATTCTCTTCTTTGCATCTAATCAGTAGCATAACAGTCAAAAAGATAAATTCATCATGGTCAGTCTTCTCTATACAGTTTACCATCAATTGGACTAAGAAAATAAATAACACAAGTTTTGATATTTCTTTCCTCATTGATAAACAGAGTACCTATAGCGATCCCGGTTTTCCCTTTCTGTGTTGGTTGTATTCTGGACCTTGGTTTTGTGGAGTTCGTGGTTGTATGTCTTCTTGTTATCCTTTAATTCTATATATTTGAGTTTTAGGAAGTGTTGGGCTTGGTGGTTACAGGTAGGTTGAGTTTTGGTCTCAATTCTTGTTTCCTAGTTTTTGAGTGGTCTGCTCGAGCGGGTCCTTATGCGCTCAAGCGGAGATTCCATACTTCCAGTATTTCGTGCCTCTGCAAAACTTCTGTAGGTGTGTTTTTCACACTCGAGCGGGTTTCTTTACGCTCGAGAGGCCGCGCTCGAGCGGGTATTGTGGCGCTCAAGCGGGCAGTGCTTTGTCTGTGAAAGTTCTGGGAATGGGAAATCTACGCTCGAGCGGACTGGTTTTCGCGCTCAAGCGGATGTACTTTATTCTTGTATCTTGGCGCTCCAGCAGGTTTTCTTGCGCTCGAGCGTGTCCAGATTTTTGTGCTTGACGCTCAAGCGTTCTATTCTCCACTCGAACGGGAGTGTCATATATCAGTTGACAGCCAGGCCATTTTAAATCACTTTTCAACTTCCACACTCTCTCTTACTTTTCCGAAAAGCCATTTTTGAGAGCTTCTCTCTCTAGAATCTCCCTTCTCTCTAGGGTTTGATCTAGTTAGAGTGTTCCTTTATCCTCGGCCTTTGTAAAAAGTGTGTTGATCATCGAGGGCTACATTTTGATCCAGAAAGTTTGGAGTTTGGAGCACTTTGGTTTTGGTCTTCTTCTCCATTTGAGCTCTAACTTCAAGGTAGGGATACCCTACTCCATCTTTTGAGCTTTGTCTTTAAATTTTGGCATTTTGATATGTTAGGGGTTGTTGGGTAATTTTGAGAATATTTTGGGGTCTTTGTGTAATTTTCAAAAGATGAAGTTTCAAACATATAAACCTTTATGTATGTAATACATTGGAAAATGGACTTGATGTTGGATTATTGATGGAAAACGGAACCTTAGGGTTGGTGTTGTGAATATGGGAAAAAGCCCTAATTGTTATGATAAATTAATTTGTGTAATTAATTTAGGGAAATGAGAAATTGAATAGGAAATATTCAAATTGGAAAGGTACGGGATCAAAGGGTGTTGTTGGATTAATTTCTCGCTCACCTAGATAAAATGTTGATACTTTATCCACTTGGTGCATTTATTTTCTGTTTAGAAATAACTGCTTTGGGCTATCGGTGGAGGATAGTCTTGATTTTTGTAGAAAGTGCATGATGATTAGGCAAACTAAAACTAATCCATTGGGGGGTGCTATCGAATATAGTGGTTGGTATAATACATCAAATGTTGTCTTGATTGATTGAACTTGTATATGATAATTGTTTATATACATTGTATTGTGTGGGAGGAGATGGGGGATGTACTCCACGGTTTATTGGAAGATGGGGGATGGACTTCTAAACCGGATTTTGTTTGAGATTGATATAGCACTACAATGTGTATCATTTGCGAATTGTAGAAGTGTTTTGTTTGACATTGATATAGCACTAAAATGTGTATCACTTGTCATGATTGATTAAATTTGTATATGATAATTGCTTGTATACATTGTATTGTGTGGGAGGAGATGTGGGATGTACTCCACGGTTTAATGGAAGATGGGGGATGGACTTCTAAACCGGATTTTGTTTGAGATCGATACAACACTAAAATGTGTATCATTTGTGAAGTATAGAAGTGTTTGTTTGATTTGATATAGCACTAAAATGTATATCGTTATCATTTGGGAAGTATGAAAGTGGTTTTATGTTATTGATACAGCACCAAAATGTGTATCCATAAGGAATTTCGAAGATATTTTAGTGATGAGTTATAATCTCATTAAATTATTTGGCTAGAATTTGAGCCTTGTTTTCATACTTAATGTCGAATAAGGAATGGAAGATGAAATATAACATGGACATGATTGTCATGAAACTGTAATATGATATAAGTTGGAATATAAGTGTGGACCATCTATTGAATGCAATTATTTTAGTCATTGTTTATAGTTGGTTTAGTATGTTTCTACTGAGCTGTGGCTCACCTTTTATGGGACATCATTTTCAGGTACAGATAGCATGCCACCTCCAAGGACATAGTTTGGGAGGCTAGAGGCAGACAGATTGTTTCTGTTGTTTTGATTTCTTTTGATGTATTACATGTATATCAAGCCAAGGACTTTCTTTGTATAAAGTTAGTACTCTCTTTTTTGTAACCAAGTGTTGACTTGGAAAGTTGTAAGCCCATAGGGCATTTACTTTTGTTGTCAACATATAATACATTTTGAAACGATTACTCTGATGGAATATATTTATGCTTTATTCTCTTATGTCTAAGCATGCTACCGTTGGATGATTTATGGGTTTATTTTGAGGGCGTTACAGTACCAATAGTCAATGAGCTATTAACAATTGGCAAGAAGAAAGAAGAGTGTAAATTTTGATATTTCTTTGCTTCTGATGCATTTTGTAATGTGGATTTTTTTTTTTTTTTCTACAATATATAATTTTGTTTGGCTGAGGATGGAAATTTGGAAATACAGTGTCCAGTTAAGATAGTTAATTGGGGAATATGTCAAATTTGGTTAACTCCTACTTGAAACTACATGGGAGATTAGTTTGTTTAAGAAGAATAACTAGGCATACCAATGGTTTTTCATGGAAAAGCATGGGGATTTCGTCAATATAATATGTCATTTTTTTTATATTCATTAATTTTATAAGAAAAAGAAATTGCTAAGTCAAACTAACCGAAGAGAAACGTGTGGAAGCTTCTATTTGTCATGTACTCATAAACCAATAACTTCTCTTCCCCATCAATGCAGTAACCCAAGAGCCTAACAAGATTCCTGTGCTGCAATTTGGAGATCAATTTGATCTCATTCTTGAATTCTTCAGCACCTTGTCCTGAATGAATAGAAAGTCTTTTCACTGCTGCTTCTTGCCCACCTTCTAGCTTTCCCTGTGGTCCACAAACTTTCTTAGTTACTACATAGATACATGTCACCTGTGCATGTATATTCATAGCATCACAAACTTAAATGAAAAGAATTTGATTACCCAATAAACGAGGCCAAACCCTCCTTCCCCAAGTTTATTTGTGATGCTGAAGTTGTTGGTGGCAACTAATACTTTATCAAAGTCTAACATTGGCAGCTCTGAAGACTCCGAATGTGTTGTGTGGTCTTGTGAAGGATCTCTTAGCATGTCCAGTCTATCACCCCAACCAAAACCTTTTATCCTTTTTCTTCTCTTTACTGATGTTCAAGCCACAGAACAGAAAATCAATTATCCTTTTCATATGTGGCATCAAGCCAAAGAGAATCGAAATATTTAACAAAAACTGATTTTCCAAATTAATAAAGCAAGCTGCTTTCCAAATCAATGGGAGAATGTTGAGCATTGTAGAGTGTAAATTTCAGGGACAAATAGATATGCCACTGTTGATTTACTCTCTCTATTTATCTATGAATTGGAAAATTGATGGCTACATCTTTAGGGTAACTTTCAAGAAGAAATTAATATTTCACAGTTGAGTTACTAAAACATGAAGTAATCAATGTAACAAACAGTAGCTTTTTTACCTCTTTGGTTAGCTCTCCACCTGTGCAAACCAAACATGAAGGCACCCAAGAGGATAACCACAGAAATTGTCATAAAGATGATGGTGATTTTTTCTCTTTCCTTATGATCTATACCTGGAATTTAAAGAGAAAATAAAGAATAAATATACATATATATATCGAAGTACTGGCATAATTAACTTTACCGAGCTCTGAATATGCGAGGCGGAGGAAAAGGTCGTTCCCGTCTGTTGAAAACTGCTGAACATCCACGAGGTCTTCAGCAACCATACATGCAATTCCAGTCACATATGCATATGCCACACAGGAACAGTTACACACCACTGTTGGCAACCTGAGTAATCCTGATTGAACAAATATTCAAAATGATCCGGCAGCTTCAACCCACTCAGCTTCCAAAAGCCATCATTTTGAGCTGTTCCATTTGCTAGTCTGCTAATGTTCTTTTGGCAAAGCAGTTCAGTTCGCCTCACACACCCACCTGTCCAATTTCCTTTGCTCCAATCCTCAGTTGATTTTGGTACAAACCCTTTCAAGCACTCACAAATTGGAGACCCATTCTTGTTGCTGCAAACCCCAAAAGGTCCACAAACTGCATAGATGTCACATGGATTCACTACTGCCACCCAACTAACAAACCAGTCATTTTTTTCTTCATCCTAATTCATCGTCTTCAAAGTTCCTGTTGGCGCAAGGACATCCATTACAACATAAGAGATGTTATATGTGCTGAATGTGAGATACGCAGTTCCCTGTCCGTTATCCAAGATGAGGATGAATCCATTGACATAGCCCTGTCCAATGTTTGGTACACCTATGAATGTCCATCCATCCCATGGACCGCCTCTCCGGTAAGGCTTGGAACTGTTCCAAAGGAAAAGTTGTGGTGGTGTCTTTGGTGTAAGTCCAAGCACAAACTTTCCAGGTGATGGGTCGTTATCGGTCTCCCAGGAAGAGAGGAAATGTTTCTCTCCTGTTTTGGTGTTCAGTCCTATCATCATGCCAGCCAAAAAAGTGTCACAGGGGTAGTTAAAGCTTTCCCATGTGATAAATCCCGAGACATTATCTTTAAGAACAAAGTCTCCCTTGTCCAAAAGCACTGCAATTGTGTTATTTGACGGGAGAGAGACATTTGTAAACCAGAAAGTGTTCCTCATGCCATCTAATAGTCTCAGATTTCCATCGCTGCCGATTATGAGACTTGAGGCAGAGTCTGTGGCTGGGAGTGGGTTCTCTCTATTTGCTACCCACACAATTTTGCGGACAGTTATGTTCTTATACCATAGCCCAATGTATAGTTTACTGGAATTACCAGGACTGAAGAAGCCTAACTCAAAAACTTCACCTGCAGAGATGAGAGTTTGACCTACTGAGATAGGTTGGGACTGAGTTAATGTATCAGTTGCACATTCTGATGGAATCGTCAAGAAATATAGAAGCAACGGGAATGAAAGAAAAGTACAAGCACTTCTGCTTCTGGTACCCATTTTCTGCAGACTAGTGCTTTAGCATTCTACCACAGTTTAGCCTTTATTGTCCTCGTTAGAAACTCCTACCTTCCATGATTCATCTATTTTCTTCTTTTCCCTTATCATAAGATAAAAGGTAAAATTTCAACAGTACGCAATATGATAATGTATTTAACACAACTACTTAGATGCCTTTATCAGTAGAAAACTATAAAATTGGACTGATTGCAATACAAAATCCAAGGACATCAACTTTTACCACCTCAATGAAAGTCATGTTTCTAAAACCTCTTGCGAATGAAATTTCTGTAGTTTTTGGAAATGAAATCATGGCGGCAGAGGCATTTCTTGAGATCAACTGGACACATTCCCTCGGCTTGGTATCCCCTTTCTTGAAGTCAATGAGCCTCCTCCCTTGAGGAGTATTTTAGCTTAATAAGGTATAAGAATTCCTCCATTGAAAGAAAGAGGAATTCCTGTTCACAGGTCCACCCACTCGTACCCAGGTAGCAGCACTGGCTCAAGAGACCTTGATTGCTCCTCCTGGGCATGGATTGCTGCTTTTAGTCAGTGACAGTGGCCCCTTTATAAGTAAACAAAAATAAAGTATTATTATTCATGACATTGAACGGAAAACAATGGTTTATAAATGATATAGTCAATTACATTTGACCCTTTGTTTGCTTCAACAACACATAACCACCCCGTAATCCAAATTTCAAGAATATACACATAACACCCTTATTATGCTTTGGACTGATGTGCATAACTAACAGAAACTGTTAGAAGGGACCAACACTTGTAACTCAAAAGCTATTGAGACATGCGTGACTATAGAAGAACTGTAAATACCGTTCATTTTTATTTATTTTTTAATTTTTCCATTCATTTTCCGCTGAAGTTCAACCGACCTTCATCCCTAACATCTGACCACAACCACTGTTAGGCCTATCGGATCCTAGAAATCAATACCACACAAGAACACAACAATATTTACGTGGTTCGGCAATTGCCTACGTCCACGGAGAGTAATGTATTATCCGGAGAAAAATGATTACAGAACACTTTCTCACATACACTCTCACTCTCTCAATTCTCTCTGTGTTTGCTCTCTTGCTCACAGCTTCTTGTTGTTGTATTCTCCTCTCAGCCTCTCCATATATATACACCTATAAATGGTAGTAGGTGAAACCCAGCCAGCTTGCAATCTTCATTTCGGTGGTGATCCGTCCACCTTTGCGACTTCTTGTACCGTTTTCTGAACAAATTTGGGCAATGCATGCACATGAGGAGAAGCATCTTCCTTCTTATGAGCTGGATCCAACAATTCAACCCGTCCAGGCCCATAAGGATAGGTGACTTGTCGCTTGAAGTCCATCCCGGTCAGAATCTTGCGACCTTCTAGTTTGTCTCTGGTGACACTTTTGGTCATCATGTCAGAAGGATTCTTGTCTGTGTGAATCTTCACTAGCTTCATCAGCTGCTTTTCCATCACTTCTCGTATCCAATGATACCGGACATCAATGTGTTTTGTACGCGAATGGTACATGGAATTCTTGCTCAAGTCAATTGCACTTTGACTATCACAATGTACCTTGTAATCTTCTTGCTGTAGACCCAATTCTTGGAGAAACCGCTTTAACCACAACATTTCCTTTCCAGCATCTGCGGCAGCAATGTACTCTGCCTCTGTTGTAGATAAAGCAACACACTTTTGTAGTTTGGACTGCCATGAAACAGCTCCCCCTGCAAAGGTGAATAGAAATCCTGATGTAGACTTTCTACCATCAAGATCACCTGCCATATCGGCATCTGTAAAACCCTCCAAAATTGGTTCAGCTCCCCCGAAACATAAACACATCCTTGAAGTTCCCTTCAAGTACCGAAGAATCCATTTGACCGCCTCCCAATGCTCCTTTCTTGGATTGGCGAAGAATCACTCTAGCCAATCTGCGTGAGCTATATCTGGCCGGGTACACACCATTGCATACATCAAACTTCCCATCAAGGAAGAATAAGGGATTGCCTCCATTTCTTTCCTTTCGGTCTTTGGTTGTGGGACACAAACGCTTTGACACATTGAAATGGTTGGCGGTGGTGTCTTGGCTTGGCATCTTTCATGTTGAACCTTTCAATCACCCGTTCAACATATTTCTCCTGTGATAGCCATATCTTCTTGGCTTTCCTGTCACGAACAATCTTCATGCCCAAAATTTGTTGTGCTGAGCCTAAATTCTTCATATCAAAATCTTTGCGACAAGTCCTTTTTCAACTTGTTGATCATAGTAGTATCATGTCCGATGATCGACATATCATCGACATACAACAAGAGGATAATGAAGTTTCCATCCGAAAACTTGCGGAAATATACACATTGGTCTGCCACCGTTCTTGTGTACTCGTGATCCACCATAAATGAATCAAACTTCTTGTACCATTGTCTCGGCGCTTGTTTCAGGCCGTAGAGACTCTTCTTCGATTCTTGAGCGAGTTTACATTTTCCTTGAACTCCAACTCCTTCTGGTTGCTCCATGTAGATCTCTCCCTCCAACTCACCATGGAGAAAGGCAGTCTTGACATCCATTTGTTCTACTTCCAGATTCAAGCTAGCTGCTAATCCCAGAGTTACTCGAATAGAAGTCATCTTCTGGCCGGGAGAAGATCTCATCAAAATCAATTCCTTTCTTACGCCCAAAACCTTTGACCACCAAAGCGAGCTTTATCTTGTAATAGTTTACGTTTCCATCTTTCTTCAACTTATACACCCATTTGTTCTTCAAGGCTCTCCTGTCTCTTGGAAGTGGAACAAGCTCATAAGTGTGGTTCTTTTGCAAAGAACTCATCTCCTCCTTCATGGCTTGCATCCAACAGTCTTTCTCTGTATGACTCTTGGTTTCTGAAAAACTCTCGGGCTCCCCCTCATCGATGTCGAGAATATCTTGAGAAGCGGGATATTTGGTTGATGGCACGGCGGCTCTTCCAGATCTTCATGGCTGAGACCCAGTTGCCTCTGTTTGAGGGTGTTGCTCCCCCTGCTCAATACCCTCTTCATCTGGGTCTTCATCTCTTTCCTCCTGATCCTCAATTTCTGGCATAGGATCCTGCAACTCTGGCACTTCTTGTTGCACATCATCACATCTAGTATTTTGGGATGGCTTGGGAGATGGAAATAAGTGCAGGTGATGACATCTCTAGACTTTTGCGATTTCTCAAAATACTGCCTCTTGTCTGATCTTCTTGGAACACAACATCTCTGCTCTGAATATCTTCTTATTCACTGGGTCCCACATCCTGTACCCAAATGCTGCATCTGAATAGCCCACAAATATGCATGGAGTGGACTTGTCATCAAGCTTCATGCATTTTCCTTGGAGATGTGTGCAAAGGCCTTACACCAAGACTCTCAAGTGAGAATATGATACCTTTCTTCTGGACGGACTTCTGAGGTATCGCAAAATTCACGGATCAAGGCGACTGTTGATGAGGTAACATTGTCTTGGCGGCTTCACCAAAATGATTTTAGTAACTTTGCCATTTTGAGCATACATCGACTCTTTCCATAATAGTGCGGTTCATCCTTCTCGCCACACCATTGTGTTGTGGGGTGCCGAAGGCTGTTGTCTCGTCGGATACCTCTCTGGCACAATATCTTTTGCAAAAGCATTTGAAATGTACTCGCCTCCATTGTCTGTGCGAAGACACTTCAACTTCTTCCCAGTCTCTCTTTCCACCATTGCATGGAACTCCTGAAAGTGCTGAAATACCTCATCTTTTGTCTTCAGGAAATACACCCACAACTTCCTTGATGCATCATCAATGAAAGTCAGAAAATACTTGCGGCCACCATATGACTCCACTTCTATTGGGCCACAAACATCCGAGTATACCATATTGAGCACTTCTGTTTTCCTCTTGCTCGTTGAACTGAATGATACTCGATGTTGCTTGCCATAAAGGCAATGATCACAAGGCTTTAAGACACTCCCTTTGGATAAGGGTATCCTGGATTGCTTTGCCAATAGATGCAATCCCTTCTCACTCATGTGAGCTAGTCTTCTGTGCCATAAGTCCGGTGACTCCTTGTCTTCTGCTGCATTAAGACTGTCCAGACAGATCTTCGTTTGAGTCTTATACAGTGTTGAAGACATCTCTCCTCTGGCGATTGTCAAAGCTCCTCTGTCGACTTCCAACGGCCATTTCGAATGTACTTGTATAGCCATCGGTCGAGCGCTTAGGAGAATAAGATTGGCGCAAATCTGGAACATGCCTCACATCTTTGAGAACGGCTTGTTCGACATTAGTTTGAATACTAATGTCTCCAATACCCACAATCTTGAATAACTAGAATTCCCCATTGAGCGATGCCAAAATCTCCGGTGTTATGCAGTGAAGAGTTCTCTGTGGGAAGTGGCGTGATAGGATCATGTGTCTATCACCCATTACGTGTAGTGTGGTCAACCACGTGAAGGCAATCTTCCTCTTCACCAAGCGCAAGAAGGATTTCATCGGTTGTTGTGGTACATTGTGTTCTCATCTCCTTTTGACTTACTACTTTGGCCTTTCTCTTTCCGGTTTGGCGGTTCTCTTTATGTGACCCTCCCGCCATGATGATAGCAAGTGAATGGAGTTACCTCGACCTTTGTTGTCTCTGGATTTACTCCTGCATTGTTCATTTGCCTCTACTCTTGCTTCTTCCTCTACTTCTTCCTTTACCTCTGTCTGCCTCTATCTTACGTGACAAGAGCATGGGGTGATTATGGAACCAGTTACCTCCCATGTCTTTCATTCTTGTCTCTTCATTGTACATGGCATCTGTGACCATACTCATGGTCATTTCCTCAGTGCAGAGGTCTTTGAGAGAAACCACCAAAGTCTCCGGTATGCAGTAAGCGATAATCGCTTGCATTTCATCATCAATCGCATCTTGACGGTTGCAAGGTGATTCACCAGATTTTTGAATTCGGTATGCTCGAGAATGGACACACCATTCTTCAACTTCAAATTACTAGCCTTCTCATCACCAAGGCTTTGTTTCGGGCGGTTTTTGACTGGTACATGTCGTTTAACATTGTCCAAAGAACATATGCATCTGTCTCTTCGGCGACATGATGGAACACTGCTTATGGTCTATCCATACGTCTGGCGATAGTCTTTGCGGTTCATTTTATCCGGTCATCATCTTTCATTCCTTCAGGTTTAACCCCTTTTATAAAGATGGGGTCATGCAAGTCTTTTAAAACCAGGATGTCTTCCATCCGTGACCTCCAAACTGCATAACTGGAAGGTGTTAACTTGAACAGAGAATCTGGAGTGGATGTAGATGCCTCCATCGTGTTCTGTCTTTTTCTGAAAATTTCAAATGAAAAATCGGCCGTGCGGATGTGTCCGAATACTCCAAATAGTCGAAAAACACTATTGGATCGTCAAAAGCGGATTCGAATGGCTCGGTCGGGCCAAAAGCAGTTTCGGCGGTTGGTCTGCGGAATCGGTGCTCGTCACGGCCGGATGATTCCCGTCAACGGCTCGGTCATTCGGTCAGCGATCCTTGCCTTGGCCTTGATCAGCAGCGTGGATCTCTGGCGCGGCTGGTGATCGGCGCTCGGCTCATCCCGGTCAGCGGCTTAGGTCAGCGGCTTCTCGGCTCGAGTTCTTAGCTCCCGGTATGCTCAAAGTTAGATTTTGAGCAACTCGATTCTGGCGGTTTGAAGAACACTCTGTTTACGTTCAAACGCACTTGAAATGGCTCGATACCACTTGTTAGGCCTATCGGATCCTAGAAATCAATACCACACAAGAACACAACAATATTTACATGGTTAAGCAATTGCCTCGTCCACGGAGAGTAATGTATTATCCGGAGAAAAATGATTACAGAACACTTTCTCACATACACTCTCACTCTCTCAATTCTCTCTGTGTTTGCTCTCTTGCTCACAGCTTCTTGTTGTTGTATTCTCCTCTCAGCCTCTCCATATATATACACCTATAAATGGTAGTAGGTGAAACCCAGCCAGCTTGCAATCTTCATTTCGGTGGTGATCCGTCCACCTTTGCGGCTTGCAGCCGTTTTCCTGGACAAGCTGGGCAATGCATTCACATGAGGAGAAGCTTCTTCCTCCTTATGAGCTGGATCCAACAACCACACCACATGGCCACCACTGTTGATATTGTTCAGCCCAAAAATTTCAAAAAACAAAAATGTATCTGAGCTATTTGTGACGATTTATGCTCAGCCAATTTAGAAGCCATTATGTTAACCTTAAATCTCCCCTTGACTTTCAATGGCTAAAACATCTAAACTTCACGTATAGCATGGTATGAATAGAATTTTGGGAGGCAAAAATCAACCGCTTACACAATATTAAAGGACATTAACAAATAATACTTAATAAACTTCATAAATTAGAAAGATATCAAGTGATTTGCAGAGCTTCATAACAAATACCAGAGAGGCAGTTTGTTTCTGGATGAGATATGGGATGCAAAATATGAACTTTTTCTCTGAATTAGATGGCTTTTTAACGTAGTTACGAGCAAAGGAGTGAGTTGAGGATGGAATAAATGTTCAGATCCTCTCACTCTAGGATTTCTCTCCCTTTGAAATTCTTTCTGTGATTCGTTTTCTTTCTCAAATTCCTCTTTATCTATGCTGTTTCTATGAGAATCTGGATCCTGAAACGTGTTTTGAGATAGAATTTCTAGAATCATAGAAGCAGAATTCTATTCTAAAGGTTTCAGAAGCTTAAAACTCAAAGACTGATGAGCTAGGGACTAGCGTTTCCCCTCAATTGTATGAAAGTCGGAACTTTTGAGAGAATTGAGGATCATCAAACAGAGATTGATGAATCAAATGAATCAATGAGAACTTGAGATTATTGACATAATTGAATCGGTTTCTGTTGAAGGAAAAAAAAAAAAAAGAACAAGATAATATTGCTATGGAGATTGCCAATGGAGCTGCAGTTACGAAGATACTATCCATAACTCAGAGCAACTGATTACTTGCAAATGGATAACACTCAAAACAATATTATATTTTATGTTTTGTTCTACATGGCTTCAAAAAAGCTAAAGGGAGAAGAAATATGTGGTCTGATTTGAATTCATTGACCAGTTAATAAATGATCAACCATGGCTGCGACTTGGGGACTATAATATAGTGAGGAAATACTCAGAAAGATTTGGTGGGATTCGGATTGATGAAGCTAATGTTCAAGAGTTCAATAATTGACTTGATGAGATTCAGATGGGTGATATGAATGTTATAAGAGATTTTTGTTCACTTGGACAAACAAAAGCAAAGGAGATATCAAAAGCAAACCCTAAGGGTTGGCCGAGTAGTAAAGAGTTGAGAATAAGATCTAAGGTGTCAAATTCTAGTCACCCTAAGGGACCACTAGAGGTTTGCCAGGTCATTAACTTAAGGGTCTCTAAATTAGTCAAGATGAGCGCAAGTTGGCCTGAACACTCGATTATCAAAAAATATATAGAGAGAGCAAGCTAGAAAGGTTTCTAATTATGATTAATGGAGCCTTAGAGGGATATTCTAAAGGTGAAAGGAGTCTGAGACAAGGGGATCCAAATTTCCCACTCTATCTTTCTTTTAGTAATGGAAGGATTTAATGCTTTAGTGCAATGGAGAATTAGCAATGGCAAATTTAGAGCTGGATTTATCTCATGTGGCATTTGCAAATGATTTGTTAATCTTATGTGGAGTTGATACTCAGTCTTAAATGGATTCATACATACATTTATAAAACATCACAGCTTAAGTGGGCACTACCTAATTACTCTGCCTCGACTATAAAGGAAAACATTTAAGCTCAGAGATTTAGAAGTGACCTAGACCACGAAACAAAGAATAAACCACATAAGCCATGTTTATTTCGGCAGACATGCCCTTGGGATTGGACTAATAATCCCACCAAATGTGTAATCTAATATTTGGCAAAGAAAACTGTGGTCAAAAATTGTCTCCAATCCTTTCATCAAATGTTCATCAAATAAAGGAGTCATTTTTTTCTCCTCAAATTGAGAACTCATCACATCTTTTATCAAATTTGAATTTGATGAAAATTTAAAAAGATGGAGGCATTGGATGAGTTTTTTTCATCAAATTTAATGAAAAGTGAAATTTGGGATGAGCCTAGCCCTTTTTGAAAAGATTTTGATAAAAAAATTGATGAAATGATTGGAGTAGTTCATATCAAATCAAGTTTTACTCAAATTTGATGAAAATCTCGTATGTCTCATAATCACTTGTTCTTCTCAATGCCCTTTTTCTTCAGTGATTCACAAAGAGATTTTGTGCAATCAGTGGGACAGTGAAAATCTCATATCATCTCTCTCTCTCTCTCTCTCTCTCTCTCTCTCCTCCAGCAGATGTGTATTGTGGTAGCTTCTATTCTGCACACGCTTTTTCACAGTTTCACACCACCATTTGTTACGATCGCGAAATTTTTGACGAAAATCATGTCGAAGGTTCTTGTTTGGTCCGCTGTTTGGTTGGTCCGAAGCTTTTTCGGTTGTTGGGTGACAACGTTCAAATGTTTCTGGATATACATTTTCGTTTTTTTTGTTTTTTTTTTCTTGTTTTTTCGGTTGTTGTGGTTTTGGAAATTACCTATTTTAGGTCACGTTTGGTAAGATGGTTGAAACTAATTTAATCCACTAAAAATAAAATAGATTAAAAAATCAATAAAATAAAATTTTAGATTCAAGCCTTGTTTGATAATATGCTATTTTAGTAATTTTTTGACTAAATTATGAGGTAAAAAAAATTAATATATTTGGAATGACTTTTTTGACTTTTTATGAAAAGATATGAAAAAGTAGAGAGAAAAATAAATTTTTAACTTTCTGGTATAGGTTATTTGACTTTTTGATTTTTTTAGTGACATTTTAAGTTTTAGACTAAAAAAGATTGAGTTGTCAAACGTGACCTCAAATCATAATCATTTTATTTTTTCTTTCACAAAATTGTAAAAAGCCAAAAGTTCATCACAAATAGAACTTTTTTTAACCAGACTAAAATAGCCAACTAATTAAAAAGTCAGGCTGAAAAAGTTCTTCCCAAACGAAAACTTAATTTGTAGAAAAATAGATAGAAGAATTAATTTTTTAACAACGATTTTTTATTATTTTAGGTTTTTCCCTAACTTGATATGTTATTCTTTTTGGTAAACTCCAATAATTTTTCAATAATGTTAGTAACACTAATTAGTATACCAATTAACACATTAACTAAACATATATTAGATAGGATTATGTTAAGCGATAAAATCTATATGTATGTTTTGTGTCTTATGTGTGTTAATTAGTACACTAATTAGTGTTTCTAGCCTTATTGTTTGTATATGACAACTTAAATATTAGAATAAATTATACCCATTTTTCTTAAAATTTGAAGAAAATAGCTCCATTTTCATCTATATTAATAATTTGTTAGTTATATAGATTAAAAAAAAATAATGTTGTAATATATTTTATTTGAAAATATATACTTTATGTTATTTATCTTTGTATTCGCACCATATATATTAATTTCAATTTATTAAACTTACTAAAAGGAAAAGTCAATATAATTATGTTAAAATTAAGAAATTTATTAGGGTAAATTACATTTACTTCCCTTGAGGTTTCTGATAAATACAGGGACCTCCCATGTGGTTTCAATAATTACAGTAACATCCCTTACTTTACCTGACAATGTCAAGATTCCCCCATTCCTTCTATTTTGTACAAACGACGTTAGTATCTAATAGAAAATGACCATGTGACCCTTGCTTTTGCTTGCAAAAAGACCAAAAAGCCCTTTGTTCACAAAATCTCTAATCAATACATTCACAATACAAATCGAATTGTTCAAGAAAGAAGAGACAGAGGGAGGCGATCATACTCAAGAAAAGCAAATTGAGCAGACAAACCCCCAAATTTGGGGCAGTTTCTATAGCACCACCACTACAAACCTCCCTCTAATGTGACCAAACACAAAAATGGTGACTATAACTACAACAACAACAATCCAAGCGTGCAACTTTCAATCATAAGCCGATCATAGGGGCAGAAGATGATGGATCTGCGAGTGATAACAACCCAATTGATTGAAGTCGTAAAATGGGTGATGTAATTTCATGACGTAGAAGATTCACAAAAATCCAAGACCCAAAAATGTGAAACAGTTCTATCATCATACTATGAAGAGAACAACAACCCCAAGAAGAAATCAGGGGCGAAGTTACGAACAGAGAAATCGAGACCACCAAAGCAGTGGTGGTTATTCTTCCGCCTTCATCGCTCCCCCTCGTTAGCCACATCCGATCTCAATCCGCCACTCGTCGAGTCACACCCACCACCACCACATTCGCCGCGGAGAAACTTCAAGTGACGAGATCTGAGAACGCGTGCCTCACGGATCGGGAAAGTATTTGTGGACCGACGGTGTATATGTCTGAGAGAGTGGAAGAGAGGAAAGCTTGGAAAAGGAAAGTTTCTTGGCCTTCTAGAGCTACCTTCAAGGTGAATTCAAGTCGGGTCATATAGAAGGTTTGAAACCTTCATTGGATCCGATGGAGAGAAGATTCGCAGAAAGTCCAAGCATATTGATTCAATGCTCTGTTTTTTTTTACACAAATGTCCAGTACATATTGATTCAATGCTTGGATTCAATCAAACATATTTATATATATATATATCACACACATATATATACATAAATATCTTACATATATATACCTTTATGTATTTATATATATATATATATATGTTTGATTGAATAAAATAAAAAAACAGAGCATTGAATCAATATATATATCAAACATAAAATAGAGAATTGAATCAATATACATCTCATACAGATTTGTGTGGTGGGTTTGGTCATTTATGTAATATATATATATATATATATATGTTTGATTGAATTAAAAAAAAAAAAAAACAGAGAATTGAATGGGTTGCTGCAATGGTGGGTTCTTACATATATATATACCTCAGCGTTTATGTATATTTTAATCTCATATATATACCTTACATATAATCTCATATATATATATCATTTATGTAATGGATTACATATATATTTTAATCTCACAAAAAAAAGAAAAGAAAGAAAGGGGGTGAGTTCTTACATATATATACTTCTATGTATATTTTTGATTTTGTGGGAGGCTGCAATGGTGAATGGATTGCTGCAATGGTGCTGCAGGAGTAGAAGGTAAATTAGAAGGCAGTGAAGCTGTATAACTTGGATGAATTAGAAGGTAATGAGGGTATTTTTGACATTTCATAATTTATAATGAGTGACATCAGCACTCTCATTAGATCTTTAACCGGCGATCCGGTTTGGGAGAATCTTGACATTGTCAGGTAAAGTAGGGGAGGTTACTGTAATTATTCAAAGCACAGGGGAGGTCCCTGTATTTGTCAGAAACCTCAGGGGAGGTAAATGTAATTTACCCAATTTATTATTATTTTTTTTAAACTTCTAAGAAGGTCAGTGTTATTTGCCCTAAATATCAGCAAATGTTTAAAATAAATTTATTCGTCTGTTCTCTTTTTCACATTGTATTGTCTTAAATTTTTAATATTTTTTTTTCTTCAAAATTCCTAGAATCATTCATGAAGAGAGAAATTTCCAATAATTTTAAATAACAATTTACTAATTTCACCACCAAAATTTTTAATAATTTTTTTTTGAAATTTTTAGTAATTTTTTTATTGAGATTCCTAGACTTAAAAACTCAGCTATTATGCAAAGAAGAGAGATATATACATTATGGTTGTGTTAGCTGCATTTGTTACGTAAGCGATGGTGATTTCACGTGAGAGATATTCATTATTTATTGATTTATGAATCAAGTATGTTAAATCTATTCTTATCTAGATCATGCTCTCTATTTGTGAATTGTTAGGCTCGACTTGCCATGTCATTGTATGTCCACTTAATCATAAGTAAGAAATAAATATCCTAATTAGAAAATATGATTTTATTATTATTATTATTATTATTACATTGGACCTAATAGGGATTTGTGCTTAACAAATGTGAGTGATAAAATAAAGGAAAATGAGTGGGAGCTCTAATTAGAGCTACCACTAGTGATATGGCAGTGAGTCCCATCCACTGTTTTGTATTGTTTTTTTTTTTTTTCTTTTTCTTTTTCTTTTTTTTTTTTTGTCACCTCATTAGGGGTGGATTTAGAACCACTAAATTAGTGGTCTCCAGTACTACCGTAAAATAAATTTAACAAATATATTTTGACAACACCTCAATGTTAGTTTTCACTCCAAATCGCATGATTCTCATGTGTATATTTTTTTAACTAAAGAAGGAGGATTATATGTTTTTGGTTATCCAAGTTAAATAAATAAGGAAAATTACATCTCAGTGAAAAAATAAATAAATAAATTTAACATGGAGGATAATTTTTCACTTGTACCCCACTACATGATCACTTTCACTCCACATTTTTTTGTAACTTTTGTTTTTTGTTTTATTGTTTGTGCTGTAATTCTCCAAATAAATAATAGAGAAATGTTATTTATTGCTGTATTTATTTTATGAGAAAGTAATTAATTTTTATTTTACTTTTTGTGTGTTCATATACTAAACTGAGAAGTCAAATAACAAGTAAAAAATTTGAATAAAATATTTAAATAATATAAATAATAATATTAAATGTACAGAACAACGAAAGTCATCATTCTAAAACCTAATCATGGATTTTTTCAACTAAAATGGGGACCAATTGGACAAAATTTAAGTATTATTATACACTGAAAATAACCATAGTTTTATATAAATTATAGGAAAAATTAGTCTCAGGACCCTCTTCCATATTTGATAATGTAAGAGATCCACAATCTTATTTTATTATGTTTAAGGTCCTCCACCCCCCTCCCACCACTATCTCTCTCTTCTCTATCTCTCACTTCACCTCTGTCGTAGTTATCGCCTCCTCTACTATTGCTGCCAGCACCTCTCATTTAGATCAACTTCGCAGATCGCCCCTCCCTTCAGATCAGCGCCTTTCCTCCACCATCATCACCATTTATCTGCAATTCACAGACCACGCGAGACATTCATTGATGACGAAAGAAGGAAGCTTTTGCCCAGATCTTCAAATTTCTTTTCTTTTCAGCTAACATTCATCTCCCGCCAACCTACCAGTCTCTCTTTCTCTCAAGGTATTCTCTCTCCTCTCACTCCCCTGAAACTCCTACAATGTTATTCATGCATATATATATATATATATAGAAAAAAAAGCTAATTTATATGATATACACTCATTGATCGAGACAGATTCTTCTTTCTCGCCAGATAATCTACTACCGTCGGTCCAGACCTTGCACAAGAAGACCTTCGTATATCTGACAAAGGCCACCGAGACTGTATCGTTGTATCGGAACAAGAGCAAGATCTTCATCCTCATCAATGCAAATGGATTCAATGCCTACTGGTTAATGTATTTAGCCACTGATCCAACTCAGAGAGACAAAGTGTCGTCTGTTTTTCAACAAGCTTCAAATCATGGCCTCACTGTAGCAAGAACTTGGGAATTCAGTGATGGTGGTTACAGAGTCCTACAGTACTCTCCTAGCTCCTACAACAAGCTAACATTTCAGGTTAATATCAAATTTTTGATCTGATTAATTTGTTTTTCAAATGGGTTATTGATGTATATATATATATATTTTCAGGTTCATGGTGATGATGATATATGTGATGTATTTAGAGAAATTTGGTATTGGTGATATGTAAATTCCAGAGAAATTTAAAACTCAGTGAAACTTAACTGAATAAAATTAGTGAAGTTATATGCATGTATATATATGTATTATACTGTTTGTTTGTGTTTTTATTTGTTTGGTACCCTCAGTGAAATTTACTGAGACAACTCAGTGAAATTTCAAAAAAAAACAAACTCAGAGAAAATTTTCATTGCCTTTTTCCCCCTTTGTATTCATCTTCTTGATGTATACAAAGTTGCCCATGATGTTAAACCAGAGAAATTTGCTTCCATTTCTGGCATCCCAATCACAGAAATTGGAATTTCTCTAGATTTGAGAGGAAGAATTTCTCTGGTTTGGGTTGGAGATAGAGAATTTCTCTGGCTTAAGTGAATTTCTCTAGATTGGAGATGAGAATTTCTCTGGTTTTCAATGAATTTCTCTGAGTTAGAGGGAAATTTCTCTGGGTTGAAGTGAATTTCTCTGGAAAGTCCAAAGAAATGTGAGATTTTCTCTATGCAGCCCAGAATTTCTCTGAATAGAATTTCTCTGGGAAAATTTTTTCTAGGCTGAAATTTCTCTGGACTGGAATTTCGGTGGGCTGGAATTTCTCTAGACTGAAATTTCTCTGAATCAATGTTGAGGGACCTTAGATATTATGAAAATATTAAATGTCCTTTATACTATAAAGTTTTAATACCAGGGACCCTAAATTATATTATTTTGTTGTCTCTACTGGCCATATCCTTGACATGTGGTCCTAAAAAATACAACTAATTATTGTCACTTAGCATATATACGAATTTACAAAGTCCTAAATTTTATGTTGCAACGTCAGGTAGACAATTAAAATATCCATTCTTTAACATATGAAGTCTTAATCAATATTTAAAATACTTACTCACTCCCAAAATTCAAACGCCCAACTGCTCCACTCCTTTTTTTCTCTCTTTCTATTGTTTTATTTTTAAATTTTGTTTATCTGTGATTAATACGTCAACTCCTTCAACATTAATTTCAAACAATTATTCCTATTGAATATTAATTTTTTATGTACAATTAAATAGAAAGACTTTAAATTTCTTTTAATATTTTCATTCTCTCCAATAATTATACTAAAACTTGACTAAAAATTAATTTTTTAATTTTTTTTTTAAATCACATCATCTCTTTATTTTTTTTTTGTATGTTTTTTATAAAAAAAAATCAAAAAATTAATTTTTAACCTAATCTAAAAATTGATATTAGTCGAGTAATTTAATCAAACCAACCATTTTACCTTATCTATATGAGCAAACTCATCATTCTAACTATTACCACCATCAACATCCCACCACCTCCCTATCATTATTATCATCACTCCTACAACCACAACCACAACCACAACCACAACCACAACTACCATTATGTATGACAGCTACTATACTACTATCACCTCATTAATTATAAATTTCTTTGTCTAACATCTCTTAAATTTTTAAATACAATTAATACACATATCTCAAAAAAAAAAAAAAAATGATAGGAATTGTTGAATGACAGCTATTATTACAACCACAACCACAACTATTATTATTGTATGACCACCACAACCACCATACAATTAATATACATATCTTACAACCACAACTATTATTATTGTATGACAGCTGCTATACTACCATCACCTCATTAATTATAATTTATTTGTCTAACATCTCTTAAATTTTTAAATACAATTAATATACTGTGGGGAAGTGGTTTGAAAATACTCTTTGGATCTAGTAGAAGGCTCGTGATCCTCAGCTAGCCACCTGAAAAGGAATGAACACTTCGGTCGGAGGTGCCAGAATTAGCACTCCGACGGATAAGTCAGTGTATACTTTTTAGGTTGCTTATATCTCAAGTTAAACTTACTTGTTCTCACATATCTCTCTTTGGTTGATGTTCCTCTATTTATATTTTCTTCTAGGCCTCAGGGTCGGGCCCACCTTTAATTCATCGTACAATTATTTATTCGGCTCCTTCTGTTGCAGACCAATCTCCACTCGGCTCCTCACTCAAACTGGTTCTATGGCCGATTAAGATACTTCTAAATTTATATAAGATGGGGTCGAATGCAATGTATATATCTCGATTCTCTAAGTTTAGTATTCGATCTATTTTCATCCCCTAATACTCGGCTCCCACATATACATATCTCAAAAAAAAAAAAAAAAAAAAAAAATTTCCAATTAATATACCAATGATATTATTGATAGGGGTGTCAATATCTCTCTTCCTTAATTTAGTAAAATTTTACGAATATTTTTTTCATTGTTTATAATATAATTAAGTCTCTACAAAGGTTGGGAAAAGAAACATGGTGCGTTCCGACTTTGTATAGATTACCGGAAGTTGAACCGGGTAACTGTTAAGAACAAGTACCCAATACCTTGTATAGATGATTTGTTTGATTAGTTGAAGAGATCTTGTTGTTTCTCTAAGCTAGACTTAAGATTGGGTTATCACCAATTGAGATTAAGGGAGGAGGATATTTAAAAGCGGCATTAAAATGCAGCGGTATGGCCATTATAAGTCCTAGTGATGCCCTTTGGGCTAACCAATGCACCAGCTGTGTTTATGAATTTGATGAATCGGATCTTCCGTGAGTTCCTAGACCATTTTGTGATTGTCTTTGTGGACGATATCTTGATTTACTCACCCTCTGAGGAGGAGCACGAGAAACACTTGTGAGTGGTGCTTGAGTTGCTTAGAGCCTACAAAGTGTATACTAAGTTTGGGAAATGTGAATTCTAGTCGAGAAAAGTTAAGTTCTTAGGCCATATGGTATCCGGGAAAGAGGTGACTGTAAGTTTATCCAAGATAGAAGCGGTGCAAGATTGGGGACAACCTAAGAATACTTTTGAGATTCATAGTTTCTTGGGGTTGGCTGGGTATTACCGTCGATTTGTACAGTACCCACTTCATTACTACATATACACCCAGTGACCAAGGCCTTCACTCCCTCTTCTACACCCTTCATTATTACAAATGCCCCTTTTATTACTACCTATATATATGTATATATCTACTAGAAGTTGTGCATGCCCATATGGATATGCTTGAATTGGCAATTTCAAATTTGTGATTGAATCTAACAGTTATAATTTCCCTTGCATTTATATAAGGGCGTTTTTGAAAAATAAAAATTGATTTTTTTGTCAACACTAATGCAAACCTTTATTTCATATAATAGAATTATTATACAGAGTCACTAGAACTTCATATATATGTAACACTCCATCTCCTTCGCATGAGAACTTCGCCTAGATAGTGTATATGTGATATATAGGTACTTAGGACTCCCCATTCACCCAAATTCTTCGCATAATTGTGTTAGATGTGTCTTTTCGTTGAACTTTAATTAGCTCATTGTTGAGGTCTTGAAAGTATATAACTCAATGATTTTTTCCTTGTCTTGATTACGAATGACTTGCTCGGGAAGTTTACGAGAACATTAGGAGAGAAGCTTCTTGTCTGAGAATTCAGAGAGATTTTCGTATGCATCTTGCTAGGAAAGCTTATAAAGAATTGTGCTCCTCTGCTGTTTCTATTCAGGCTGGCATGCATGGAATGGTTGCACGTGATGAGCATCGCTTCAGAAGGCAGATTGCTTTTTATGGAAAGCTTTCATTGTTGTATTCTCTTAGACTACTTGACTACATGAATTGTGCATTTGGATGTATTAGTAGGAACTCCAACGATCTTTTTTTACACTAGCTTCGGTACAATTGAGTTTTTTAAAATTACCATATTATAAGCATTTATAATAATGTTTTTCTTTTACAGAGTAGTTTGAAAACTGTCTCAGAATCTCTGAATACTTCTTGATGGGTTTAAAATTAGCACAATTTACAAAATATATATATATATATATATATATGAAAAAGGCTATCACGACGTTTTTCAAAACGCTACTTAAATCCTAAATCTAACGGTCATATGTTTTTAAAAGGATATGATGGCATTTTAAAAACGTCGCTAAATATCACAGTGACGTTATGGTATTGTTATTTAGGACATAACGCCGCCTATACTAATATCACGACGTTTTTAAAATGCCACAAAGATATAGCGATGGCCGCGTCCTCAACGTTTGGTGCTAAGCGTCGCAAAAGGAATTTGCGGCGGTTTTGACACTTATAGCGGCGTTTTTTAAACGCCACTAAAAGTCTGTTTTCCAGCAGTGTGTTAAGCGATAAAATCTATATGTATGTTTTGTGTCTTACTTAGTGTGTTAATTAGTACACTAATTAGTGTTCTAGCCTTATTGTTTGTATGACAACTTAAATATTAGAATAAATTATAGCCATTTTTCTTAAAATTTGAAGAAAATAGCTCCATTTTCATCTATATTAATAATTTGTTAGTTATATAGATTAAAAAAAATAATGTTGTAATATATTTTATATGAAAATATATACTTTATGTTATTTATTTTTGTATTCGCAACATTTATATTAATTTCAATTTATTATACTTACTAAAAGGAAAAGTCAATACAATTATGTTAAAATTATGAAATTTATTATTATTTTTTTTAAACATCTAAGAAGATCAGTGTTATTTGCCCTAAATATTAGCAAATGTTTAAAATAAATTTATTCTTCTGTTCTCAGAAAATATATCAGTGTCACCTTACCACGTGTTGGTACTCAGAAAATATATCTCCACACATTGTATATCCACTTAATCATAAGTAAGAAATAACTATCATAATTAGAAAATATGATTTATTATTATTATTATTATTATGCTATTGGACCTAATAGGGATTTGTGCTTAACAAATGTGAGTGATAAAATAAATTTAACAAATATATTTTGACAGCACCTCAATGTTAACTTAGTTTTCACTCCAAATCGCATGATTCTCATGTGTACATTTTTTTAACTAAAGAAGGAGGATTATATGTTTTTGGGTATCCAAGTTAAATAAATAAGGAAAATTACATCTCAGTGAAAAAAATATAAAAAAATTTAACATGGAGGATAATTTTTCACTTGCACCCCACTACATCACTTTCACTCCACATTTTTTTTGTAACTTTTGTTTTTTGTTTTATTGTGCTGTAATTCTCCAAATAAATAATAGAGAAATGTTATTTATTGCTGTATTTATTTTATGAGAAAGTAATTAATTTTTATTTTACTTTTTGTGTATTCATATACTAAACTGAGAAGTCAAATAACAAGTAAAAAATTTGAATAAAATATTTAAATAATATTAAATGTACAGAACAACGAAAGTCATCATTCTAAAACCTAATCATGGATTTTTTTCAACTAAAATGGGGACCAATTGGACAAAATTTAAGTATTATTATACACTGAAAATAACCATAGTTTTATATAAATTATATTATTTTGTTGTCTCTACTGGCCATATCCTTGACATGTGGTCCTAAAAAAAACAACTAATTATTGTCACTCAACATATATACGAATTTACAAAGTCCTAAATTTTATGTTGCAACGTCAGGTAGACAATTAAAATATTCATTCTTTAACATATGAAGTCTTAATCAATATTTAAAATACTTGCTCACTCCCAAAATTCAAACGCCCAACTCCTCCCCTCCTTTTTTTTCTCTCTTTCTATTGTTTTATTTTTATATTTTGTTTATCTGTGATTAATACGTCAACTCCTTCAACATTAATTTCAAACAATTATTCCTATTGAATATTAATTTTTTATGTACAATTAAATAGAAAGACTTTAAATTTCTTTTAATATTTTCATTCTCTCCAATAATTATATTAAAACTTGGCTAAAAATTAATTTTTTGTTTTTTTTTTTAAATCACATTACCTCTTTATTTTTTTGTATATTTTTAAAAAAAAAAATCAAAAAATTAATTTTTAACCTAATCTAAAAGTTGATATTAATCGAGTAATTTAATCAAACCAACCATTTTACCTTACCTATATGAGCAAACTCATCATTCTAACTATTACCACCATCAACATCCCACCACCTCCCTTTCATTATTATCATCACTGCTATAACCACAACTATCATTATTGTATGACAGCTACTATACTACCATCGCCTCATTAATTATAAATTTCTTTGTCTAACATCTCTTAAATTTTTAAATACAATTAATATACTGTGGGGAAGTGGTTTGAAAATACTCTTTGGATCCAGTAGAACGCTCGTGATCCTCAGCTAGCCACCTAAAAAGGAATGAACACTTTGGTCAGGGGTGCCAAAATTAGCACTCCGACGGATAAGTCAGTGTATACTTTTTAGGTTGCTTATATCTCAAGTTAAACTTACTTGTTCTCACATACCTCTCTTTGGTTGATGTTCCTCTATTTATATTTTTTTCTGGGCCTCAGGGTCGGGCCCACCTTTAATTCATCGTACAATTATTTATTCGTTTCCTTCTGTTGCAGACCAATCTCCATTCGGCTCCTCGAACTTGTTCTATGACCAATTAAGATACTTCTAAATTTATATAAGATGGGGTCGAATGCAATGTATATATCTCGATTCTCTAAGTTTAGTATTCGATCTATTTGCATCCCCTAATACTCGGCTCCCACATATACATATCTAAAAAAAAAAAATATATTCCAATTAATGTACCAATGATATTATTGATAGGGGTGTCAATATCTCTCTTCCTTAATTTAGTAAAATTTTATGAATATTTTTTTCATTGTTTATAATATAATTAAGTCTCTACGAAGGTTGGGAAAAGAAACATGGTGCGTTCTGACTTTGTATAGATTACCGGAAGTTGAACCGGGTAACTGTTAAGAACAAGTACCCAATACCTTGTATAGATGATTTGTTTGATCAGTTGAAGGGATCTTGTTGTTTCTCTAAGATAGACTTAAGATCTTGTTATCACCAGTTGAGATTAAGGGAGGAGGATATCTAAAAGACAACATTCCATACGCGGTATGGCCATTATGAGTCCTAGTGATGCCCTTTGGTCTAACCAATGCACCAGCTATGTTTATGAATTTGATAAAACGGATCTTCCGTGAGTTCCTATACCGTTTTGTGATTGTCTTGGTGGACGACATCTTGATTTACTCACCCTCTAAGGAGGAGCATAAGGAACACTTGCGAGTGGTGCTTGAGTTGCTTAGAGCTTACAAACTGTATACTAAGTTTGGGAAATGTGAACTATGGCCGAGAAAAGTTAAGTACTTAGGCCATATGGTATCCGGGAAAGAGGTGACTGTAGGTTTATCCAAGATAGAAGCAATGCAAGATTGGGGACAACCTAAGAATGCTTTGAGATTCATAGTTTCTTGGGGTTAGCCAGGTATTACCGTTGATTTGTGAAAGATTTCTCTACATTAGCTTCACCATTAACTAGACTGACGATGAAGGGAATTAAGTTTGTGTGGAGTGAGATTTGTGAGAAGTCTTTTCAAGAGCTTAAGGTTAGATTTACTACTGCTCCCATATTGATTATTCCGGAGAGGGGTTTGGGCTATTCGGTGTATTGTGATGCTTCACAAGAAGGTTTGGGTTATGTTTTGATGCAAGAGGGGAATGTGGTAGCCTATGGCTCGCGACAGTTGAGAACACGTGAGAGGAACTACTCTACTCATGACTTATAGTTAGCTGTAGTGATCTTTGCCTTAAAGATTTAGAGGCATTATCTGTACGGTGAGAAGTTTGAAGTGTTTTCTGATCACAAGAGTCTAAAATATCTGTTTACACAGAAAGACTTAAATCTAAGGCAGAGAAGGTGGATAGAGTTCATAAAGGATTATGACTTTGAGTTACATTATCATCCCGAGAAGGCCAATGTTGTGGCCGATGCATTAAGTAGAAAATCTATTAGCAGTGTAGCTTGTATTGCCATCCTGGAATAGGAAATGTTGTGTGCTATCGGTGAGTTTGACTTGTATCTTGGACAGTCCGTTGAATCGGAAACCTTATTTTCAGTAGTTGCACAATCTACACTTATGAACTGAGTAATAGAATCACAGAGGGGTGATCTTGAGGTAGAATCCTTCCAGGAGAAGATCTCCAGTGGAAAGGTAGAGAGAGGTTTGAACGTGTACTCCGATTCAAGTGTTAGATACCTTGATCGTCTCCTCGTGTTGGAATCGTGTCGAGAGGAAGTACTCCGAGAGTTTCACCATTCACGCCTTGCGGTGCATCCGGGAGGCACAAAGATGTATCACGATCGTAGCCGCCAGTTTTGGTGGAGGGGAATGAAGAAGGATGTGGCTGTGTTTGTGTCAAGGTGCCTTACTTGTCAACAAGTGAAGGCCGAACGTCAGAGGCCAGCAGGTTTGTTGCAACCTTTGCCTATAGCTGAGTGAAAGTGGGAGCATGTCACGATAGATTTTGTTGTGGGCCTTCCAAGGACTCAACGAGGTAGTGATGCAATTTGGGTAGTAGTTGACCAAGTTGGCCAACTTTATACCTTTGCGTGTGAGTGACTCAGTAGATCATCTTGTCGACCTCTATTTTAGGGACATAGTGAGGTTGCACGGGATCCCTATAATGATTGTCTCGGATAGAGATCTGCGTTTCACGGCTCGGTTATGGCAAAGCCTACAGAGTGCCTTGGGCACGAGATTGACTTTTAGTATTGCGTATCATCCTCAGACTGTCGGGCAGTCCGAGCGTACAATTCAGATTCTTGAGGATATACTTCGGGGTTGTGTTCTTGATTTTAAGGGGTCGTGGGAGAGACACTTGCCCTTAATGGAGTTTACCTATAACAATAGCTTCCAATCGAGTATTGGTATGACACCGTTTGAGGCCTTGTATGGTCGACCGTGTAGATCCCCTATGTGTTGGGCCGAGGTGGTTGATGCACCAAATGTTGGGACCAGAGTTAGTCCGGGAAATGACAGAGAAAATTGCACTCATTCGTAAGAGGTTGGCTACTGCCCAAAGTCGCCAAAAAAGTTATGCCGACCGTAGGAGGAGACCCTTGTTCTTTGAGGTGGGAGACCATGTCTTCTTGAAGATATCACCTAGGAGGGGTTTGATGAGGTTTGGAAAGAGTGAGAAGTTGTCCCCTCGATTCACTGGGCCTTTTGAGATCCTTGAGCAGATTGGAAATGTAGCTTATCGTTTGGCTTTGCCGCCACAGCGTTTCGGGGTTTATGATGTGTTTCATATTAGCATACTTCAAAAGTATGAGCCGGATCCATCGCATGTGTTGGATTAGACTGACTTAAAGGTAGATGAGGATGCCTCGTATGAGGAAAGATCGATGAGAGTCTTGTATACTCAGGACCAAGTCTTGCGAGGCAAACATCACGGGGTTGAGGAAGCAACTTGGGAACGTGAGTTGGAAGTCTATGATAAGTATCCAGACTTATTTGTTGATGTTTAAGCATTTATTGAAATTTTGATAATGTTAATGAAATATGAAAACATTGTATATATTTTGAGAATATGGAAACTGTGATAACCCTGTTCAGTATTATGCTAATTGATCTTTATTATGAATATGATTATGTGTTTGATATGATTTTGAGTGCCATTTATATAAATATATGTGGTTTTGAATTTCTATCTGTTTACCGTAGGAAAATCTGTTTGACTTTCTACTTTAGAATTTAAATCGAAGGCCATATCGACCACAGAAACCGAAATTGACTATCCCATTGTGATTGGCGTAATTTTTAGAGCCTATGGTGAAATTTGATTGAAAATTGATTCAGATCAAATTAAACTAATTAAATTGATGATGTAATGCTCAATTATTTAATATTAATGAAGTGTGTTTGAGAGGAGCTTATATATAGGGCCAATTACACTCTCATTTTGTTGTTTGAGGCTCAAATCAGATTTTATACCTTAGAGAGAGAGTGAGGCCGACTTAGAGAGAGAGAGAGAGAGAGAGAGAGCTCAAATTGAAGGTTTGATCAAGAGGCTTGAGAATCTTGAAGATACACTCGAGATTTAACTAGAATGTGTGAAGATTAAAGCTCCTAGGTGAGTAAATTCATGAGTTTGAGCTTGTGATTTTGTGAATTCTAGATTAAATGGTGATCAAGAACATGAATTGAATTGATTATGATGAAAATGAGTTGGTTTTGATAAATTGGAAGTCAACATACACATGCATGTAGGAAATTGCTATGAATTTGTATGTTTGAGCTTGAAAGACATGATCCATGTTGAATCTTTGATTGAAGTTCATGCTTTTGATCATCTCTTCATTATTTGAATTGGGAATGAGAGCTATATCTCACATGCATGTACAATTCATAAGAGTATGAGTTTTGAATACATGAAATTGTTATGTTGGAAATAAGTTTGGTGTAATTTGGGACATGCGTGTGATTAATTCATGAAATTGAGCTTCATAATGTAATGAATTTGGTGTTGGATCATGTTAGTAAATGTATATGTGAAGTTTGAGTCATAATATGCAACATATGTTGATTTGAATGCAAGTTTGAAGCTCAAGAACAATTTTGGATTTTCCAAAATTTGGCATATCCGCTCGAGCGGGGAAGGCGCCGCTCGAGCAGGAAATACGAGCTCCCAGAACTTTTTGTAGACATGGATGTTCGCTCTAGCGGGGATATTTACACTCGAGCGGGGAGCCATGTAACGAGACTTTCGCTCGAGCGTCCGAATTCACGCTCGAGCGTAAAAATGAGGCAACCGGTACTTTTGCAGACCATGAGGGTCCACTCGAGCGTCGAAACCCACGCTCAAGCGGGGACCCCTGTTTCAGAAATTTTGTAAAAGTGTTCTGTGTTTCATTTTCCGTTCTCTTTCACTTCTAAGTACTCTTAGGCATGCATTGAGCATTATGAATTAATTAAAAGAATAAGAAAGAAACCTAAGAGGGATGTATGAATTAAGAACATACTGAATTGATTGTGACCCATATGTGTTCATGAAATGTATAGGGTCAAGCACGAAGACAAATCCACCGGCAGATCACTGTGAGTATTATCTTAATAAAGATATTTGAAGTATGTTATTTGTCCAATAGCTTACTTCTATATAAGTCTTATAAGTTTGTTACATTGAAATGGGGACAAATATCTGTATGACACGAATGAATCGGCTAGAGGCCGCATGACATGAATGAATGGGTCAGAGGCCGTATGACATGAACGAATGGGCCAGAGGCTGTATGACATGAATGAATGGGCCAGAAGCCATATGACATGAACGAATGGGCTAGAGGCCGTATGACATGAATAAATGGGCCTGAGGCCGTATGACACGAATGAATGGTAGTCTGACATATGAATGATTGGGCCAGAGGCCGTCAAACATGAATGATAGTTTGATATGAATGAGTGGGCCAAAGGCCGTCGGATACGAATGACTAGGCCAAAAGGTCGTTAGACATGAATGGATGGGCCAAAGGCCATCGGGTATGAGTTAATTGGGCCCAAGGCCGTTTGATACGTCTAGAACTTTAGTCGATTGATACATTAAATAGAAACACGAATTGGGCCCAAGGTCGTCCGATGTAACTGTTTCAAAGATTGTTCATGTATCTTCCTTATTTGATATTATTCACTAGGCTTTCACTCACGCTCATTCATGTCTATGTAGGTGAGCCAAGGGACGTCCAAACCCAGCCTCGGTGAAATATGTGAGAAACAATCAAGCTTTTGAAGAGTCAGCCCATACGTCTCACGCACGAGACTTATTTTCGCCCTTTTGCTATTTGGTTACATTTTGTTATGTTGGCGAGAATGTTGGATTAGTTTTGTATGTAAGTTTTGGTTAGGCTGACTAATACTTGAATGATCCTGTGTATGTACAAAACTTTGTGTTGTTATCCCTTTGATGTGAGTTATTAACAGATATATACATATGGACTGTTATGATGTGCCATGTAAGCACAGTTTTATGGACAAAAGTTTTAAATTTTGCTTCCATTTGGCCCCTTTACTCTGATGAGTTATGTCTTATATGGTTTGAGGCCATAGGTAATCTCTTGATTACTGGCCGGTTATGTCCTTAACCTATAGGGGCGGGTTCGGGTCATGATAGAAATATTGTATATGTTGTATATGTTTTGGAAACACGGATTTTAATGTAAACATTGTATATGCTTTGGAAAAATGTGAATTGTGCTTTCAATGTTGGAACTTGTGTATCGAGTTGATGAGGATGGGTAACCGAAGGACAAGTCATGATGACGGAATTGATTAATTGTCTTTATTGTGATCAGTTTAAACATAGTTTTAAAACTTGATTTGAAATTTCGGGGATGAAATTTCTTAAGGTGAGAGATTATAGCGATTCTGGTTTTAACCCAACCTTTTGTATCTTGGACTCGGGGTTTCGTGGTTTCGTAGTGTTGTTTATGTCTTTTTCCTCTCATACTTCATTAAGTTTGGCTATTGGATTGCAATGGTTGCGTTTGGAACAGGTTAGTTGCTTGGTTTTCAAACGTTTGTTGTCCATAATTTTACTCCTCCGCTCAAGCGATACTTCTTGCGCTCGGACGGGCTTTGTAAACTCTCAGTATTTTTGCAGGTCTGCAAAACTATTGGTAGAGTGTATTCTACGCTCGAGTGGTGCTTTCTGCACTCGAGCAGTCTCAGCTCGAGCGACATTTCTTGTGCTCGAGCGTTGGGTCTGTTGTTCGCAAAACTACTGGGAGTGTGCATTCTACGCTCGAGCAGAATAACTTATTATGTGATAACCTTGTTCCATATTACGCTACCATTTATGTGAAAATATGTGGTTTTAAATTTCTATCTGTTCACCGTAGGAATATCTATTTGATTATCTGCTTTGAAATTTAAATTGAAGGCCTTATCGGCCACAAAACCCAAAATTGACTGCGCCATTATGATTGGCGTAATTTTTAGAGCCTACGGTGAAATTTAATTAAAAATTGATTCGAATCAAAATAATTAGATTCAGAATGATTAAGTTTTGTTATTTAATTCTAATCAATGTGATTAGTGAGGGACTATAAAAGGAGGACTATTATGCTTATATTCATCTTTTTGAGCTCAAAATCAAAAATTGCTCCAAGGAAAGGAAGTGAGGGTCGGCGAGAGAGAGAGAGAGAGAGGGGAGACAATTGAAGTTTTGGTCTTGAGCTAGAATAAATTGAAGACCAACTCAAGGATTAAGCATGAGTTTGGGAGATTAAAGCTCCTAGGTGAGTAATCAACCCTTAACTCATGAATTTGAGTTGTGATTTTATGAATTGAAGATTAAATAGTGATCTAGAACATGAAATGAGTTGGTTTTGATGAATTTGAAGTCCATATGTGCATGTATGTAGAGAATTCCTATGAAATTACATAATCTAGCATGTAGTATGTGAATTATGAAAGATTGTGAGTTGAATCATACATGCAAGCATGTTTATGTTGAATTCCATGAGAATGAACACCATTTGCATCATTTGAAATAGAAATGAAGTCAAAATTAGCATGCATGTTTGAATATTAAAGATATGGAGCTTGTATGAGGTTTGAAGACATGAGTTTGAATTATACAAAAGAAATGTTGATTAATTTTGAAGATTGGACCATGATTTCGAGCAATTGGCTCCATATTGTTTGTGTACTCATGCTATATATTGTGTTTTTTCATTTTGGTACCTTAATTCGAGCTTTGGAGCCTTTGAATGTCGAAATTGAACTCAAGAACAAGTTCTGGAAAACCCAGAATTCTTAAAGTCCACTCGAGCGGGGGAACCGCCGCTCGAGCGTAAAATACGGGGAAGTTCATGCTCGAGCGAGGAGCTGTGTAGGTTGACCTTCTGCCTGAGCGTCTAAGTTCGTGCTCAGGCATGAAAATGACATAACCAGTACTTTTGCAGACCTCTTGGGTCCGCTCTAGCGGGGAAGTCCATGCTCTAGCGGGGACCCCTGTTTCTGAAATTTTGAAAATGCATTTTCGTTTTCCGTTCTCTTTCGCTTCCAAGCACTCTTAGGCATGCATTAGGCATTATGAATGAATTAAAAGAATGAGAATGAAGCCTAAAGAGGGATATGTGAATTAAGAACGGATTGAATTGTTTGTGACCCGTTGTATTCATGTAATGTATAGGGTCAAGCTCCAGGGCAAACCACCCAGCCGATCACTGTGAGTAATATCTTATTAAAGATGTCTGAAGTATGACATTTGTCCAATTGTTTACTCCTATGTAAGCCTTATAAGTCTGTTTATCTGAATGGTGGACAAATGTTTGCTATGCCAAATGAATGGGCCAGAGGCCAGTTTGATATGTATGAATGAATAGGCCAGAGGACAGTATGATCTGAATAATAGAACGAATAGGCCAAAGGCCAGTTTGACAAGAAATAATGAATAGGCCATAAGCTAGTATGATCTGAATGATAGAATGAATGGGCCAAAGGCCAGTTTGACATGAAAGTATGAATAGGCCAAAGGCCAGTTTGACATGAATAAAAGATAAGTAGGCCAAAGGCCAGTTTGACATGAATGAAAGATAAGTGGGCCAAAGGCCAGTTTGACATGAATGAAAGACAAGTTGGCCAGAGGCCAGTTTGACATGAATGAAAGATAAGTGGGCTAAATGCCAGTTTGACATGAATAGATTGGGCCCGAGGCTGTCCGATGTGTTTGGAACCGCAGTTATTTGGCCTACATATGAGTATATATATGTATTAGATAGAAATATGAATTGGGCCTAAGGCTGTTTGATGTATATTGTTCCAATGTATCTTCTTTATTTGATATTATTCACTGGGCTTTCGCTTACGCTCACTCATGTGTTTGTAGGTGAGCTAAGAGAGGTCCAAACCCAGCCTCAGTGAAGCTTGTGTGGAACAACCAAGATTTTGAAGAGTCAGCCTTTGCGTCTCACACACGAGACACGCCTTCGCCCTATGCTACCTTATGTTATTTTGTTATGTTGGCGAGGACTTTAATTTATGTTTGTACATAGTTTGGATTGGTTGACCTAGACTGGAATGATCCTGTTTGTACAGAACTTTATGTTACTGTATTTTCTGACTTGAGTTATTAATATGTGTATGTATGGTTTGTGATGAGGTGCCATGTAAGCACAGCTTTATGGATAGTTCATTTGAATTTTGCTTCCGTTTGGCCCCTTTACTCTGATGAGTTATGTCTGGCTTGGTTTGAGGCCGTAGGTAATCCCTTGATTACTGGCTAGTTATGCCCTTAACCCATGGGGGTGGGTTTGGGTCATGACATATTATGTCTGACGTTCGAGCGTCACTTCTTGCGCTCAAGCGGACTGTGCATATATCAGTTCACAGCAACACCTTTCTACATCACTTTTTTTTATATCTTTTTGTCTCAAAACCATATATCTAGATCCTCTCTCTCTAAAACTCACTCTCTTTGTACATTTTCACATAGATTTAGTGGTTTCTCTACCTATATGCCTTTGTTAAAAAGGTAGAGCACCTCAAGGGCTACATTTTGATCAGAATAGAACTTGGTTTGGTGTCTTTGAAGTTCCTCTATTGCTTCATTGATCTCTAGCTTCAAGGTAGGGACTATCTACACTATTCTATGAGTTTTAATTTGGTTATTTGTTGATATGTAAAGAATATTGGAATTTAGGATGATTTTGAACAAACCTAGGGTTTGAGGGGTTATATTAAAGATGGTTATGGGAGTAGATGCGAGATTGTGTTGTGATAAATTTGTTGATTTTGATATCCGGGATGGGTTTTGGAAGAAAATGTAGTTTTGCGCTAAAATGTCTCAAATAGTTATTTTGTATAAATAAATGAAATTCGTATTAGAAATATGAAATTGGATGAATGTTTATATAAATGGCGGAGTTGGATATGTATTACCTCTCACTTATGGAAATTTGGATAATTTATCTATCTTAAAGATTGTATATCTATTTAAAATATCTGTTTTGGGCTATCGGTGGAAGATAGTTATGATTATTATAAAAATTGCATGAGGATTAGGTGAATTGAAACTAATATCTTATCTGTTGTCATTGAATATGACTATGTTTTTGATACATTGTAAATGTATGATGTTTCGGAGAAGAAAGGGGATGTATTTCATGTTTGGGAGAGGAAAGAGGATGGACTCCATTGAATTAAGTTAGCCTGTGTGTCTGGGGTGAAAGTCCCAAAAACTGTGCATATACAGGGGTGCCGATTCCCGCGAACGAAATATCCGTAAAATGGCAAAATGTAAGTATTTTGTATAATGGTTGTGTTGGTTAGAAACCCACTAAGTTGTATCCTCAATTTGGTTTTCTGAATGAAATGGTGAATGGCTTATGAATTGAGATAAAAATAATGGAAATATAAAGCTTGGCATAGCATGTGTTTGTAAAAGAGTTATAAATGATTTTATCATGGGCATTGGATATGCATATCATACTTATATCTTTGTTAGGATTTATACATTGTGTTAAATTGTTTCTACTGGGCTTTGACTCACCCTGTTTGGGAAAACCTTTTCAGGTATTGATGATATGCCTCCGCCAAGGCAATAGCTTGGGAGCAATCGGGGCTGAAGGCTTCTCTTTTGTGTATTATGTTATTGTTTTGATTCAAGCCAAGGGCTTTACATGTATTGGATTTATATCTATTTTTGTTATAACCTAATATGGTCTTGGAAAGATTTAAGCCTATAGGGCATTTATTTAGTTCAACTCTTTTGTACTATGAACTCTAATGAAATGAAAGAACATTATAGTTTGATTCATATAGTTATTTACATATGGTCTTAGATAGATTTATAACATTTATTTCGGGGCATTACATGCACAATGTAACACTTCCTCTCTAACATTCGTAGAAAAAAATAACAATATTATTGATTGGACATACAATAACATAGTCTTTTGGAGCCATATATAATTGGGCAAATCATACCACAATGGTGTTGGCAAAAAATAATTACAAATAGATGGTAAACATTATAAATTTTACCATTTATTTGTAATAATTTTTTACTAATAATTTATGTGGATTACGAGTTTGTGAATAAGAGACTCAAAAGAAATCAAGGTATTCCCTCATTAGAGGATTTTGAAATAAAGGAAATTTTTGTAGATCTCATACTTTTACAATTTTAGTAGATTAACCTACAAAATATTAACAAGTCTCAGTATTGCTGGACTTAAATACTCTTATGTTATTAAAACATGAGACACATATAAACAAATTGGAGACGGTTATACTATTTGATTTAAAAATTTTAAATCCTGTAATTTCAGTTTTATATATTTATTTTTCAAAAAAATTATATGGGGGCAAAATCCACTTTATTTCCTTAATTTGGGTCATTTGCACTTCACTTCTATTTCAATCATAGGCATGGAGTCCTTTTGTGGTTTTGATTGTTTAATACTTTGCTCTATTTCATTAAAAAAATCGGTCCAAACAAATAAAAAAAGGAAAAATTCTATTTATATACCTTCAATACTCTTAGTACATATGGGTCTCACTTATTTTCATAATTAATAGATCTATAAGATAAAATATTATATCTATACTATTTTTGAAAATTCTCATTTTGATTTGGAAATGAATATACTTCGTAATTATTTTGTTTTTTGGTAATGAATTAATAGGTTTTTTTCATATGAATTCTCTTTGTTTAAATCTTTATTTTGAATTGTAAGACATTGATTGATTTTATTTTTCCATTTTGATGCTATTAATCTAGACCATCTAATCTGAGATAAATGGTATTGATAATGAACTCTTAACCTGTTTTTCCATTGACTTATTCCAGAATTCTGAAGTTTCTTATGTCTTAATTCATAATGAATTATTCCTTGTTTTCCAAAATAATCTTTTATTGAAGTCTTAACAAAAAAAGACGTTCCGTGATATTGAAGAATAGATCTTAACTTGTACAAGTTAAGAACTTGTGTTTGTGATATTTTGTAAAATACATATGCTTGTGACAAGGAGGATATCCTCTATTTTTTTTATTGCAATTTTAACTCACACTTAAGTTACTTCTTAAGACAAATTTCTAAACCCTAATCTCTTAATTCACACCATCATCATCATCATCACCACCAATCCACCAGCCTCCACCAACTTCGGTTGCCATCCTCCACCACCACTATGACAACTTCCTCTCCAGCTACCATCGCAGCGTGATCTCTACCGCTGGCCACCACCATCACTAGCAATCCATACCACCATCACCAATAGAGAGATAGTGGGATCTGAAAAACCCAGATTTAGAAGATAAGAAGAAGAGATTAGGCTATGGTGGCCGTAGAAATCCATGCAACCAGCTTTTCACCTTCGCCTACTGTCTCCGAGCTACCAAAACGACAACTTACCTTTTCGGCTACCATCACAGCCCCCCACCGCCATCGCAACCTATACTGCTGCTATCTACCACTACAACGAGAGAGAGAGAGAGAGAGATCCAACGCTATGGTGTAGGAACTGAGACGGGGTTGACGGACAAGACGAGGATGACAACGGCGATGGGAAGAGGAAGCCTAAAGGGGGAGACAAAAATAATCAAATTTCAAAACAAAAAGATAGTAATGCCCTCTTCTAAATTTTTCATCCAAAACTCTAACTAAAACTAATTATTCACATTATCATAAACATAATCAATAATTAAACTACAAATTAGTTTAGTATTTGACTTTAATTTATGTTTAATTGAATTAGTGTTTTATTAAGTTTGAAACTGGGTGAAAATTTAGAAAAAAATAGAGTATTAGTAGAGGAAAGATAAAGCAAATAAGCGTAGGAAGAAATAGATGGTCATTTTTTTTTTTTTTTTTTTTTTTGATCAGCAAAGAAAAGAGTTTTATTGATGAATTAGAAGGATTACATCAATAAAGAAGGGGAGAGGGGAGACAGAAGTTGGAGAGGAACCAACGACCATCCCACTGAAGAAACAATTCAACCAAGCAACAAGCACACTGCATCAGAAATGACACACCAAGCAAAAACCCCACTGAACACAAGCACACTGCAATAGCAAGCAACCACCCCACTGGAGAAACACTAGCCCACTGAAGACACAATACAGCCAGCAGAAATGTATAGACTGGAAGCTAGCAGAGTAACCAGAAAACAGAACACAAGCACACAATCACATTGCATCACCAGCACACAAGCACACATCATCATCAACTACCACCTCAATCCAACCCAGAACACCACCCCAAAGTACATTTAGAGATAGCAGAGCAGAGCTGTGTGCTTTAGATAGAAATCAGCAGAGAGCAGCAGCAATCAGCAGAGTGAACAATTAGACACCTTACCAGAAGGACATCACCCACACAAACTAGCACCCTTAAATATGTTGACTCACCCATTTGATATTTGCAACGATCTCATGAATGGAGTATGTACATCCCAACACATAATATTTCACCCAAATGGCCACTCTAATTTTTATTGCCTCACACAGATCATCAATATCAGGTTGGGTTCTATTGAAGATGCAGTCATTTCTATATCTCCACAGAGACCACACCACAGAGATGAAAATGGCCCTCCAAACTTGCTTTGCCTTTTTCCTGGACTTCCAGCCCAACCACCAATGCATCAGGTCATCAAACGAGCCTGGAATAGCCTACTGAATTCCCCACCAGACCATGATTTTAGACCAAACATTCCACGAAAAGGGACAGAACAGAAGGAGATGATTGGCAGTTTCCTCTTCAGCTTTACACAGCGCACATTCAGACCCTGTGAGGACTGCTATTCTGCTGAGGAATGAGGAGGTTTTCAGCCTACCCTTCCAAGCTAGCCAGGTAATGAATTGAGCCTTAGGGGGTGCAAAGTTCTTCCACACTAGATCTGTTAAACTATGAAGAGGGCCAAGACTTTGCATACACTAATCGTAGGTATCTCCAACTTTAAACAACCCAGACTGCTGAGCCTTCCAAGTAATGGAGTCCTTTTGACCACTGAGCAGGCAAGGCCCCGATCCCAACATATTTTGCAGCCGAAGCACCTCGTCCGCCTCCCAGCCAAGGAGGGGTCTTCTAAAATTAAAGCACCAATTGTTAGTGTTGTTCCGACAAGCAAACTGTAACTTCAAAGTGATCTCTTTGTCCACAGACAGTTGGTACAACCTAGGGAATTGAGATTTAAGGCTTAGAGATCCCCTCCAAATATCCTCCCAGAATTTCACCCTATTCCCATCACCGATCTTTAGCTCCACATTATCAACAAAGAAGTTATACAACCTAGGATTAGCATGTACCACCGCAAGAATGTCTCTCCAGATAATAGAAGCAGATCCAACTCCATTCAATGAAGGGTACCAACCTCCTCCGGATACACCATATTTGGCACAAATCACTGATTTCCACATGGCGTCCTCTTCCAGGGCATATCTCCACCACCACTTAAGAAGCAAGCATTCATTGGTCAAGAAGAGGTTTCGGATTCCAAGGCCTCCTTGATTCCTAGGTAGCTGCACCTCCTTCCATCTTACCAAATGAATTTTCCTCTGAGTACCATCTCCGCCCCACAGAAACCTAGCTTGGATCTTATCAATCTCTTTAGCCACACACACCGAGATCTTAAAAAGAGACATATAGAATATAGGAAGGGAGGATAAGCCGGACTTGATAAGAGTGACTCTCCCGGCATAAGAGAGAAGCCTACGCTTCCAACCAGATAATTTCTTTTTAATCCTTTCGACCACAGGTTGCCAAACTTGCTTCCTACCAGGGTTGGAACCAAGAGGCAATCCAAGATACTTAATAGGGAGTTTTTGACTAAGGCAATTCAGTTGAGCTGCATATTCTTCCACCAAACCAGCTTCAACTCCCACACCACAAATCATGCTTTTATGGAAATTTATCTTCAACCCCGAGACCACTTCAAAACATCTCAGGATGCGTTTCACAGCCGCAATCTCATCCCGATCAGCCTCACAAAAAATGATAGTGTCATCAGCGAACTGAAGGTGAGATATATTGACCCCCCTCCCGCCCACCACCACACCTTTGATAATCCTCAGATCCTTCGCTCTTGACAGCAAAATATTCAGCCCCTCAGCAACAACATTGAACAAAAAAGATGAAAGAGGATCGCCTTGTCGAAGCCCTTTTTGTGGAAAAAACTCAGCAGATGGTGAACCATTGACCAAAACAGAAATGCAAGCCGATCTTACACATTCTTCCATCCAACGAATCCATCTAGAACCAAACCCAAAGCTGGACAACATTTGTAGCAAACAATTCCAGTTAACCGTATCATACGCTTTCTGGAAATCTAGTTTAAGGATGAGACCCTTCTTCTTTGATTTTTTCCACCAATCCACCACCTCATTTGCTATAAGCAGTCCATCCAGAATATTCCTTCCCCCCCACAAACGCAGACTGAACCTTGTCAATGATACTAGGCAGAACTTGCTTGATTCTATTGGCCAACACTACAGCCAACACTTTGTAGGGAGAGTTAATCAAACTAATGGGGCAATAATCAGTAATCATTTAATGTTTATCATATAGGTTTTTCTTTGAATCTTTCTCAACTAAAAAAATTGGCTATTAAATGAAAGATAGAGAAGTTTTGAAAGTTGTCAATAATCTCATCTCTATTATCGGCGGTTTGCCATCAAGAAAATTTTCAGATCCAGACTTAGATCTGATTATTCGCCAAGATCCAATACTGTTAATGCGTTTTATATTTTAAATGACCATTTTATACGAGAATTTTTATTTTGTAATGTAGAGGTAGGAATTAAGGTACCATAGCTAACAGTTGTGATGATAAATGAACCGTGAAGATGATTGGTAATGTTTATTTGGTAGTGATTGTTTTGATTTCTTTTATTTAATTTTGGTTTATTTTTATTTATTTATTTATTGTGTTGCAATAATGCCTCTTTGTGTAGAGGTTTCCTCTTTTCATGTAGATTTACTTCTCCATGTGCGAAGGTTTATTTTTGTTTATTTGTGGGGACTTATATTCTCCTTGTGTGGAGGTTCTTTTTATCTATTTTGAAATCTATTTTGTACTTTTTTTTTTTTTGGAACTAATCTATTTTATATTCTGATATATTTTATTAAACAACTTATTGCTGGATATCTAATGTAAATCTCGTATTTTCCTAAAATAGAAAATAAAAAAAAAACATGTTAAAAAGAGCTTTGAGGCTAAAAAAAGGAAACAATTACAACCAAAATAAATAAATAAATAAAAACTACTCAAGGCTTAAGCCTTCTAACAAAATAAATCTTACGTTGTCAATTTAAATCCTTATTTATTGATTCTTTTAAAAAAAAATTAAACCATTCACCTACTTTTGTTAAGTAAAACTGATGAAAAAAAAAAGAGACTATTTTAGTTATTGAATTCAATATACATATGTATAAAATATCTAAATTATATTTTTTATTGAGACTAAAATACTCATTTTTTATTTATTTATTTTAGATAACGAAAATAGACAAATAGTTTAGATTAAAAATAAATTAAAATTTTAGTGTTTAATTAATAAGATTCAACACTCTTGATTTATTTAGTTATAAAGTTTAAATTCTAGATTTTTTTAAATTTTTTTGTAATTTCTTAAATTTTTTTTTTTTGAAACCTAACCTAACATAACACTTGCCCATACGATAATAGTCACATTATTTGAGTTTTGAATATTCAATAATGAGTAATGATCTATACACCCAGTGGGGGTCTCACCCCCAGTGAGGTGGCGAGCCCCCACTGGTCCAGACTTTAAAAAAAAAAAAAAAAAAAAAAAACTGTTTTCCGGACCAATCCCCCAGTGACACCTCACTGGGGGTCACCCCCAGCTGGGGGTAGGAATCATTTTGGATTCAATAATACTATCTTATGTAGTGTTATTGGCAAATGAAATATTACAAATAAAATTAAGTAGACAAATGATGGTCCGTATTTTAATGCAAGACTACTCATTCAATGATAGAGTGCGATTTAGCTGCAGTCGCAGAGGTGGTCTAATGTGGCCCTCTGCGGAATTAACAGTCCTGCTAAATACCCCCATCGGGTCGATTCCTAGTGAGGTGGCGGGTCATGATTCATTTTTGTTTTGTTTTTTTTTTTTTTACTTTCCGCCAATCACCCATGCCACGCGTGGTCATTGGGGTCGCCACTGGGTCGCCTGCATTTTCATGAATTAATACCATCACTATTAAAGAGGGAAAATTTTAAGGATCCATATTTAGTGGTGTTTTAAGAAGTTGATAAAAAATTAATTTTTTGATTTATTGATTTTTTTGGTAGTTTTTTTGACAAAAAGTTGGATTCTTTTAAGTAAAAAAGTCGATTTTTTTGACTAAAAAAATTAAAAAGCCAAAAAGTTAGCTTTTTACCAATGCTGCCCAAATGCCCCTATTCATTCAGAATTTTTTTGGGTGGGTAATTGTATAATAAGGATTAAATTTTTATAGTATGCGATTTATGTGTAAAATAAATCTAAATCATAAGATAAAAATTTTAAATAATTTTTAAGTTTTTTGGGTGAATAATAATTTTTTAGTTAATAAAGGTATGTTTATAGTATTACTCATTATGCAATTGTATTTTTTTTTTAGTTTGCATTATGCAATCTATCTATCTATATTATATATTAAGTAAAAGGGGGTTTTTAACCTTAAGCCTTGTGGGAGTTTCAATCTTCCAATCTAAAAGCCTCCGTTTGGTAAGTCTCTCAAAATATAATTCTACCCATTGATTTGAGTGTGTTGTTTGTTTGGAGCTTTCAAATCATAATTCTACACCCATTTCTCAAAACTCAATTTAAAACATAATCATTATTTTTCAAAACTCATAACCAAACATATAATTCAAAACTCTTTTCAAAACTCAATTCAAATCAATATTTTAATTTTTTTTAAATATTTTAAATATTTAAATATTTAAATTTTGTTAAGATTTTAAATATTTTAATATTTAAATATGTTATGATTTTTTAAAATTTTAATTTTTTTGAATATTTTAAAATATTTTAATTTCAAAATATTACGATTTTATTTTTTAAAATTTTAAAATATTTTATAAAAATAATTTCAAACTCTATTTTATAAAAATATTTTAATTTTTTTGTTACGTATTTGGTTACTATTTGAGTGTAGAATTATGAAAGTAGAAAGAAGTTTCGAATTATGTGTTTGGTTATGAGTTTTAAAAATAATTTCTTAATTGAATTTTGTTTTATGTGTTTGGTTACGATTTGAGTGTAAAGTTTTTTTAAATTTAAAATATTAACATTTTAAATTATTTAAAATTTTTGAACATTTAAATTATTTAAATTTTAACGATTTAAATTTTTTGAATATTTATTTAAATTTTTTACTTATTAAATATTTTAAATTATTTAAATATTTATGATTTAAATTTTTTGAATATTTATTTCGAAAAAAAATTATTTCCTTTGTAGTATTTTCAATTAAAAAAATGATTAATGTTATTCTCTGTTAATAATAATTTTTTTTAATTGAATTTTAAAAAGAATTTGGTTTTGAGTGTTGATCAGAATTTTCAATAGTGTGAAAGTAGTGTATTCTGTTATGAGTTATAATAATCTGAATTAAGTTTTGAAAACTTTTTTCAATAATCAAACAAATTTTCTTATTTCATATGTCAAATCAAACTTTCAAAACTTAATTTCACACTCAATTCAAAACTTAATTCAACACTCTATTCAAAAATCATAACCAAACAAATTTTCTACACTCAAATCATAATTCCACAACTTATAAACTCAAAATACAACTCATACTCTCAAATTACATTTACAAAACTCTACCAAACACAACATAAATTTCCTGATTTTTTTATTTAAAAAAAAAAAATCTTAGTATTTATTAACTTCTCCCAACTTCCAAGTTTTACCCTCATAATAACACTTTAATACATTAAGAACATCTAATCTCCCAATCTAAATTTCTTGATTTTTTTTATTTTTAAAAAAAAATCTTAACATTTATTAACTTCTCCCAACTCCTAAGTCTTACAATCATAATAACACTTTAATGCATTAAGAACAAGTATAAAAAAAATTCTTTGAAATCTAACACATGAATTCTTTGAAAAGTTCCAACACATATGATTATTATTCCTCATAATAACACTTTCTTGAAAAGTCCAATATATATGATTATTATTAAAATATTAAACTTTAATATAATATATAATAAAAAAAAAATTTAATTTATTGAAAAATCCAACACATATGATTATTATCAAAATATTAAATTTTAATATAATATAAAAAAGGGAAAATAAATAAGACATTTAAAAATCACAATTCACATATATAGATAATTGTAAATATAATAAAATAGGAGGGCATTCATGTCTACACGTTTTTTTATAAGATCTCCTCCATTATAATAACATAAAAAGGAAAAAAAAATGAGACATTTAAAAAAAAAAATCACAATTCACATATATATACATATATATATATATCCTATATATTAAGCAAAATGGAGTTTTTAACCCTAAGTCCTGTGGGAGCTTCAATTTCCCAATCTAAATTTCCTGATTTGTTGATTTAAAAAAAGAAAATCTTAGCATTTATTAACTTCTCCCAACTCTCAAGTTTTACCCTCATAATAACACTTTAATGCATTAAGAACATCTAATCTCCCAATCTAAATTTTCTGATTTTTTTATTTTTTTAAAAAAAATCTTAGCATTTATAAACTTCTCTCAACTCCCAAGTCTTACCATCATAACAACACTTTAATGTATTAAGAACAAGTATAAAAAAAATTCTTTGAAATCCAATACATGAATTTTTTGAAAAGTCCCAACACATATGATTATTATCCCCCATAATAACACTTTCTTGAAAAGTCCAATACATATGATTATTATCAAAATATTAAACTTTAATATAATATATAATAAAAAAAGACATTTAATTCATTGAAAAATCCAACACATATGATTATTATCAAAATATTAAACTTTAATATAATATAAAAAAAGAAAAAAAGAAGACATTTAAAAAAAAACATTTAAAAATCACAATTCACATATATAGAATACAATAAAATTTATGTACAATAAAATAGGAGGGCATTCATGTCTACACGTTTTTTTATAAGATCTCCTCCATTATAATAAGATAGCACTTTATTTCTCTCATTTTATATAATATATCCATACTATATATTAAGCAAAAGGAGATTTTTAACCCCAAGGTCTGTGTCAGAATTTTCTAAATTTTTTATTTAAAAAAAAAAATTTAGCATTTATTGATTTGGTCAAAATCCTCTTATCAGCAATTATTAACTTTTTTTCAATCCACATGTCTTTCCACATGCCTACATCTATTGATTTGGTCAAAATTCCCTGATCAACATTTAAAATCCCCTCATACAAATAATTATAGATACAATCTGTATATAGTTACTGCAGTATTATTTTTAACTTTTCTCATATACTATGGTTAGTGATAAGATTGTTAAATTATTTTTATAAAAAATCTTAAAAAATATAATTTATATATTAAAAAAAATCTAAAAAAAATCTAAATATTTATAATTACAGGTGATAGGCTAGTTCTATTTAACGGAACGAAAAAAGAGGTCTTTGACTTTTCTGTTCCCCTTCCAATGAGAAGTTATTCTATGGTTCTGAAATTCCACATCAACATTGAGCTTGACCAATGAGAATAATACATGAGAAAAAAAAATCACAAAATATGGAGTATTTTAAAAAAAAATTTCAATAACTGTCACATTATTTAAAATTTTATTGATTGGACACACCACATTATATTTGGCTTATTCACTAATTTCTCCTCTATTAAATAATTTCTCATTTTGAATATCTTTCATGTTTCAACTTCCTTCTACTCCTCTAACACCTCTGTCGTAGTCTCTCTCTTAGCTATTATCTTAATTGGTAGAACATTTCTCCAATCCAAAATCTAGACTGGCAGACACTATTTGAGACTTTGGTCTTATTTCGATGATTCGAACTGTTTATTTTGTTAGTCGTTTCATATATTTCATCCACAAAAAAAAAAAAAAAAAAAAAGTCGATTCGATAGCTATAACTTGTTCAATTTATTGCGTTTCTCATCAAAAAAATGTGTGATTTATTTTTTAAAAACACAATTGTTAAACTATATTTTATGAAAGCAAAATGAGCCATACACCCAGCTGGGGGTCACCCCCAGTGAGGTGGCAGTGCATTATTGGTTAAAAAAAAATTGTTTTTTTTTTTTTTTTTTTTTTTTTTAAGTTTGAACCAGTGGGGGGGCCACACCTCACTGAGTGCGACCCTTAATCGGGTGTAGCAAGCACTGCTCTTTATGAAAATCAAATCAAATTTTAAAATGCATATAAATTAGATGTAGGTAAAAAAAATTTTTAAAAATGAAAGAAAATCATTAAAGATAAAAAGATAGCAAAAAAAAAAAAAACCCTCAATTGTAGTTTTTAAAAACTAAACTGAACAGATGATAATATCATTTTGAACATTCCATTCGAGATGTTATATGTAAGCTGCATGTCAAATTTTAATCTATTTAAGTGACAAATTTCTAATAAATTTTTTAAATTGATATAAATTTATAATTTAAAACGACAAGTATATCATTTTTTAGTTGTTGGGACAAACTTATATTGTGTCAAGAGGAGGTAAAGTGATAAATGACAATAATGGAGGGAGATAAACGGTAAGTTATTGTAGAAATAAATAAGAAACAACTAAAAAAAATAAAATAATAAATAATAAATAGTCGACAACTAAGAGTAGAAGAGTGGTTGAGTTCGAAAAGGAGTGTAATTAATGACAGCAGACATGAGTGGTTGTGGTTGAGTTCGAAAAGGACAGTAATTAATGCTATTAGAGACAAATACACTGAACTGCGTCAATGACAGCAGCAACTACACTTACATGACTTCAGTCAAATTGCACCACCCAAGTGGATCTTGTACGGGGGCGAAATATCCACGTCGCTCCGTACGTCTTGAACGTCGAGCTTCTTCTAACGGCGTCTGACTCTGCAAAACAAGGACGGTGAGCTGCCCGGCGGTGGTGTGCCGGAAAAACCCTCCGACGCTCAAGTCAGTTCAGTGAGCAAGAAGATGATGATCAGAGAGAGAGCTTGTGAGAGAGAATTTTTCATACCAGAAACGTTCGCCCTCCCTTCTCTATGTCTAGGGAGATTATCTACCTGCCCTTCCTCGACAGTGGCGGTTTCGCCTCACCACCTTACACGTAAAGGTTTTGTCCTCCTCCGACATGCAGAATCGCTTAACGGTATTGAGGCGTCGTGGAGCAGACGCCTCTCCTTCACACCATTGGCCCGGTGGCACCTTAACCGAGGTACCATGACCGCCAAACACTTGTGGAAAATCGCCATCACACAACCGTGCTACATTCCGCCGGCTTGTAACTTGATCCGGCGAGAACTCAATCAAAAGCCGAGCTATCCTAGACCGGTTGATTGTGATTGACCGGTTGCGAGGCATGCCACCTCCAACCGCTTTCATCTCCAATCTGGCATGCATCCTCGTAACCTTGCATCTCGAACTTCGCCGACCTAGTGGACCTCGCCGCCCCAAGAGGTTGGGTTGACCGTCGACCGGACAAGGCGGTGCTCGCCGTCGCTAGCCCAATTAGCTCGGCGTCGCGTTGTCCTCGCCGCATTAACAGATGGAAATCTCCCCACATTGCCCCTTAAACCCATCCGAGCAATCGTGATTGGGTTTACCTTAGACCGAGCTATGATCGAGTAGCTCTCGCCAGCCGAGCTACCTTATGCAACTTTGTCACCGCAATGATTGAATCGGTACACCATCGCCGCCGAGCAATCCCAATTGGCGGTGACTATCGTCCCATCAAAAGTCGACCGCCAGGCCACGCGTCATCGCCCATTGGTTCGTGTTCAACATCAATAAACCCTACTCGAGGCCCAAAACCCTTCACCTTTCTTTCTTCTCGATCTTCCAAAAACCCAACCTCTCTTCTTCGGAGCTCCCTCCTCCATTTTTCTGCTGCAATCGTGCTTCCGAGGTCCTCTCTTGCTTCCTGGTAAGTCCTCCTCTCCCATTGCATTTTTCTTCACTTTTCCATGTCTTTCAATCTTGTTCTTCATTTCCCGTACCATTGTGCTTGACATTTTTTCGCTTTGAGGGTTGTTATTCCCTTGTTTAGATGCTTTACACCCTAGGGAGATGGAAACGAAGGGAGGAGGGGGCCCTCGTGCCCCCATTTTCCCTTAGGTAGATGAATGGGCTAAGAACTTAGGAAGAACACGGTGAATTCTGGGCAAAACCGAGCAAAACGTTCATTTAGATCCAACTTGAGGGTTTAAACCGGACTTTGCTGGTCACAACCGAAAGATCGGTGATAGGTTTGCCCTGCTAATCGACCAAATCGGCCAAGTCCTTGAACTGGGCTCGACCGAGCAAAAATCTCATTTAGAATCCAACCGTCAAACCTCCTATATCGAGTAGAAACCCAAAAGAGGAAGGCTAAATCCGCCTCCGATGGGCCGAGGTAGGAGGCCACCAAACACCTAGAGCCTATTAGAGCCATTTCCAATGCAAGCCGCAATATATGCCGTGCTAACCCTTATCCCTTTTTTTCAAGCTCAAAGACCGAGCAATCATACCAACATTTTTGACCGAGATACCGTAAAGTGCACATAGCCAAGATAATGGGAAAATACCGGTTTAGGGTTAGCTGCAATAGCGTAATTCGAGAAGCATACAACATCCCGAGACGTAGTCTTAGAGCTCAAGAAGGAGAAACTCCATGGGGCGATTTAGATCGGTGCCCCTTTACCGTGGTGTCAATAATAGAGGCGGATTGCTTCCCCAACCCTCGATCTGCAATTTTGAGGCGGCTTTGCCCCACCCAGTTTCCAACAACACATATAAGATAATAAATGGCGTCACGGTCTCGATCTCGGCCTCGCGGAAATTTTTCACCAGTACAGCCTCAGTTCCAATAAGGGTGGGTTTTGCTACTACCTTAAAGTGAAGAAGGGCCGAGCAAAACTCATCGAGGGCAACCCGGACAAAGAGTCCAACGACGATGACTTTTGTGGGTGTCCACCTAGAGGCACCCATACCGGCAGATTAGGAAAATTTCGGTAGAGCAGTAAGGAGCCCATTTCTTTCTTCTCTCAATTGCTCTTTATTGCACCGGTCTAAGACTTGACTCTTTTTGTAGGAATTTGGCCACCAAACCAAGAAGCAATCCGAGTGTTAGATACCGCCGAGGAGAGGAATCACCAGATTTGCTCAACAATCGTACAATTATCAAGCACGTCACCGATTTCTGCGAGCCAACACCCGAGCCAGATCCAAATTTGGACTCGTCCCAACCACCGCCGAGCAAGAAATGGCCAAAATCGAGCCATTAAGTCAATGATCAGAAGGCGAGTCCCCAACGCCGGAGGATCTTCAACTCACAAACAGAAGAAGAAGCAGAGGAGGAGGGGTCGAGCCTTGTGGATGAGGAATCCACCGAAATGCGAGCAACAACTTAAACCAAAGGCAAGGCCTCGAGTTCACCTACAAAGGCCGAGCCCGAGACAAGGATATCTCCTCGGTTTCAACCTCGACCAGGATTGATCTTGCCCGTGACATGAAGAAGTATGATGAGTCGACCGACTGAAGGTCCTCCGGGAATCCATCGTAAATTCAATGCTTTTTCTCGAACTTTGCTTTGAGATATTGATAATCGGTTCTATTTTGCAAGAACTACCTCGCGCGAATGGCTTCTCTTCGCCAAAGCCTTCGTGGACGCCATCACCGAAAACAAGGTGTTCAAGGCCGAGGTAGAAAGGTTAAAGGCCGAGCAGATGGTTGTCCAAGAGAAGAAGAAGGCCGAGAAGAAGGCTCGCCGAGCTTCGAAGCCGAGGGACGCCAACAAGGACGCCATGGACAAAGCGGTGGACGAGGCGGAGGACGATTTGAAAGGACCTATGAGCGGACATCTTTTCCGAAAGAAAGTTGGCCTTGGCCAGATTCTCAAATGTTCATCAACCCGCCGCCTATATCCCGCTACTCCCTTCTTGCCGAGGCACTAAGGAGGCCGAGGAAGAGGAGAAATCACCGAGCAACTCCACCAAGCATCCCAAAATGCCAAGATGAAGTGGATGTCGTCTCGGCGAGGGCTCGACGAAGAGGTCAAGAAATCAGCCAACGGTGGAAACCTCGATTTGGATTGATGATTTTGCTTTTGTACCTTTTACTTTTCCTTTTTGTTATGTAACCGCAATGCCCCTCCTTATGTAATGACTTTCCTTTATCAATGAAATTACAATCTTTTTGCTCGTACATCTCTTGTTTTTGTTCGCTTCTTCGTGTTTGAATGTCTTGTTCCAAACTTTGTTTTCAACTTCTTGATCAAACAACATGTCTTCAAGTAACCCTGCACCTTTCGTAGACATTTAGGAACCGCCGAGCAAAATCCGCTCTTTCAAGCTAGATCTATCGGGCCGAGCAAAAACTTGCACGTCATTTGTAGTTTGTTCAATTTGCTAGCACTTCTTTTCAAAAGACACTAACATTGCCATTCCCACCAGCAAAATCAGCATACCATGTTATATCAAAGTCCGCTCGGCTACTACATTGGTCAATTCACCAATGTGCTAGATAAATCAATTGGCAATTCGCCAATGCTTCACCAGTTGGTTATGCCACCAACACTCAAAACCAATTGTTCCATGCGCAGTGTTTCCATTCCGAGGAATACGTCAATTTTTGCCCTCGCATATCTTACCATACAGGAAGTAATACAAAGAAAAAAGCAACAATGTAACACCGCAACAACAATACGACTAGCTTTCATTACATAAATTTTGCAAAGGCAATTTTTTACATGTAGTGCCAAAGGTCTAAGAAAGCTAAACAAGAGCAAGTAGCTAAACGAAAGCAAATTACATCTTAAAAGTAAAAGACCTTAAGGTTGGCAAATCTTCCAGATGGTATGCCCCTTGCCCGCTAGGCCAACCACCTTGTATGGTCCTTCCCAATTTGCGCCAAGCTTTCTTCACCAGGATCACCGTGTTGCCAAGCACCTTCCTCAGACCCAATCCCCAATTTTGAACAACCGGGTTCATCGCCTTGTTGTATTTTTTTGGAGAGTTCCTGCCGATAAGCCGCCAGTGAATTAGCGACGCTTCTTTCTTTCTTCAGGTCTAATTCTAATGCCACAACTTCATTGTTCGATTCAGCCGAAACTCTGCGGATGGTCGGCATGCCAATTTCCGATAACCCATGCCATAGGCTAAGGCGAAGGCGATCTCCTATGCCCATAACACGTTAGGGAGCTCTTCAACCCATTTACCCTTAGCTTTCAAGCCGCTTCTTCAATCCATCCAGATGGTCTTGTTGGAGGCCTCACTTGACCATTTGATTGGGGATAGGCAGAACTCGATCTTCAACTCTCGCAAAACCCGCGAAAGAGTTTCCCATCGAATTGAGTACCATTGTCTGAGATTAAGGCTCTGGGAATGCCAAAGCGTGTGATCACATTCTTCCAGACAAATTTCTTCACATCCTTCTCCTTGATAGTTGCTAGTGGCTCGGCCTCCACCCACCTGGTGAAATAGGCGATGAAAAACTTGCGATTGAGCGTCCAACAATGTCCAATCCCCAAAGCGCGACCGGCCAAGGACTAGTGAGTGAGAGCGTGGATCTGGTGAGCAAATTTCTGACATTTCTCACATCTGCGAACATATTTCTGCGCGTCCGCCTGCATGCATGGCCACCAATAGCCCTGCGAGATTGCTCGGTATGCCAGAGATCTGCCCCCTGTATGGCTGCCGCAAATGCCCTCATGAATTTCATAGAGGAAGGCTTCCACCTTAGAGGGGTGGACACACTTCAAATATGGCCCCGTGAAAGATTTTTTGTACAAGGCGCCGGAAGGTGAGAGCCAAAACCGCTCTGACTTTGCTCGGATCTTGTGGGCCGCCTTCTTTTCTTCTGGCAAAGTTCGATCTTTCAAAAAGGCGATGATGGGGTCCATCCAGGAGGGTCCCAAGTCGCAGAGTACCTCACCGCCTCTACTTCCTCGATGCTTGGAGAATTCAATCATCAAGGGATTGGGAAAGGTTATGCGTCTCGAGCGAGACCACCAATTCATCAGCTATTTCCTTCTGATCTGCTCGACTCGATCGCAGAGAACTTCTTGATCTCTTCTGACCAACGCTGATACTTGGCCATTCTATCATCCTTGGCCTCATACTCCTCGAGACTGATTGACCACTAGCTTGGAATCACGAACACCATAAGAGGACCTTCATTCTCAAAGCGCTTCTCAACCGAGAGCCTCATACTCGTTGTTGGAAGAATTGCTTGCTCTATGATGAGTCCATCCGTGAAGTTAGCACGACTAACGAAGAGTTTCCACATTTCGCCAATGAACAACTTCCAACAATCGGAGGGATTCGTGAACTTCTCAAATCAAAATCCTGTTCAATCTGCTCTTTCCTTATCTGGTTGTTCTCACCTCCCATCGACAACCTTAGATTGACCGTTGTGTTTTGCTCGCCTCGAGCGAGCTAACACTTGTTGCCAAAACCATGGGTTGTGCTAAACCATCAACCAAATCAACCGCAAACCGGGTGTGTTCCCGGCAAATTCCGCCACAAAATCAGTGCTTGTGCCTTTATCAACTTGATGTCACCACTTTAGGATTCTCCCCGTGAAGTCCGCCTTCTCAAAAAGCACCTTGAGTGGAAATTCGTCAATACAACTATTGTATGGGCATGGAAATAATGTGCTAGCTTTCTTGATGCCATCATCGCCAACGCCAACTTCTCTAAGGGAGGTACCTAGTCTTGCTTACATAGAAGATTGGTAGGTCGATGCCTTCAAAGACGAACCAACACCGCTCACCGTGTTCAAATAAAGGAGCAACTCTTCGGAGTGACGGAAAGGTAAACCTTCAAGTCGGTCGCACTCATCATCCAGAATTTGGACTTCAAGGTCTTGAAGAAGGGGATCCGAAGACCCACGATGAATCTATTCCGCCATCCCGAAGATGTTGCACGCCTTTCGTGGAGTTAGGGCGCCCAATTCTTGTATGGCTTTAATTTGCGATGGGTCGGCCTCAATTCCCAAACCCAGAACTTCCGGTGCCAACCCAAAGGCGATTTGGAGGCGTTGTGATGCTTGAGTATGGCGAACATCTCGCTAGGTCGGCAAGATGTTGAGGCTTCTCTTTACTCTTTATCACCATATCGCCTATGTAGGCTTCCATAGTGCGCCCAAGAGAGGAGCGAACATTTTCGCCACCATCCATGACCTTGTAGCAAGATAAGCCTCTGGGTGGTAAAGACGTTATCTCTTGTACATGGCAACTGATGATAGCCGCGATATGCATCCAGAAGCTAAACCTCCGATGGCTTAAGTCCACCAACCGTCGATTCGAGGAGAGGAAGCTATCTTTGGGCATTGTAATCCACGCAGACTCGCCATTTCCCATTTTTCTTTGGAACCACCAGATAGAAATCCACCGGGTAGTGCACTTCTTCTATCGCAAGTTCTTTACCTCTTCGCCACCACCTCTGGTGCAAGGCGCGTGTCCTTTGAATAACCGCATCGGGAAGACATTCAACCGGTGGCAAATGAAATTTGGGTCGACGCCAGTATATCGTAAGGCCCACGCAAAGCCTCCAAGTTAGAGACCAAGAAGTTGACATATTCTCGACCGCTTGGACAATGATGACCCCAAAAGGAAGAACTTAGTTGGATCATTCTCATCGACAAGACTTCTAACAGATCTACAACTGATTTTTCCTCAGCATTCCTTACAACATCTTCAAGGACCTCCTTGCCCTCGGACCCTCGATCATCTGGACAAACCCTTTGGCCATTACTTGGTCTCCCCAAACTTCTTCTATTTGCCCATTTGAAAAACGCATGACTTGGTGGAAGGTTATGGCGTGCAACCAACCCGCCAAAATTAGGTTGTAAGTTGAACCTTGAGCACCGAACTCCACTTGCTTTACGTAGAATGATCTTCCCAATCGGCCACTCGAATTGAAGCCGACCAAAGGGGCGAAGTCTTTGTCTTCCAACTTCATCAATGCGTCATAATACATGATTTAACTTCCCAGTCGATTAGAATTCTTCGATTTCAAAGTCTTTGGGTCACCACTAGGGCATCGGATCCTTTCTAAATCTTTAAAATGTGAGGATGTCTTTCTCTTGGTCTTCCCTTCTTCACAGAGCACTTCCTCATGTGTTCAAATTTTTGATCATCCCCTTAGCTCGCAGACTTCGATGATGCCATGGATGACATTGATCAGGGCCTCTACCATTCCGTTTGGTTGGTTTGACCATCAATATGAGATGTCCGCCGCCACCAACTCCTCCGGATGTTGTTTGAGCGGCAAACAATCCTCTGCCCTCGTTCTTCATGGAAGGTGCAACGGTACTTGGGGTTAAAGCCGGACAAAGGGCTGATCTCGCTTAGAATGCGGTAGATGGGGATTTTGAAGACCGTAGTGATCCCTTCAATTTTCTCTTAGCATCTTTTGTTTCCATTATTTTGGCCGATCTTTTGATCGGTCATTAGGGCGGTTTTCCTAATGAACCTTTTATCCTTCACGGTCATTATCCTCTTCTGATGTGTTCGTTGATCCATCAAGGATTCCATGGTGGTCGGCCGATGCATGGTAAGTGAGTCTGAGAATTTCGTTGTAGGTCTCCCAATACTTTGCATTGTATGCCGAGCTTCCGACTCCATCTTGATGCCTAAGAGATGGTCTACCTCCTTCCTCAATAAACCATTTCAGCCCAACTCTCCGAACATGAGACACATCAAGGCACCATTACTTGAATGGCTCACGAGTGAACTTTGGTGGTGGAATCCGGTACTCTCGATCTCGGTGACAATGGAGTGGTGAAAGTCTCGCCACTCCTTGTCCACTATCACCTTGGGTCGCATCGCCACCTCTTCGAACACTCAATCTCCAACACGGAAGAGGCCGAGTATTAATCTCCAACCCCATAGTTCTGGTGATTGAGATTGAATGGGTTCTCCTGAGGTTGCCTCTCCAAGAACACCCTTCCTCACTTGACGCTCAGAGCTCCATCTCGCCGCCATCCTCTGAATGAGGGCTTCTTGATCTTTGAGTTTGTGCCTCACGGATTCAACTCCTCCCACGCAAGTTTCGCCATGGCTTGAACATTGGGAGGCCGTCTCTCCTGACAAACTCCGGTGTTGCACCATCGAATCTCTTCATTGTTGGCCAAAGCTCGAAGAACAAGGGTTGATCAAAGAGTTCAATATCTTGAACGTCGAGCTTAAACAAGGAAAAACCCTCCGACGCCAAGTAGCAAGAAGATGATGATCGAGAGAGAGCTTGTGAGAGAATTTTTCATACCTCCCTTCTCTATGTCTAGAGATTATGTAAAGGTTTTGTCCTCCCTCGACACATCTCTCCTTCACACCATTGGCCCGGTGGCAGTACCATGACCGGCCAAACACTTGTGGGCCATCACACAATACATTCCGCCGCTTGTAACTTGGATCCGGCGAGAACTCAATTGATTGTGATTGACTTCATCTCCAATCTACCTAGTGGACCTCAGAGGTTATGGAAATCTATCTCAATAATAATAATTAGAGATAAGTTATGTGAGCATAAAAATCAAGTTATGTGAAGCCATTTAGCAGATCAGAACTAGACAGAGAGAAATGGGTATCCAATACAGAATTCCTTTTTCTTTTTCTTTTCTTTCATTCCAATTCCTCTTGTTTGTCTTATTCACTATTCCATCATAAAGCGCAGGAAGAAATAGATGGTCATTTAGGGTTCGTTTGGTTTTATTTTTTGAAAAAATTTTGAAAAATTTTCTCTACAAATAAGTTTTCAAAAGTAATCAAACCAAACAAATTTTTCTAAAAAAATTTCCCAAAACTTGTGAACCAAACAAGTTTTTCAAACAAATCTTTCTCACACATATCAAATCAATCACTTTTTCCAAAACTCTCTCTCAAAATCATTTTCCAAAACATCTTTTGAAAAAAACCAAACCAAACATATTTTCGTACTTTTTATCTCTAAAACACATCTCTCAAACACAAATCAAACATAAATATTTATCATATAGGTTTTTCTTTGAATCTTTCTCAACTAAAAAAATTGGCTATTAATTGAAAGATAGAGGAGTTTTGAAAGTTGTCAATAATCTCATCTCTATCATCGGTGGTTTGCCATCAAGAAAATTTTCAGATCCAGACTTAGATCTGATTATTTACCAAGATCCAATACTGTTAACGCGTTTTATATTTTAAATAATCATTTTATACCAGAATTTTTATTTTGTAATATAGAGGCAGGAATTAAGGTACCATAACTAACAGTTGTGATGATAAATGAACCGTGAAGATGATTGGTAATGTTTGTTTGGTAGTGATTGTTTTGATTTCTTTTATTTTATTTTGGTTTATTTTTATTTATTTATTTATTGTGTTGCAATAATGCCTCTTTGTGTAGAGGTTTCCTCTTTTCATGTAGATTTACTTCTCCATGTGCGAGGGTTTATTTTTGTTTATTTGTGGGGACTTATATTCTTTTCTTTTTATCCATTTTGAAATCTATTTTGTACTCTTTTTTTTTTTGAACTAAGAGCATCTCCAACGATAATAGGCATTTTACCTATCTAAATATTACTATAAATTATATATTTCATTTTGCCTATCAACTATTTCATGTTTCTACTCCAACCATGCTCTTTATTTTACCTATTCATCTAAATACTATTAATTTTATAAAATGCCACATCAGCAACAAAGATGGAGGGAAATGATCCTAATGATTAAATACATTTTGCCTAACCTTGAAGGCTAGCTACATGTAGCTAGTGAATGTGAGTTGAGCTAAAATGCCTAATCATATGCCTAGTGCATTGGAGTTGAAAAAAATGAGTTATACTAGGCATTTTGACTAACAAGCATGATATACCTAGTGGGTTGGAGTTGCTCTAATCTATTTTATACTCTGATAAATTTTATTAAACAACTTATTGCTGGATATATAATGTAAATCTCGTATTTTCCTAAAATAGAAAATAAAAAAAAACCTTGTTAAAAGGAGCTTTGAAGCTAAAAAAAGGAAACAATTACAACCAAAATAAATAAATAAATAAAAACTACTCAAGGCTTAAGCCTTCTAACAAAATAAATCTTACGTTGTCAATTTAAATCCTTATTTATTGATTCTTTTAAAAAAATTTAAACCATTCACCTACTTTTGTTAAGTAAAACTGATGAAAAAAAAAAGAGAGACTATTTTAGTTATTGAATTCAATATATATATATGTATAAAATATCTAAATTATATTTTTTATGGAGACTAAAATACTCATTTTTTTTTATTGATTTTAGATAACGAAAATAGACAAATAATTTAGATTAAAAATAAATTAAAATTTTAGTGTTTAATTAATAAGATTCAACACTCTTGATTTATTTAGTTATAAAGTTTAGATCCTAGATTTTTTTTTTTATTTTTTTTTTAATTTCTTATTATTTTTTTTTTTTTTGAAACCTAACCTAACATAACACTTGCCCATACGATAATAGTTGCATTATTTGAATTTTGAATATTCAATAATACTATCTTATGTAGTGTCATTGACAAATGAAATAGAAAAAATTACCCATAAATCCTATATGGAGGAAAGTTAAACCATTTGGTTCTAAGAGTTTTCTTGTACATCAATTAGTCCTATTTTTACATCAGAACATCACCATCAAAACAACATCAATATTCAAAAGAATCAGATCGGGAAGTTCTTTTTGTTTCGGCAGTTAAAGATCAAACATCACAACCAAACAACATCGTCATCAAAAACATCCAACTTGCTAGAGAGTCCACAGAAAGAAAATTGAAGTCTAGATCCAAAAATCTGAAGATTTTTGTTTCAAACTTGTATTTTCTACACTTGATTGCAGAAACTAGAGAAACCAAAGACATCACAGAGAAGAGTGATACCTATGGATTTGGCCTCATCTTGATTGAATTACTCACCGGAAAAGGTCCTTCTGACACTGAAATTGGCAGCACGCATGAGACCATCGTCGAATGGGCGCGTTACTGCTACTCCGATTGTCATCTTGACACGTGGGTTGATCCAACGATCAAGGAACACGGATCAAATAACCATAACGAGATCGTGGAGATCCTGAATCTGGCTCTTCACTGCACCGCCAGCGATCCGATGGCTAGACCATGTGCAAGTGATGTTGTCAAAACCCTAGAGTCTGTTATCAGACCAAGTTCTTGTGTTCTAGGCCTCAAGTGTTCTTCTACCATCTAGTGTTTTTTGTTTTTTTGTTTTTTTGTTTTTTTTTTTGGTTAATTCGTTCTCTGTTTGTCGCTGCCAAACAAATCTCCCACAAACATCAATTATTGTGATGTTAGATTAATTAATCTATGTTTGAATCTGATGTTTAAAGGAATTTGATGTTTTAATGATGATTTGATGATTTTTTTAAAAAAATGAATCTGATGTTTGAAACACCCACAAACATTAAAAACATCGGATGTTTGATGATGTTTTGTTAATGTTTAATGTTGTTGATGTTTTTGATGATGTTTTGTTGATGTTTGATGTTGTTGGTTTTTGTTGATGTTTGATGATTTTTTTTAGTGATGTTGGTGATGTAGTTGATGATGTTTGATTTTGTTTTGATGATGATGTTTGATGTTGTTTTGATAATGATGTTATGATATTTGATGTTGTTTTGATGATGATGATGTTGTTTTGACGATGATGATGTTTGATGTTTAATGGTCATTAACATTGGGATAGGACCTAACAATTCATAAGAAAATTCATAAGACCAAATGAGTTATAAAATACAAATTTAAAATTTATTGGTGCATCCCCCAATGAAATATTACAAATAAAATTAAGTAGACAAATAATGGTCCGTATTTTAATGCAAGACTACTCATTCAGTGGTAGAGTGCGATTTAGCTGCAGTCGCAGAGGTGGTCTAATGTGGCCCTCTACGGAACTAATACCATCACCATTAAAGAGAAAAAATTTTAAGGATTCATATTTAGTGGTATTTTGGGAAGTTAGTAAAAAATTAATTTTTTGATTTATTGATTTTTTTGGTGGCTTTTTGACAAAAAGTTAGATTCTTTTAGGTAAAAAAAAACTGACTTTTTTGGCTTAAAAAATTAAAAATCCAAAAAGTCGGCTTTTTATCAATGTTGCCAAAATGCCCCTATTCATTCAGAATTTTTTTGGATGGGTAATTGTATAATAAGGATTAAATTTTTATAGTATGCGATTTATGTGTAAAATAAATCTAAATCACAAGATAAAAATTTTAAATAATTTTTAAGTTTTTTGGGTGAATAATAATTTTTTAGTTAATAAAGGGGTGTTTATAGTATTACTCATTATGCAATTGTAATTTTTTTTTTTAGGTCAAGTTTGGCTAAACTAAAAAGTGCACTTATTTCATCTTTTTATTATTTTTGGGTCACATCAATCAACATCTTCTCTCTATTTTTTCTACACATAATACAAGAAAAGTCAAAAAGTATATTTATTTAGTTTTCATTATGCAATTCTATTTAACGGAACGAAAAAAGAGGTCTTTGACTTTTCTGTTCCCCTTCCAATGAGAAGTTATTCTATGGTTCTGAAATTCCACATCAGCATTGAGCTTGAAAAATGAGAATAATACATGAGAAAAAAATTCACAAAATATGGAGTATTTTAAAAAAAAAATTCAATAACTGTCACATTATTTAAAATTTTATTGATTGGACACACCACATTATATTTGGCTTATTCAATAATTTCTCCTCTATTGAATAATTTCTCATCTTGAATATCTTTCATGTTCCAACTTCCTTCCACTCCTCTAACACCTCTGTCGTAGTCTCTCTCTTAGCTATTATCTTAATTGGTAGAACATTTCTCCAATCCAAAATCTAGACTGACAGACACTATTTGAGACTTTGGTCTTATTTCTATGATTCGAACTGTTTATTTTGTTAGTCGTTTCATATATTTCATCCACAAAAAAAAAAAAAAAGTCGATCCGATAACTATAACTTGTTCAATTTATTGTGTTTCTCATCAAAAAAAAATGTGTAATGTATTTTTTAAAAACACAATTGTTAAACTATATTTTATGAAAATCAAATCAAATTTTAAAATTCATATAAATTAGATGTAGGTAAAAAAATTTTAAAAAAATAAAAGAAAATCATTAAAGATAAAAAGATAGAAAAAAAAAAACCCTCAATTATAGTTTTTAAAAAGGGTACTTACGTATAGGTCCTATTAACTAGACTTATTACCTACAGGTCCTAACTAATAAATTTAACACTATAAAAATAAGAAATTGATAAATTTATCACTATAAATTTATTCATAAAAATAAAGAGACTGATAAATTTATCACTATAAATTTATTCATAAAAATAAAGAGACTGATAAATTTATCTTTATCACTTAATAAATTTATCAATAGAACTTAATGGGTAATAAGTCTCAAAAGTAGAACCTATTGGTAGTTTAATCTTTTAAAAACTAAACCGAACAGATGATAATATCATTTTGAACATTCCATTCGAGATGTCATGTGTAAGCTGCATGTCAAATTTTAATCTATCTAAGTGACAAATTTCTAATAAATTTTTTAAATTGATATAAATTTATAATTTAAAACGACAAGTATATCATTTTTTAGTTGTTGGTATATATTGTGTCAAGAGGAGATAAAGTAATAAATGACAATAATGGAGGGAGATAAATGGTAAGTTATTGTAGAAATAAATAAGAAACAACTAAAAAAATAAAAAAATATATAAATAAAATAATAAATAATAAATAGTCGAAAACTAAAACTAAAAGTAGAAGAGTCGTTGAGTTCGAAAAGTAGTGTAATTAATGATAGCAGACATGAGTGGTTGTGGTTGAGTTTGAAAAGGAGAGTAATTAATGCTATTAGAGACAAATACACTGAACTGCGTCCATGACAGCAGCAACTACACTTACGTGACTTCAGTCAAATTGCACCACCCAAGTGGATCTCAATAATAATAATTGGAGATAAGTTATGTGAGCATAAAAATCAAGTTATGTGAAGCCATTTAGCAGATCAGAACTAGACAGAGAGAAATGGGTATCCAATACAGAATTCCTTTCTCTTTTCTTTCATTCCCATTCCTCTTGTTTGTCTTATTCACTATTCCATCATAAAGCGCAGGAAGAAATAAATGGTCATTTAATGTTTATCATATAGGTTTTTCTTTGACTCTTTCTCAATTAAAAAAATTGGCTATTAATTGGAAGATAGAGAAGTTTTGAAAGTTGTCAATAACCTCATCTCTATCATCGGTGGTTTGGCATAAAGAAAATTTTCAGACCCAGACTTATATCTGATTATTCACCAACATTTAATATTGTTAACGCGTTTTATATTTTAAATAATCATTTTATACTAGAATTTTATTTTGTAATATAGAGGCAGAAATTAAGGTACCACAACTAACAGTTGTAATGATAAATGAACCGTGAAGATGATTGGTAATATTTGTTTGGTAGTAATTGTTTTGATTTCTTTTATTTTATTTTGGTTTATTTATATTTATTTATTTATTGTGTTGCAATAATGTCTCTTTGTGTAGAGGTTTCCTCTTTTCATGTAGATTTTCTTCTCCATGTGCAAGGGTTTATTTTTGTTTATTTGTGGGGACTCATATTCTCCTTATGTGGAGGTTCTTTTTATCCATTTTGAAATCCATTTTGTACTCTTTTTTCTTTTTTTGAACTAATTTGTTTTATACTCTGATATATTTTATTAAACAACTTATTGCTGGATATGTAATGTAAATCTCATATTTTCCTAAAATAGAAAATAAAAAAAAACCTTGTTAAAAGGAGCTTTGAGGCTAAAAAAGGAAACAATTACAACCACAATAAATAAATAAATAAATAAAAACTACTCAAGGCTTAAGCCTTTTGACAAAATAAATCTTACGTTGTCAATTTAAATCCTTATTTATTGATTCTTTTAAAAAAAAATTTAAACCATTCACCTACTTTTGTTAAGTAAAACTGATGAAAAAAAGAGAGAGACTATTTTAGTTATTGAATTCAATATACATATGTATAAAATATATAAATTATATTTTTTATTGAGACTAAAATACTAATTTTTTTTATTGATTTTAGATAACGAAAATAGACAAATAATTTAGATTAAAAATAAATTAAAACTTTAGTGTTTAATTAATAAGATTCAACACTCTTGATTTATTTAGTTATAAAGTTTAAATCCTAGATTTTTTTTTTATTTTTTTGTAATTTCTTAAATTTTTTTTTTTTTGAAACCTAGCCTAACATAACACTTGCCCATTCGATAATAGTTGCATTATTTGAATTTTGAATATTCAATAATACTATCTTATGTAGTGTCATTGACAAATGAAATATTACAAATAAAATTAAGTAGACAAATAATGGTCCGTATTTTAATGCAAGACTACTCATTCAATGGTAGAGTGCGATTTAGCTGCAATCGCAGAGGTGGTCTAATGTGGCCCTCTGCGGAACTAATACCATCACCGTTAAAGAGGAAAAATTTTAAGGATCCACATTTAGTGGTGTTTTTAGAAATTAGTAAAAAATTAATTTTTTGATTTGTTGATTTTTTTGGTGGTTTTTTGACAAAAAGTTAGATTCTTTTAAGTAAAAAAACTGACTTTTTTGGTTAAAAAAATTAAAAAGCCAAAAAGTTGGCTTTTTATCAATGTTGCCAAAATGCCCCTATTCATTCAGAATTTTTTTGGGTGTGTAATTGTATAATAAGGATTAAATTTTTATAGTATGCGATTTATGTGTAAAATAAATCTAAATCACAAGATAAAAATTTTAAATAATTTTTAAGTTTTTTGGGTGAATAATAATTTTTTAGTTAATAAAGGGGTGTTTATAGTATTGCTCATTATGCAATTGTATTTTTTTTTTTTAGTTTGCATTATGCAATTCTATTTAACGGAAAGAAAAAAGAGGTATTTGACTTCTCTGTTCCCCTTCCAATGAGAAGTTATTCTATGGTTCTGAAATTCCACATCAGCATTGAGCTTGACCAATGAGAATAATACATGAGAAAAAAAATTCACAAAATATGGAGTATTTAAATTTTTTTTCAATAACTGTCACATTATTTAAAATTTTATTGATTGGACACACCACATTATATCTGGCTTATTCAATAATTTCTCCTCTATTGAATAATTTCTCATCTTGAATATCTTTCATGTTCCAACTTCCTCCCACTCCTCTAACACCTCTGTCGTAGTCTCTCTCTTTGCTATTATCTTAATTGGTAGAATATTTCTCCAATCCAAAATCTAGACTGGCAGACATTATTTGAGACTTTGGTCTTATTTCGATGATTCGAATTGTTTATTTTGTTAGTCATTTCATATATTTCATCCACAAAAAAAAAAATAGTCGATTCGATAACTATAACTTGTTCAATTTATTGCGTTTCTCAGCAAAAAAAAAATGTGATTTATTTTTTAAAAACACAATTGTTAAACTATATTTTATGAAAATCAAATCAAATTTTAAAATGCATATAAATTAGATGTAGGTAAAAAAATTTTAAAAAAATAAAAGAAAATCATTAAAGATAAAAAGATACAAAAAAAAAAAAACCCCCTCAATTATAGTTTTTAAAAACTAAACCGAACAGATGATAATATCATTTTGAACATTCCATTCGAGATGTCATGTGTAAGCTGCATGTCAAATTTTAATCTAAGATTTTTTAAATTGATATAAATTAATAATTTACAGCGACAAGTACATCATTTTTTAGTTGTTGGGATAAATTTATATTGTGTCAAGAAGAGGTAAAGTGATAAATGACAATAATGGAGGGAGATAAATGGTTAGTTATTGTAGAAATAAATAAGAAACAACCAAAAAAATAAAAATAAATAAAAATAAAATAATAAATAATAAATAATCGAAAACTAAAACTAAAAGTAGAAGAGTGGTTGAGTTCGAAAAGGAGTGTAATTAATGATAGCAGACATGAGTGGTTGTGGTTAAGTTCGAAAAAGAGAGTAATTAATGCTATTAGAGACAAATACACTGAACTGCGTCAATGACAGCAGCAACTACCACCCAAGTGACTACGTGACTTCAGTCAATGACCGCAGCAACTTACGTGACTTATTCACTATTGACAGCAGCAACTTACGTGACTTCAGTCAATGACAGCAGCAACTTCAGTCAAATTGCACCACCCAAGTGGATCTCAATAATAATTAGAGATAAGTTATGTGAGCATAAAAATCAAGTTATGTGAAGCCATTTAGCAGATCAGAACTAGACAGAGAGAAATGGGTATCCAATACAGAATTCCTTTTTCTTTTTCTTTTCTTTCATTCCCATTCCTCTTGTTTGTCTTATTCACTATTCCATCACAACACTGCACTCCAACTGATACTTTAACACAATCACAACCAATCTCAGCAGGACAAACTCTCATCTCCCATGGTCAAACCTTTGAGTTAGGTTTCTTCATTCCAAGCAATTCCAGTAAGCAATATGTTGGGATTTGGCACAAGAACGTACCAATACATGATCGAAAAGTCGTATGGGTGGCAAACAGAGAGAATCCACTTACAGTTACAGCAACAGACTCTGCCTCTTCAAGTCTAACAATTGGTAAAGATGGAAATCTGAGACTACTTGATGCCATGAACAACACTGTCAGGTTGACAAATGTTTCTCCTGTCCATTCCAACAACTCAATTGCAGTGCTTTCAGACACGGGAGACCTTACTCTTAAAGATAGTGTCTCTGGATTGATCTTGTGGGAGAGCTTTAACTATCCTTATGACACTTTTTTACCGGGAATGACGCTAGGAATGAACACCGAAACAGGAGAGAAACGCTTCTTATCTTCCTGGCTGACCGAAGATGACCCATCTCCTGGAAAGTTTGTTTGCGGGCTTTCAAAGGAGAAACCACCGCAGATTTTCATTTGGAATGGTTCCAAGCCATACTGGAGAGGTGGTCCATGGGACGGATCGAAGTTTATAGGGATACCGGAGAATTTGTACAGCTACGGCGATGGATTTAGCCTCACTCACGATAATCAGCAGGGAAGTGTGAATGCGACATGGCACGTTTCCAACACCTCTAGTGTCCACTTTCTGTTCTTAGCACCAAATGGATCTTTGAAGATAATGTACATGGATGAAACAGTCAAGAACCCAAGTGTTACTTGGATGACACCGCTCAATCGATGTGATGTTTATGGGGTTTGTGGACCTTTTGGAGTTTGCAATAAGAATATGTATCCAAATTGTGAGTGCTTGAAAGGGTTTGTACCAAACTCAATTGAGGATTGGAAGAAAGGAAATTGGGCAGGTGGTTGTGTGAGGAAAACTGATTTGCTATGCCAAAAGAACACTAGCAGCTTAGCATCATCAGGAAAGGCTCAAAATGATGAATTTTGGAAGTTGAGAAGTATGAAGCTGCCGGATCATTTTGAATATTTGCACAACGAGGATTCCTCAGGTTGCCAACAATGGTGCTTGAATAATTGTTCTTGTGTGGCATATGCATATGTGTGGGGAATTAATTGTATGGTTTGGACTGGAGGGCTCATGGATGTTCAGCAGTTTTCACTTGCCGGGGACGACCTCAACCTTCGCCTTTCGTATTCAGAGCTGGGTAAAGTTAATTTATTTGAGCCTTAATATCTTAGGATTAGCAATATCATTTTTACTTCGTAACTTGTTTTTCATTATCTTTTTCTTTTTTTCTTTTTTTTCTTTTTTTTTCAGCAAAAGATAAGAAAAATAATGAAAAATTCATCATCAGCTTTACAACAATTTCTGGGGTTGTCCTCTTGGGTGCGTTCATGTATGGTTTGCACAGGTGGAGAGCAAATCAAAGAGGTAAGAAAGCTACATTATTGAATTCTAACAAGCGACTATTATTATTATTATTAACATATTTCAAATTTGAGAAATCTAAATGATTTTCAGTTCTGTGGTTCAATTTTTGTACATCAGTAAACAAAGAAAACAGGAGAAAGGACTTTGAAATGGCTGATTCAATGAACACTTCAGAGCTACCAATTATTGGCTTTGATAAATTATTAGCCGCTACCGATAACTTCAGCACAACAAACAAACTTGGGGAAGGAGGATTTGGACCTGTTTATAAGGTAATTATGTTCTTAAATATATGAATTAAGTTGACATTTATCTGATGTACTAACTAATAAAAATGGTGGACTATAGGGAAAGTTAGAAGATGGGCAGCTAGTGGCAGTGAAAAGACTTTCGAGGCATTCAGGACAAGGTGTGGAAGAGTTCAAGAATGAGATCATATTGATATCCAAACTGCAGCACAGGAATCTTGTTAGGCTCTTGGGTTGCTGCATTGAAGGGGAAGAGAAGCTTTTGGTTTATGAGTACATGACAAACAAAAGCTTGGACACTTTTCTCTTTGGTTGGTTTATAGTCTCATCTTTCCTCCTGTAAATTGTTCATAGCATTGAATATTGTTACTACAATTATGTCTAGCACTCCGGAAAGAAATTTTTGAACTTGTTTTCTTCTTGTTCATGCTTTAGATGCAACGAAAAGGGTGAAGCTTGATTGGGCTAAACGCTTCCATATTATTCAGGGTATTGCTAGAGGGCTTCTTTATCTCCATCGGGATTCTTGTTTAAGGATTATTCACAGAGATTTAAAGGCTAGCAATATTCTCTTAGATGATGACATGAATTCGAAAATTTCAGACTTTGGGATAGCGCGAACTTTCCAAGTGACACAAGAACTGGCAAATACTCACAGAGTGGTGGGAACATTGTAAGGATCCTTTCTTTCCTTCAATAGATTTTGCTCACTTTTGCTGACTATTTTCTCTGCTGATGCAATTATGTATTGATATGGAACATTTTATGTTTGAAATACAACAAATAAAAGTATAATGGAAATAGCCACTAGTAAGGATCACAACAGGCTCACCACTTTAAAAATAAGCTTAAAATTTATCTTTGATTAGGATGGAGACTAGAGTTACAAATGAGGCTAAGTAGTTTTCATTTCGGTACATAAATTTTATTTTTGTTTATCATTTAGTGAAATGACTGAATATATATTGAGGACATATAAGTGATTCAATAAATAAGTTTGTCTCCTTTCTTTTTTTAATTTTTAATTTCTTTTAGAATAGTTATATTATACTTATTGACTGGAAGTCCTAAAATTTTGGGTAAGCATAAATGTAATAATTTCTAATCAAATGCAGCGGATACATGTCTCCCGAGTATGCAATGGGAGGGCTATTTTCAGAGAAATCGGATGTCTATAGCTTTGGTGTTTTGCTATTAGAGATGGTCAGTGGCAAGAGGAATACTTGTTTCCATTATCATGAAAAATATTTGAACCTCCTTGGTTATGTAAGTGCACTAATTTCACCTTTACATGCTTTCATATATTGTTAGTCACCACCATTATATGTGGTTCTACTAATTCATATATGGACATATGTGGAACTATTCTAGGCATGGAAATTGTGCAATGAAAGCCGGGCATCAGACTTAGTAGATGAGGTAGTGATTGATTCATGTTCTTGGTCTGAAGTAATGAGATGCATACGTATTAGCCTTCTTTGTGTTCAAGACCACGCTGCGGATAGGCCAACAATGTCTGTTGTGGTTCTCATGCTAAGTAATGAAATAGATCTTCCACATCCAAAACAACCTACATTCACTATTCAAAGCTTGTCAGATGTCGATCTTCGGTCACAATCCAATAAAATATCTTCCGACAGTAAGGCATCTCTACCAATTATTGAGGGGCGATAACCAATTAACAAATTATATATATGTCGCACAACATATTTTGATATATTTGTATAATGACAACAGTAAATATAGCAAGTATAATAATATAACTATGTAACATAGTCGATTTTTTGTTTTGGTTATTTGTCGTTCATAAAGTTTGGTGTTATAGTGTACTTGACTATGCAAGATGGAAAGCAAGATCAAGCTATGTAAGTATTTCTATCTATGTATAAATTTTGATATATATATATATATGTGTGTGTGTATGATGTGCTTATTGTTATAAAATAAAAATAAAAATTTTGTCAAAGTTTTTAATTGTATATCCTTTGTATTTTATATCTTCATAATTATTTGTTTCATTTATAGTTGTTGTAAAACCTATATGCTTAGTGTATGTCAAAGCTCATATACTCATTAAGATCTTTTGACTATTAGCCATAATTAAGTCTTTAAGATCATAAAGAGAGGTTTTAGGCACCAGATAATACACCAGGAAGGTCTTAGGTACCAACAATGTAACGCCCTCAAAATAATAACATTAAACACATCAATAATGACATGCATTGACATAAGAAATAAATCCTTCCCATTCATCAGAGTTGTTCATTACAAAAATGACACATGTTAATAACAAAAGCAAATGCCCTACGGGCTTACAGCTTTCCAAGTTAACACTTGGTTATAAAAAGAGAGTACTAACTCATATACACATTAAGCCCTTGGCTTGAATTTACATGTATTACATCAAAAGAAAACAAAAACAACAAAAGTCTGTCTGCCTCTAGCCTCCCAAGCTATGACATTGGAGGTGGCATGCTACCTGCACCTGAAAATGATATCCCATAAAGGGTGAGCCACAGTCCAGTAGGAATACACTAAACCAGCTATGAACAATGACTAAAAGATTACCAGTTGATAGATGGTCAACACAGATACATCCACTTATCACATTTTGGTTTCATGACATTTAAGTCCATGTGACATTTCATTTCCCATTTCCTTTTCAACCTTGAGTTTGAAAACACGGCTCAGAACCTGACCAATTAACTTAATGAGGTTTAGATTTATCTTTAAAACACTTTCGAAATCCATGATGGATACACATTGTAGTGCTGTATCGATAACATATAAAATCATTTCCACATATCTCAAATGATACACATAGTAGTGATGTATTAATGAAACAAAACGCTTCCATACGTTTCAAATAATACACATTGCAGTGCTGTATTAATGAAACAAAACACTTCTATTTCGCAGCCTGATTCACATTGTAGTGCTGTATCACTGTCACACAAAATCCGGTTTAGAGATACAGCCCCTTTCTTCCAATAAACCGTGGAGTACAGCCCCTTTCTCCTCCCACACAAACAATGTATATAAACAGTTATCATATACAATCAATCAATACATAAAGTTAATGTATTATTCCAATCGCTATATTCAATAGCACGTTCAACTGATTAGTTTTAGTTTGCCTAATCATCATGCAATGTCTACAACAATGAAGACTATCCTCCACCGATGGCCCAAAGTAGTTATTTCTAAACAGAAAATAAATGCATCAAATGGATATATGTAATCAACATTTCAACTTGGTGAGCAATAATTAAATTCGACTACACCCTTTAATTCCATACATCTTAAATTTCACTTTCTCAAGTCAATTCTTCATTTCTCCAAATTAATTATACCAATTAATTTAACTATGTAATTAGGACATTTCCCCTAATTAACATAAAAACCCTAAGGTTCCATTTTCTTCAATAGATCATTATTAATCTCATCTCCTTCTATGCCAAACATGCATATAGATTTATATAAACAAAACCCCAACTTTTGTAAAATTACACAAAAGCCCCAAACTTCCACAAAATTACCAAACCAACCCCCAACATATCAAAGTGCCAAAATTCAAAGACAAAGCTCATGAGAAGGAGTAGGATATCCCTACCTCGAAGTTTGAGCTCAGACGGGGAAGAGACCAAAACCAAAATGCTCCAAACTCCAAACTTTTCAGATCAAAACGACGCCCTCGACGATCAACACCACTTTTACAAAGGCTGAAGGAAAAGAGAACACTCTAAGTAGATCAAACCCTAGAGAGAACGGAGTTTCTAGAGAGAGGAGCTCTCAAAATATCTTTTCAGAAAGTAAGAGAGAGAGAGTGAATGCAAAAAGTGATTCAAAACTGCCAAACTGCCTAGCTGCTATCTGATATACGACAGATCCGCTCGAGCGGAAAACACAAAGCTCGAGCGTCAAGAACAAAAATCTGGGTCCGCTTGAGCGCAAGAAGGCCCGTTCGAGCGCCAAGACACAAGAGTGAAACATATCCGCTCGAGCACGAAAAACCGCCCGCCGAAAGCGATTATCCCATCCCGAACTTTCACCAAAATGTACTACCCGCCGAAAGCAACCCGCCGAAAGCGTAGAAATCACACCTGCAGAAGTTTTGCAGGGACACAAAAAACTAGAAGGGTGTAAACCCCGCTCGAACGCAGGAAGACCCGCTCGAGCAGAACGACCAAAAACTGGGCCACAAGAAATTAGCCCAAGGCTCGACCCACCTACTCGAAACATGCCCAACACATCCTAAAACTCAAATACAAGGTACGAAATGATGCAAACAAGATATAAGTAACCACCAACGTCCACGGAGACAAGTTCGGATCACTGTACACAAGGGGTAAAACCCGGGATCGCTATAACCTCCCCCCCTTAAAGAATTTCATCCCCGAAATTAAGCACAAGTTTTTCTCCGTTTTCAACAGCATTACAACACCATGTTAAACAACCCGACCCATTACCGGTCAATCTCATCCCTTAATAAGAGGCATCTCACAGTATATATATGACAATATGCACTATCAACATGCATTTCTCTTCCATTTCAATAATTTCATATCATAACTAATGTTCATGATACCTTTCCAATTCTACAATACTCAACACATGCAATGTTATATCAACTTTCATTTTGAGGCAAGTTTCAAAATACTTCCATTAAATCAAAACATAAACCATGTTTTACAACTTAAGATATTTTCAATACTCATAAGGTTCAACAATTTAGCAAAATATACAATACATGCTCAAACATCCACAAATAGATTCGGATATTTTTCTCGGACCTCCAACTCACGTTCCCAAGTGACTTCCTCCACTTCGTGATATTTCAACAAGACTTTCACTAGGGGAATGGTCTTGCCTCGCAAGACTTGCTCCCGGCTATCCAAGACTCGAACCGGTCTCTCCTCATACGAGGCATCCTCATCAACCTCTAAGTCGGTCCAATCCAATACATGTGACGGATCCGGCTCATACTTCCGAAGCATACTAACATGAAACACATCATGAACTCCGGACAACTGCAGCGGCAAAGCTAAACGATAGGCAACCTCGCCAATCCTCTCAAGGATCTCAAAAGGGCCAATAAACCGAGGGGACAACTTCCCACTCTTCCCAAACCTCATCAATCCCCGCCTAGGTGATATCCTCAGAAAGACGTGATCACCCACCTCGAACACCAAAGGTCTCCTCCTACGGTCAGCATAAGATTTCTGACGACTTTGGGCTGTAACAAGCCTCCTATGGATAAGCTCAACTTTCTCCGTCGTCTCCCTCACTAACTCCGGGCCCAACAAAGGTGCATCACCCACCTCGGCCCCAACAAACTGGAGACCAACACGGTCGGCCATACAAGGCCTCAAACGATGCCATACCGATGCTAGACTGGTAACTATTGTTGTAGGCAAACTCCACCAAAGGCAAGTGCCTCTCCCAGGTCCCACTAAAATCAAGGACACAACCCCGAAGCATATCCTTAAGGATCTGAATAGTACGCCGATCGTCTGTCGGCCGAGGATGGTAAGCCGTACTGAAGGTCAACTTAGTACCCAAGGCACTCTGCAAACTCTGCCACAACCTAGCAGTAAAACGAGGGTCTCTATCTGAGACGATCGTCACTGGGACCCCGTGCAACCTCACTATGTCCCGAATATACAAGTCGGCAAAATGATCTACCGAATCTCTCACGCGCATAGGAATGAAGTGCGCCGACTTAGTCAATCGGTCTACAACCACCCAAATGGCATCACTACCCCGCTGAGTTCTCGAAAGACCTACAACGAAGTCCATAGTGACATGCTCCCACTTCCACTCGGCAATAGGCAAGGGTTGTAACAAACCCGCTGGCCTCTGATGCTCGGCCTTTACTTGCTGACAAGTAAGGCACTTGGACACAAACACCGCCACATCTTTCTTCATACCCCGCCACCAAAACTAGCGGCCCAAATCCCGATACATCTTAGTGCCTCCCAGATGCACCGCAAGACGCGAATAATGAAACTCTCGGAGTACTTCCTCTCGGCAAGACTCCTAAGACAAACAGTCTCGCCTCAGATCTCACACTCTGGTCGGGATACACAGTCAAACCCTTCTCCACCTTCCCACTGGAGATCTTCTCTCGGAGGGATTCTACCTCAAGGTCATCTCTCTGCGCCTCTAACACTCTAGTCACAAGTGTAGGCTACGCAACAACAGAAATAAGGCCGCAACCTCAACGGATTCGCCCAGAAGCAAATCAAACTTGCCAAGTGCCCCCAACATCTCCCATTCCTGGATGGCTATACAAGCTACATCACTAATGGATTTTCTACTAAGGGCATCGTCCACAACGTTGGCCTTTCTCGGTTGATAGTGCAACTCAAAATCGTAGTCCTCAATGAACTCCATCCACATTTTTTGCCTCAGATTTAAGTCTTTCTGTGTAAACAGATACTTCAAACTCTTATGATCCGAGTTGTAACGCCCTCAATTTTCATGCCCAAATGGTGATACACTAATCATGGCTCCTTAAAATAAAACTGATAACAAATCCTTATACTTGCATTACATGATGTAAATAGTTTTCATACGATAATACAATTAATCCAACAACCATTAATTAAACAACACATACCCCCAAGGGTTTACAAGTTCCAAGGCCTTAGCCTGGTTTCACAAAACGGTTATTCAAACCCACACATATAAAGCCCTTGGCTTACAATCAGAGTCACAGCAAACGAGCACACCATGCTCTCTTCACATACTTCCACACCCTCAGTTAGGCGGGATCACTACATCATTTCCTGCACAAAAATCCCATAGGGTGAGCATAAAGCCCAGTAGGAAAATCCTTCACAAAGTATATACATTTTATACAAGTCTCAAAAAGTGGATGCATATGCCATGCCATGCTCTTTTGAAAATAAGAACACACCTTCATTTATTCAAAAACCATCATGCTCAATGATGCCATGCAATTTCAACTGTTCCACATTTATCAATTTTTGTTCAAGGGGCGGTAAATACAACTCTGGTAATCCCTAGGTCAGTGTCTGCAAGTAGACTATACAAGTACTACCAATTTGTCATTTTTACCAGTATCATCTGGAGGGCTCGACACCCATTCTTTGTCATTTTTACCAGTCACAAGGTGGAAGGCTCGACACCCATTCCGTCATTTTTACCAACAAGTCGAAGGCTCTAGACCTATTCCGTCATTTTTTACTACAAGTCGGAAGGCTCGACACCCATTCCGTCATTTTTACCAGTCACAAGCCGGAAGGCTCGACACCCATTCCACACTACCTGTCAAGACTTACCACCGTATTTACCCAAAAACCATTTCATGAAAACTCATTTCTCAACATTCTCTTCTCAATGCAAAATTTTCAAATCAATTTCCATAAACTCTTCATTATCAAATGAATTGATATGCCAATGCCATGATTAAAAATGTAATGCAATGTTTCTTCCACTTTCAATACTCCCACAATATTCCCATTGTGATCAAAACTCTCATTTTAATGCAATTTCACAAGATGAATAAATACTATTATTTCAATTCATCAAAGGAATAACATAATTCCTACATTTCAAATAATCTTAACAATTTAGTCATCTCAAGACCATATTAATACTTTTAAACAACAATTCCCAAAACTTCAACAATTCCCATATTTCATGAAAGCATCATTTATATGTAAATAAATAAACAATTTTCAAACATCATTTATTTTGGCACACAAAATAATCATAACAACATATTCCAAAGATTTTCAACATCTTTCTTAAAATTTCCAATTTCTAGGTTTTCTTACCAAAACCCTTTATTTTCAAATATTTGAGAAGATCTCACTAAAACATCTTTCTTTCATCAACATAGTTCAAAAGCTCCCAAATTCTATCTCAAAGGATCAAATAGTAAACCCATTTTCGAAATCACTCTTTTTCTTGAATCACAATTTATTTTCAAAACTAATCAAAGGATAATTTCAAAAATCAACTAGATCTTGCAAAAATATATATATAACTCAAAGAAAATCCCTCCCTGAAGTTTGACGAGGAGGCATGCAAAACTCCAAAGCACTACAATTTACGACTCCAACAGAAATTTGTAGCAGCCACGCACGTGGGGTCCACTTCAATTACCAAATCTAACGACCTATATAACATAATCTCACAACAGAGATATATGGGTCAAATACCACCTATGCAAACAAGGCCCACCACTACAATTATAAATATATATATATATAATATACTTGGCAATCACCTGCCAAAAAAAAATAGAGTTTGAACCTTTACCTATTTTTTGGCCTCAAGAACATGGGTCAGAAGTTCACTACTAGTGCTCCTACCAATTATTCCACAAAAAGGGCTGAAAACACACTGCCCTTAACTCACAAGTCCAAATAAGCAGATGGTGGACATGCCAATCCATGAGTGCAAGGTATACATGTCTATATTGAAAGTCTCATGGTGATACTTAAACACTGCATAAATCCCCACGATTCCAGCAAGAAGAGCGATGAAATGCAATATAAGATGAATTAGTTTCTGTGCCTTTCTTGTTCCTGGGACTGTCTTGTATGCCATGATAGTGAATGTTTGTAAGTAGGCTCAGGCTTCATCTGTCTCACATCATTCCACAGAACTTCCATGTCCAAACCAGAACGAATAACAAATTGATCTCTACCCTTCTCATCAGTAAGCCATTGTTGCAGATTTTCTATTGGTGCATATGGCTTCATTTCAGGAGGGGCCCATTCATCAGGAACTTTCATAAACTTTTCAATGTCATCAAACATGCTTACAGCAAGTATATGTGACCTGTCCAACTTGTAATTGAGAGTCTTCTCCCTAGCGAGTAATTCCCGAACACAATCCAATGAACCCCCACGAACTGCAAAATGAAGTGGTATAATCCCAGGGAAACCATATCCCATAGTAGATGCACAAACAAGAGCCCTACTGTCTAACAACATATGAACGCACTCCGGCCATCCTTGTTGGGCTGCCAAGTGCGATTGGGTTGCTCCATTTTTGTCTCTTATATTCACAAACCTTGCAAATTCCCGATTTTGAAACACCCAACCAGAGATTTCACCAGCCTTTTCCATAGCAGATCTCCATCTCCGGACCTTGTGCTCTCCAAACCTCCTCTCGAGACTTTTAAAGTCTTATTCAAACGGTCCTTTCTGTCTTCGAACGTTCGATGGATCAACAAGGTAGAAAACAGGAAGAATAAGCCTCTCGCACTCGCAGATCTTCGCTAGCTCTTCGAGACACCATCGTGAGTCAGCGTATCTGGAAGAGATGATCGCAATCGCAGCAGCAGAGTCTTCGATGGCGTCGAGAAGGCTCTGAGCGATCTCGTCCCCCCTGAGTCAACCCGTCGTTGTCTCGGAAGACTCGGACACCTTGTCTCTCAAACTCGCTGTAGAGTCGGTCTGTGAAGCCGGCGCGAGTGTCTTCTCCTCTGAAGCTCAGGAACACGCCCTACTACCTCGGCTGCACCACCTGTTCTCGACCCATTACCTCTTTCCCTGCTCGCCTCTCTCACTGCAAGAAATCTTGCATATGTAAACTCGGTTTTGTTTTGATCGACTGAAAGAGTACACGACACAAATGTTTATCTTCTTTGCTTCTGAGTCATCACTGTGGTCACTTTCTCTTTTTTTTTTTTTTTTTGATTCTTTTCTTATCAACCAACAGTGCAATGACTCTCACTCTCTCTCTCTCTTTTGCATAATGCGCACCCACCCCACATCTTTTTCTTTCTCTTCTTTTATTTAAATATTCCACCGAAAGAATGATGAAGGACACTCATGCTATTGTTCCCTTTTATTTATTTTTATTTATTTTTATTTTTTTTGGTCATTACAACCTGCCATCCTTAAAGAAATTTCGTCCTCGAAATTAACTCAGGTGATGTAATACATTCTACCGTCACCCACAAACTCACTCAAGCACTTGTCAATGCACCAACAAAATTTTTCGACTACTACATGAGTCTCTACGAGTCACACTGGTTACGAACCAAACCATTACTTTTGCACCACAATTGGTTATAAAAACCCTTACTAGTATAAATCATTAAGTGATCCTTCTGTCCACGTCAATAACCCACAGCAACAAAATAGGATCTAATACCTTAAGTATAATAAAATGACTCCCCAAAATACCAAGACGCCATACCTTATTGACGATAACCCAACTTCAATGAACTATCTCCATCTCCTGATGCACAATGCATCCAAAGGCCAAAATAACTATCACTACTCCGAGACCTTAACAAAATGAAATGACAACTCTTCAAAAGTCCTAACCACCAACTCAAATAGTGGCCATCAACCGTCACAAAATAGACGATACCTTACCAACACTGTTCTACATCACACTAATATTATGATAACCCACGAGGTCGACTACAAATTTTTGCATATGCCGTTACCACGATAGAATATTCCGTTAGCAGACGTCATCGCGCGTAAGCAAAACACGTAAAATGGAAAAAAAAAAATACGAATGCAGGGATACGGGGTTTCAAACCCCTGACTTCAAGCTCAGACCACAGCCTAAACCACTAAGTTAAACCACTGAGCCAAGCTATTCTTGTGATCCGATATTCAAACATAATATATATATATATATATATATGTATGAGACACATATACATCAAAACAAAACAAAATAGAAGAAATACTCGTTGCGGGGTTCGAACCATTAACCTCAGGCTCAACCTCTCCATCCTTAGACGCCAAACCAGACCACTCCTCCAAGTCACTCTTGTGACACGATTAGTCAAATAAATGTATATAACACATAAATATACAATATATATACATATATGTATACAACTTTCCCGCTTTTCTCTCTTCCTTCGAAATCTGCGTCTGCCACGCGGTTTGCTTTTACGTCGGTTGGCCGACAAAAGTCGACTTCATCGATTACTGCCCGCCTCGACTCTCTCTCCATCTTGTCTTCTTCTCTTTTGTATTATTCTGATTCGGAATTCTCCCTCTTCTACTTATTCCCTCATTTCTCATTCGTCTTCATCACTCTCTTCCATCTCCCTCTTCATCACTCTCTTTTGTTTCCTCTTCCTCATCGAGAGAAAAGAGAGACTGAACGGAGGAAAAAAAAAATTGTCTCAAAACTCAGTCTGTCCTCTGTTATTTTTTTTCTGACTCTCCTTTCTTGCTCTTTACATCTCTCACCACACATGGCCTCATCTCGCCCCCTCACTCTCTTTCCGGACCTCAATGATCAGAGCTCCCCTGGACCAAGTGTCCCTACTCCTCCCCTTCCTAACCTTCCTGGACCGAGTGGCCCTGTTCCCATTCTTCCTAACCTTCCTGGACCGAGTGCCCCTGTTCCCATTCTCCCTAGCTTTCCTATGATATCAGTTGAGCAAATCATGGCTGCTCAATCTGATATTGAGGCCAACTACTTCACACTAAGCTCTTGCATGGAAACCGTGACTGTGGTTACCACATTATCTCATCGGTTACAGAATAGAACCATTGAAGTACAAAAGCTAAACTCCCAACTTTCTCTGCTCCAGAGCATGTACAAAGATGTGCGAGTAGAGATTTGCGCCCTAAAGGCAGAGAACAAAGAGTTGAAGCAAAAAACCACCGTCATGACCCGACTCGGAGCACCTTCGTACCTCACCTTTGACAACCAGCAGGGAGTCATATCCCTCGGCGGTCCTGCACATACTGAGGCAGAGCCTTCAAAGGTCAACCAAATAGGAGTCAAATCCCGCGGTCTGACGCATCTTGAGTGAACCTTCAAAAGTCTCTCGAAGCGACAAAAAAAGAAAGGGCTCGGCGGGAGAGTCGAGTAAGTAAAATCAGCATGAGGTTGTTATCCAAAACAAGATCCCATTTTTTTTCTTTTTGTTGTTGTTGTTGTTGTTGTTGTCTCTGTAATCGGGGATGTCATCCCCTGACTTCAATAAAATCAGCCTTGCTCTTTTTTTTTTTTTTTTACACAACTAAGGCATAACTAGCATAATACTTTGAGCTCGAAAGCAATTTCGTTCGACTAAATTTGAGAATGATTAAATCTTGAACTCGAAACTGAACATTGATTCCATACAGACCAGAATCAAAATCATGGCTTAACAAGGAAAAAGAATTTAAACAATCCAAACATACCAATGGCAAAACGAAGGATCAATATAAGGATCCACCACTCTTACTCCACAGATACTAAACAATCTCTATTTCTATTACATGAATCACACCATCACGACACACACCAATGTTAACCCAAAACCCGATACTAACGAGCTGACTAATCAACTCAATAACCTCCACCCTCAGTAGTCCACACACTGATGTGTCACTCAAACCACTAACCCCAGATACGGAGTTCCCTACGCAAACTCCAAATTTTGGAATCGCACCGAATCTCCTCAAATTAAACCGCATCAATACTGCGTCTAAGGGAATCACCATTTCCCTCCCCATGGCTACATAGCAAGCCTGCTCATCTCCTCGACCGAAGACAGACATGATCAACCTCAATCACAACAATCCAATCACGAAGGACAATTTTGACCAACGCTATTCTCGTTACTCTAAAACACAAACACTCACAAACCATACCTCACAATTGATAACCAACCACAATACGAACACTACCCCTATACAACCGATGGGGTCACCACGGACTCACTAACTAGCAAAGCCCAAAACACGAACCAACATACAGGTACTATTCTCGCTAAATACTCAAATTACCACCATACTAATTACCCTAGAGCACTTACTTTAGAATTACAATATCCTCACAAAGAAATCTTAAAATTTCCTCTAAGAGCATTGGTTGCTAACACAACTCCACAACATCCATTATATCATGTCCTTCAACACTCATTTATTGCACTTGAGAACATCAACAACTAAATTTGAGGCAATGGACTCCACCAATCTCAAAGGCACACAGAATTCACCTATATGTTCTAAAATATCGACTCATGAGTCAATTTTGTTACTACTAATAATCCCATCAAATGGCATAACTCAAATCAAATTTAATCTCATTCCAATCTATCTCAAGATTATTTATCTCATTTGCCCTCTTAGGATTTACTGCAAAATTATAAATAAAACAAACTCTCTAAGAAACACATTTCTTACTTCACACTATCATGCTAAGACCACGTTTATTCCCAAACGCATACAAAATAACTGGCCTCGGGCCCATCACTAACCTCACAAGTAGTCCATCAAGCGAGTGAAACAATCCAACTATAACTAACTTCGTCAATCCCAAGAAAATTTAGAACTAGTTTTACGAGTTCTAATGTCAACAATCCAAGGCATATTATCTTATATAAGAGACAGAATTTAGCTCAGAAGTAGGTACTTCACACTAGTCCCCACACGTTGCATATGGCTTAAACATAAACCTACACATGTATCTACATCACACAAGGCAAACCATATACGCACATAGTCACATAATCACATACAGATTTTCTTTCTAGATAATGATTGTCCCATGACGTTGCTAGAGTTCCAATAAGAAATAGCGGTGATCAAGTGCTCTTCCGACTGGACTTCCAGGAACTCACAGACCCAATCAACATCTCAGAAATCAAACCTCATACCCATATAATCACATAAGCATGTTATCACGTAGTCACAAAATGCACTACACTTCCTAAACATGCTAAATGAACCCATTTGTGGTTAAACAACCACTTCCCACGAGCTCCAAGTATTCAAACCCGGTACGCTCTGATACCAAGTTGTAACGCCCTCAATTTTCATGCCCAAATGGTGATACACTAATCATGGCTCCTTAAAATAAAACTGATAACAAATCCTTATACTTGCATTACATGATGTAAATAGTTTTCATGCGATAATACAATTAATCCAACAACCATTAATTAAACAACACATACCCCCAAGGGTTTACAAGTTCCAAGGCCTTAGCCTGGTTTCACAAAACGGTTATTCAAACCCACACATATAAAGCCCTTGGCTTACAATCAGAGTCACAGCAAACGAGCACACCATGCTCTCTTCACATACTTCCACACCCTCAGTTAGGCGGGATCACTACATCATTTCCTGCACAAAAATCCCATAGGGTGAGCATAAAGCCCAGTAGGAAAATCCTTCACAAAGTATATACATTTTATACAAGTCTCAAAAAGTGGATGCATATGCCATGCCATGCTCTTTTGAAAATAAGAACACACCTTCATTTATTCAAAAACCATCATGCTCAATGATGCCATGCAATTTCAACTGTTCCACATTTATCAATTTTTGTTCAAGGGGCGGTAAATACAACTCTGGTAATCCCTAGGTCAGTGTCTGCAAGTAGACTATACAAGTACTACCAATTTGTCATTTTTACCAGTATCATCTGGAGGGCTCGACACCCATTCTTTGTCATTTTTACCAGTCACAAGCTGGAAGGCTCGACACCCATTCCGTCATTTTTACCAGTCACAAGCTGGAAGGCTCGACACCTATTCCGTCATTTTTACCAGTCACAAGCTGGAAGGCTCGACACCCATTCCGTCATTTTTACCAGTCACAAGCCGGAAGGCTCGACACCCATTCCACACTACCTGTCAAGACTTACCACCGTATTTACCCAAAAACCATTTCATGAAAACTCATTTCTCAACATTCTCTTCT